>QRDG01000119.1:626874-1194893 GCA_012064385.1 Puccinellia tenuiflora
CAACAAGCAAGGTGTTAACCTCTGGGAGCCTCTGGGTCCCCCGGGGACAACTGTGGTGACTCCGGGTAGCTTTACCTGGAGGAGGCGCTGAGGCTGCAGGGTCCCGACCCGGGAGCGCTCGCTCCTGCTCATGAATAGGCGATGTCCGAGCTGCCATCAACGGCAACCCTGTTTCTCCTGCCTCCGGGAATTCAGCTCCCTGAGAGGCTCTGCTGGGAGGCAGATGCTCCTTTGCGGTTGCCGCAGAGCTTTCCGCAGCCTCCCCTGCTTCGACGTCATCATCCACCCGGACGCGCTTCCGGGAGCTCTCAGACTCGGAAGACCTGCAGCGCGCGTGCGGCGGTCAGCACTTCCGCGGCTTCAATCAAGCAAGAAGGGATCAAGGGAGGCACCGGAGTTACCTTCAGGCTCTCTTAGCACTGGAAAAGCCCCACCGTTTTCCCGCAAGGTCTTCAAAGGGGTCCGGCATCGACACGCTCTCGTCATCTCCGTCATCGGCGGGAACTGGGGGCGGGAAGTTCTCGTGTTCTCCCCTCGGTTTCTGCCCTGCTTGCGGACTTTGAGGAGCTGGCTGCCCGGGGGGCGGCTCTACCCCAGCGTCTTCTTGTCCCGCGGGCGCCTCCGCCTCTCCTTTGGGGGACGCGAGGGGAGGGGTGTGGCCCAGCTCCTTTGGGCCCTCCTCTTCCTCATCTTCGTCGTCAAAGGTCTCGGGCTCGTCTGGCAAGAACTCCTCGGGCCGCCGTCCAGGACCTCTCTCGGACCGTCGCCCGGGGTACTGGAAGCGGGTCTAGGAACTCGGTACCCTGAAGCCCGTAAGCGTTGCACCCTGGCAGGAGAGGCACTGCATCCCCTCTCGCAATGCGGTCAGACTCCATCCCCTGGGAGGTCATACCGCTCTCTCGGCAGCAGGAAGTGCATCTTCCCCTTCAGCATCCCGGGCGATACGTCAGACTCCATCCCCTGGCAGGTCTCCCACAACGGTCGGGGCCTGCATTGCAGAGGAGCAATCCCCCTTCGCACGAAGTCTCCAGCGATCATGGCGCCTGTTACCTGACCATCTCGAAGCTCCGCGAACTTCTCGACAATCGGCAGAAGGGCCTCGTCTTGGGCGCTGACGTCCCTCGAGTTGGCCAAACTCTCGGCTGGGGCCGTCGGCACCAGGAGGTGCGGGCTGATGCTGCCCACTTGAACAAGGTACCAGTTCCGCCTCCAGTCCTTCCAGCTGGGGTGGATCTTGGTCCCCGGATATTGGCTTGCGTTCTCCTGCTTGAGCAGAAGGACACCCCACCTGCTATCCATTTTGATCTCCCCCTTCAGGGCATGAAGAAGTGTCGGAACAATGCCACGGAGGGCATTACGCTGATGAACGCTTCGCAGGAGCGGGCGAAGGTTGCCAAGATCAGCACCGCGTTCGGATGCAGATGAAGCATGTGCAGCCGGAACACCTCCAACACTGCCATGAAGAAATCTGAGAAGGGGGGAAGCAACCCCATCACCGAGAAACCGTGGAACGTCACCACCTCACCGTCTCGCAGGGGACTCGCCCCCGAGCGGATCTCCAGCAGGTCGCCCCCAATGAACTCCCTACTCAGCGTCTCGCGGACGGCGGCAATCCTCTCCTCGCTGGCAAAATCGCTCAGATCGTATAGAGCTTGTGTCACCCTCGGTGAGGGAGGGTCGGTCCGGGCGGGGTCCGCCACCTCCCACTTCTTCCCGCCGGTCTGCTTCTTCACAGCTCGCTTCGCTCGCCTAGGCGCCATGGGCGAGGGGAGGAGAGCTGATTTGCGGTGTGCTACGAAAGGAGAAGACGAAGTGCTCTCCGGCAGCGATTCGGGATCTCTACGCTTGGGAGGGAGTAACGGCTACAATTCCTTGGAACCGTGGCTTATAAGGCTCCCCACGCGTCGCGTCATGGCCCCACCGCTCTAGCCGGCACGAAGTCCGAGGAGGTTTCTGTTCGATCGTCTCCTCCCTGTGGATTCAAGGCGAACGTTGGCGGTCCGCGCGGATCGCAACGTTCAGAAGACCCGAGGGACGCGCGCCTCCGTAGTGTGCGGCTCTGACGGATGTGACAAGACATTCAAGACCTGATGCCGGGGACCCAATTTGACTCTTTTTTGGTCGTAGCCCCGGCGGCAGAAGGGTGTGGCCGCCGGGACTATGCCCGGGGGCTACTGTCGCAACAGTGGAACATGGGGTTCCCCTGATGCGGTAAAGTGGGTCCATCGCACATGGGCCCACCAAGGAGGCACTCAAGGCCAAGGCACAAGACTGGCAGATGGGCCCCCCCATCTGCGCCACGGCGTCCCGGCACGCGCGGCAACGAAAACCAAGACCAAGGACTCGGGGACCCTCTAGAGCCCCCTCGACCCAGAAGCAGGCATGGAGGTCCCGGGACCCCGACGCCCGGCAGGAGGCCAGGCTCACCCCGGGAACCAACCTCAAGTGCGCAAAGAGGATAAGCTTGCCAGCCATGGCTGGAAGCTCCTAGAAGACTTGGGCGCCAAGAGGACGGAGGCGCCAAAGGGGGGCAGAGGCGGAAAAGCTGTCAGCCTCTGTCCGCCCTCTCGGGAAAAGGTGGGCGGCCTCACCTACCCCCTCTGAGAAGAATACTTGGACAAGAAGAGGCCACGTCGCCTCCTAAGGAGAACCCGGAGGGGTTTTCCCGCCAAAACCCCTCCGGCCCCAAGGGTGCACCTGTGGTATCCCCTTAGCCTATAAAAGGAGGACCAAGGCACCCAAGGGGAAGACAAGTGGAAGGGAAGCTAAGACAAGTTGAAGGGAAGCTAAGACAAGTGGAAGGGAAGCTAAGACAAGTTCTGGGAGGCTAGGCTAGGTAATGCACAAGTCCAAGAGTAGATTAGGCGAGAGGTCATCTCTTCCGGGCCAGGATCTGCTCGTCTTCAACCTCTAGCCAACACCTCCCGGGTTCTCACCCGCAACCACCATTGTAAAGCTACACCATGATACACCTCTCAATCCAGACATGCAGGAGTAGGGCTGTTAGCCTCCGGGCGGCCTGAACCTGGGTAAAACTCCTTGTGTCTCTGCGATGCTTGCTAGTACATAGATCTCAAGCGTAGACGAAGCCCCCGGGCGGAAGACGTCACTCAGCCTCCTTCGCGCCCCACACCGAACCTAAAAAAGGGGGTATCCTTTACTCCCGGTGTTCGTGATCCAAGACATGACAACGCTCAATTTGACGGCTTAGCACCTCATCGTCCTTGGGAAGTTTCTTATCAATCTGAAAATCAATCTAAGGCGTGGTCCAATCTGGGGTTACCAGGCATACATGAACTGATTCTGCAGACAAGGGATATTCTTCGTCGCCGCCTTTGATGGACGGCTTATGTAGATGATGTAGAAAAATATCTGGAGGCACCGCTTTCTGCCTGGAGCCTATTCTGGCCAAGGCGTCAGCCACTTCATTATCATCTCGGGAGATATGCCGGACCTCTAAGCCAGCAAAGCATCTGCCAAATTCGTCGACTGTTCTCCTGTATTCCGCCATTGTGGGACTTTTCGTATCCCAGCAACCATCAAGTTGCTGTACAACAAGGTCCGAGTCACCATAGCAGAGGATGCGTTTTACTCCCAACTCCTTAGCCATATGAAGGCCATGAAGGAGAGCCTCATACTCTGCTACATTGTTGGTAGCGTTGAAGTGAATTCGGAGGACATGGCTGAGCTTGTCACCTTTAGGCGACTTTGGCACTACTCCAGCCCCCGAGCCTTCCTTCATCTTTGAGCCATCAAAGTGCATTATCTAGTATTGAGAATCCGACAAAGGTGTGCTCTCCATCGCCTCTGTCCAGTCTGCAACAAAGTCGGCTAGAACTTTAGATTTGATGGCGGTTCTCGGCTTGCACTGGATGTCGAAAGCTGCTAATTCGATGCCCCATTTGGCGACTCGGCCCGTTGCGTCGGCATTGTTGATGATATCCTTCAATGGAGCTTTGCTGACCACCATGATTGTGTGATCATGGAAGTAATGCCGTAGCTTTCTAGCGGCAAAGAATACAGCATAGGCTAACTTCTGGTAGTGAGGGTAGCGCTGCTTCGAATCTGAGAATACCTCGCTAATGAAATAGACAGGGCGCTGATCCAGCCATTGCTTCCCTTCCTCCAGGCGTTCCACTACAATGACGGCACTTATCACGAAATTCGTGGCCGACATGTAGAGCAGAAGCGGCTTTTTTCCTTTGGAGCTGCCAATATTGGAGCATGTGTCAATGTATACTTCAGCTATGCCAAAGCTGACTCTGCTTCCTCTGTCCAAACAAAATTGTCCTACTTTTTGAGGAGCTTGTATAATGGCAATGCTTTGTCACCAAGCCGGCTAATGAATCGGCTTACAGCCATGACGGAACCCGTAAGCCCCTGTATGTCCTTCAGACAAGTCGGTCTCTCGATGTTCTGAATCGCCTTTATGTTTTCCGAGTTAACTTCAATTCCTCTTTGAGAAACAATGAAGCCCAGAAGCTTGCCTGCGGGAACTCCGAAGACGCATTTTGTGGGATTAAGCTTCATCTGGTACTCCCTTAGATTTGCAAAGGTTTCCGACAGATCGGCAATAAGATCGCCACGCTTCTTTGACATGACCACTATGTCGTCGACGTAGACGTGAACATTGCGGCCAATTTGCTTGTCCAAACACCGCTGCATACACCTTTGGTAAGTAGCACCGGCGTTCTTTAAGCCGAAAGGCATTGTGACATAGCAGTAATTACCGTATGGCATGGTGAAGGACATCTTGATTTGATCTGACTCCTTCATCTTAATCTGATGGTAACCTGAATAAGCGTCCAGAAAACATAGCATCTCAGAGCCGGCAGTTGAATCAATGACCTGACCGATACGCGGTAAGGCGAATGGATCTTTAGGACATGCTTTATTCAAGCCAGTGAAATCAATGCACATACGTAGCACGAAGGTGTTTTTCTTTGGGACAAGCACGGGATTTGCCAACCAGTCAGTGTGGATAACTTCACGGATGAACTTGGCGGCAGTGAGCCTTAGGATCTCCTTTCCAACCGCCTTGCGCTTCTCATTTCTGAGCGGTCGGACGCCTTGGTTGACCGGCATAGCATCCTTGTTGACTTTTAAGGAGTGCTAAGAAATTTTCCTCGGGACACCTGGCATGTCAGATGGTGACCAAGCAAAGATATCCCGGTTCTCACGGAGAAACTTGACGAGCTCGCCTTCCTATTTATCGTCGAGGCCGGCACCAATGATGGCCTCCTTTGTCGGATCGTCCTTTGTGAGCTTGATTTTCTTGGTGTCATCCTTCGGTTTGAAGCTTGAGTCAACATTAGAGCATGGCTTTTCAGTTGCCGACATCTCATTAGGACTCATTGTCTTCTTGAGATCCTCCAATTCTTCCTTGCAGATTGCTTTTCACACTCCTTTGCTTTCTTGAAGTCTCATTGACTGTGATGATCCCATTGGGTCCCGGCATTTTCAGCTTGCTATAGATGTAGCAGGGCCGAGCCATGAATTTTGCGAAAGCCGGACATCCAAAGATTGCATGGTATGCACTTTTAAAAGGAACCACCTCAAAAGAGACGTCTTCTGTCCGGAAATTATCCGTGCCACCAAAGGTGACCTTCAGGGTGATCCTTCCCATTGAAGAGGTTTTTCGTCCCGGCACAATCCCGTGAAACTTCACATTGCTGTGGCTGAGTTGTGACTCGGAGAGATGTATCCTTTTCAATGTTGCATCGTAGAGTATGTTAATGCTGCTTCCTCCATCCATGAGCACCTTTGTCAACTTGTATTTGTCCGGGTGATCGCTGCGATCCCATGTGGTGGGAGTGTCGGACCAATCCAAATATTCAGGAACTGCAGCTACCGTAGTATTGTGTTCTCGCTAAGCCGCCTTTTCCTTGCGAGAGGAATCTATTGCCAGATTGATATTGAGACTTTCGGCATGCTTAGGGAACTTGCTTCATTTTCCTTCTTTGGAGACCGCATCATCCGACTCCCAAGCAGCGTCCTCCTTCTCTTTGTCGTCCTTCCTGGCCTTGCGCTTGTTTCTTGACTTGCCGGCTTTGGGGTCCTTGGCGATGTCCCGATTTATGTGACATTGCTGGATTGTGTGGGAGCTCGTCCCATCCAGCCACAAATGATGAACACAGGGGTTGTGCTTGATGTCGTCGTACGTCATTGTTGGCGGTCGGCCTGGTCGGTTGTTTGCCGGCTTTTTGTCCTGCCACTTGCTATTGCTTGAGCCGCCCTTACCAAAGGTGGCAGCAACCTCGTGCGAAGGGCCGGCTTGGTCTTCGACCTTGTTTTTCCCGGACTCGCGCTGACGGGTTTCACCGTGTTCCCTGTTGTCATCGTCAGCAGCGGCGTACTTGTTTGCGCAAGCTAGTAAGCCCCCCAAAGTTTCCGACTCGTCGCTGTAGATCATGAAGCGGAAAGTGGTCCCCTTCCTCAGGGATTGCTTGAAGGCATAGATCGTCAGAGTTTTCGAGACACCCTCGCAAGCATTTTTGATTTCGCTCCATCGTGAAACAAATTCATGGCTGGACTCGTTCTTTTGCTGCACACACCGCTATAAGTCGAAAATCAACTTGGGGCGTTTATACGTGCCCTGGAAGTGCTTAATAAAGACGCACTTCATGTCACTCCAGGTATGAACTGTCCTCTCCGGCAAACCTTCAATCCACATGCGTGCCGTCCCGGTTAACTTCAGGGGCAAGAATTGCACTGCGGAGTCAGCGCTGCCTTGGTATATGTCGCAGGCACTGACATAATCTGAAAGCCAAGTCTCAGGATTAGCCGTACCGCTGTACTTGTCCACCATCTTTGTTACGTTCGACAAAGTGGGAGGTAGAATTTTCTCTCTGATTGTTCTGCCAAAGCACTTAGGGCCGAGGTATTCGGCATCTCTGGCCAACTTCCTCTCCTCGATTAGGCTTCGAACATCATTAGCTGATGTCGGCTTATCAACTGATTTTCCTCGCCTTGGTTCATCCCTGTGACGGCTTTGGCTCACCCGACTCGCGTTACACGGAGGGCTTGGAGTCCTTTGCCGTCGTGGAAGGGGTATGTACTTGGAGGGGTTATCTCCCTCTTTGCACGGTGGAGGCAGCGGTGGAGGTGGATTCTCCCCCTCACGTCGTCTCTCCTGACGAGGTGGTGCCGCCTTTTCCTTGCGAGGGTCCTCCTTTCGCTCCCGGCTTTGATGTCCCTCCCGTCTTCTACCAGCTTTATGATGGCGTGAAGAACCTGTCCGATATTCCACACCTCTAGGTGGCTGCTTGTCCTTCGGGTCCTTATCGCCACCTTTGTTGTGGCTGCTTGAGCTGGCCGGGTCATCGTCTGGGTCTACAGTTGCACCAGCCATCGGCTTCTTCGCCGTTGAGTTACAAAGACGAGATTCATCAACGAGCAGTCTCGACTTGACCTGCGAGTCGTTTTGCTGCTGCTGAGCAACCTCCAGTAAATAAGCCGAATATTTGAGGCGAGCGTCACGGTCCAATGATTTGTCGAACATGACTTCCTGGGCCGCCTCCATGTTTTTGGCTGGGGTGTTGAAGTAACACAAATTAGTCCCCGGGTCACGTCGGTGGTGGTACTTTCTCCAGACTGAATTAACATGGTCGGCTTCCCACCTGCTGCGAAAATCCAACCTCTTGTGCAGATTCTTGTCCCGAGCCGGACGGAAAACATCGTCGTCCCTCCTTTCTCTCTGCTGCCGGATGAACTCCGTTTCCTTGTTTGTAAGATCAACTTCGAGCTCTACTATCTGGGCTGCTTGCTCCTCCAGTTGGGCGCAACGCATTTCAATGTCATCCAGCGATGCATTAGGAGGAAGTGGAGTTAGCATTTCCTTGTACTTTGCCATCCTTTCTTCGTGCTCCTCCGTTGCTTTGCTAGCTGTAACGTTAATGTTGTCTCCTGTAGCCGGCAAGCTACTAGTTCCCTTTATTGGAGCCAGTGGTGGCATAAAGTCCACCTTTTGATTTCCGGCTTCTGGAGTTTTTTCTTCGCCATTGGCGGCTTTCGAGGCATTGGGGTCATCCTTTGGATCAGAGACGACATCACCCATTAAGACCTCGACACGGCATCCTAAGCAGGATGCAACTTTCCAACTAAAATCGTTGGTTTCTCCTTTAGATTCGAGGTCCTGCTCCATATGGGCAGTGTCCCCTGATCCGGCTTCTGAATCAACCCCGGCCTGCAAAGCAGGAAGGATAGACTCAGGTTCTGTCATCAACTCATTAGAGCCAGATTCTCCTAGGATGCCAACGAAGTGGAACTCCTGCGCCGCGATAGTGGAATTTGCGTCGTCTTCGGAATCTTCATCATCAGCGTCGAAAGCTAGATCCAAATCGGCAATCTCCTCATTGTCCAGATCCGATCCGTTGTCGAAGTTGCTGGGGTGGGTGGCAGGCATGCTCGAGGTGAAGCCGAGATTGTCCATAGCCTGGGCGGTGAAACCGATGAAGATGTCGAAGCCGCCGACGGAGACCGTGGACCAGCCGGTGGGATCCTCCTTTGGCGGTGTCCAAAAGCCGTCGTTGAAGACGTGGCCAGCTCCTGTTTCGTCGAAGCAGCTTACCAAGACGACCGCCATGGTGTCGCCGACGCTGCCAGTAGATCCCAGCTGGAACGTAACCCCGGACATCTCTTGCCCCACGGTGGGCGCCAACTGTCGTGATATTGTCGAATCTAGCCGCGACAGGGGTGCCATCGAACTAGGTAGAGAGGTGGGTTTTAGAGACAAGGGTGGTTCCGGCGACGGGATGACAAAGGGTTTACCCAGCTTCGGATCTCGCAACGGTGGCGAAACCCTACGTGCTGCTATAATTCACTATAAGGCAATATCGCCGATTACAGTGAAAAGTTTGTTTGAGCTTGCCCTAAGGCGTCCCGTAGGCCGGCTTATAAAGGCGTCCGGACCTAGGGCTTACAGGAGGAAACCTAATCGACTAAGTATAGAGTTCTACTCTAAACCGGCTTAGGCCTTGCCTTGAGTGCTAAGTCATCCTCAATGCGGGCCGGCTTCTAGAACATTCCCTTAGCCAGATGGGCTTCCTGCGCTTCATCGTACTAGGCCGCCCGATAAGCCAGATTTCGTCTTACCACCACTGTGGGCCACCCTGGTATGCTGGCTTTAGTCTCGCAATTTCTGGAATTTAAATACAATTTCTGGAATTTACAGGAAAAACAAAAAAGAACAAACGATGTCACGGTGACGTCACCGGGGAGCCGTGACGCTGTTGAGCTCGCACTGCTCGATCTCGCGTAAATTTGGTGAACCCGAGTGGGGCATTCGGCAAAGGAGATCGAGGGGAGGCTAGAGCTAGCGGTCTTGGGACCATAAGGTCACCGGAGTGGCGCAGGCGTTCATGTCCAGTGGCGGCTGGCGGTGGTGTTTGGAGGGAGAGCGGCACAGAGTGGAAGGGAGAGGGAGGAGAGGTGCATTATCATCGCAGGCTCACCAGGAGCACGAGGAGCTCGACGGCGAGGCGTGGGGAGAATGGACGGCGCGGTCCATCTCCGGCACCCCTCGTCGATTCCTTTGACTGGGAGGTAGATGGCGACGTGGCGGAGCTCATGGCGGCGGCCATTTTCTCTGGAGAGGCCGGAGTCGGCGGCGACCACGACGGCGGCGGCGGCGGACGGTGAAGCAGAGGCGCGGATGGCGGCGGCGAACCAGGGCTTCCCGGCACGATTCCTTGGACCAGCGCGTAGAGGACGGCGAGGTGGAGCAGAGAGACAGCCTGGCCGAGCTTGGCGGGCGCAGGGCGGCGGTGATTTGAGGAGGCGGCGGCGGCAGGAGCTTGCTCGGGTTAGGGTTAGGGTTTGCGGAGCGAGAAAGAGGAAGAGAGAGAGCAGGGCAACGCTGCGATGGCCTTCTTATCCACAGAGCTTGGTACGAGCGTCGGGCGCGAGCTGCTCGGTCGCTACAGAGGAAGAAACCACATTTGCATAAAGCCCCTGCTTGTGTTTTTCTTCCTTTTTTTTGTTTTCCTTTAACACCAGTAACATTTAGGGATTTAAATGAGACACTTAAACTAACCGAAGATTTATGCAAGAATTCATGTAGGCTCAAATTAAGATAAGGAAGCTCCTCATAATTTTATTTTGGCATTTTTGAACTGCTTTGAAAGGGGTTAAAATTCCGAGATGATTAATACCAAGTTGAGATCTTTCTTTCATTTAATTGTTTGGTAAACTATTTGCCTTTGCAACATAAATATATTTTTGAACCTTGGAATTTTGTGGACAAATATATTTAACTTCCCACAACTTTCTTTTGTGTCCTGACAATTATCTCAAGGTTAAACCATTTAAGCGTAGATGCCATGATGCAAGATGAAATGCAAAAGTGAAAATTTGGTTCAAATTTTACAGTACCAAAATTCGGGCTGTTACAATATGTAAGCAACTTATAAGGACTGCAATAATTTATAAGCAACATGTACACTTTATAAAACCTGGCGTTTGTGTAACAAACTAACAGCCCTGTTTTTGGTACCTGAAAATATGAATAATTTTTCCACTTTTGCATTTCATACTTGCATCATGGCATACATGCTTAATTGGATTAAACCATGAAATGCAAACAATGGTACAAATAAAATCCATACATGGGAAGCCTACATAAATTTTTGCAGAATTTATCAAAATGTTTAAGTGCCTTAATCAAATCACTAAAACCCTACTGGTTTTGTTTTGGAAAAAGGAGAAAAAGAAAAAGAAGAAACCCTGTCGTCCACTCTCCACCTCCTACCTCCCGGCGCCACAGGGAGAACACTGCCGCCATGGCCGCGTGCTCCCTCCTCCTTCCTCCCATGCTGCTTCAGGAGATCCCCTTGTTGTCATGCTCCCCTCCCCTCACTCGGCCGCTCTCCCCAAACCCTAACCCTAATCGAGCCCGATGCCGACCGCGCCATCAGCTCCGCCTAGTCGTCATCCTCGTGCACGGGATCGAAGAAAGAAGCCGGGAATCGTCGTCGCCGTCCATGTCTTCCTCGACTCCAGCCTGCACCACCGCACTCAGGGTGATCCCACCATCCTCCCGGGCATCCCCGTGACCCTCCTATCCCTCTAAGTCTCGCCTTCACCGTAGCTCGCCGCCGGCCGCCGCGGGTCGCCGCCATCCGCATTGCTCCGGCGACCATCACATAGCGGCGCCGCCTGATTCGAGTTCACCGTAGCTCCCTGCGACGCATGCGCCCACTAGCCCCTTCCCTAGCCCAGTCCATCGCCGTTTCCGTGCTCGACGCCGCCGGTGGTCACCGCCACCGTGCACGCCTGTCGTGGCTACGCCGCGGTCAAATCGGCCCATGGGCCACCATGTTGATGTGGCTGCTAACGTGGCCGGGACCCCACCGGTCAGCGACTAAAGCTGCTGGCGGGTAAGCAAAACGCCCGGTGAAAAACGTTTCGGTTTAGATTTGTGGAAAATAAATAAAAAGTCAGATTTTGTTTCAAACTTTGAATTTGAATATCTTTTGAACCACAATTCAGAAAAATGAAAGCAATATGTCAAAATGCTCAGGAGAAGAAACTCTACATGTTGGTACCCTTTTCTTGACCAATTGAACAAATTAAATTGCCCTTATTTAATAAATAAAAAAATGGCAGATTAAAATCAATATTTGGGAAATTCATAACTTGATGAATAATGACTCAAAAATTATGTTTAATAGCTCAAAATGTTTAGCATGACATAAGCTACATGTTAGTGTCACTTTCCCTTCATGACAACACCTTTTCCTCTGATGTTATTTTCGAAATTATTAAAGTGGTTAAATTAAATACCCGTTTAATTCGCCATGTATTCATCGTTCATCGGAAAAATGCAAACGAGGTACCAAAATGATCGGCATGACAATACCTATCAAATAATGTCATTTCTATGCATGTAGACCTTATATTTCAGTACTGTACATCTTCGGTAAAAACTTAATTCACTAAGTTAACCTATGAGTTTAATCTCGATAATTGCGATATTTATTTTCTGGAACTCATTTAACTTGTGGGTCATGTTAAAGACCATTTTCAGTGCATAACTTGAAAATGTCATCATGAGTGGGCTTGCACCTAATTGTTTTCCTTGTTGTTTATTTGTTTCCTTCTGTGTTGTTGTGTTCCGCCAGATCAAGGTGTCGAGGTGCAACCACAATACGTTGACGACCCACGTTACCTTCCCATCAACAAGGCAAGCGTAACCCCCCTCTGAGCATGTATCGTCCTATTGCTTTCAAAGTATTTTATCCACCATAATATTGCATTCGATTCACATCTCAACTTGTTCGATGACCTAGAAAACCAGTTAGTTGCATTATAACTTCGAGCACCATTACCTGTTCATGCCTAGTATCCATAGGGTTGATGTGTTGGCCGGAGTTATAATATCTGCTATATATATGCTTAGCCATGCTTAGTTTTGCTTAGCCGTCAAGTGATTATAATCATTGTGCAAATAGTTGGTGGAACAATCGGATGCGTGGAAAGTTGTGTTACTGATAAACTGCTTAAAGGCGTGGATGAGTGGCCATCCGGGTTGACGGTGGGTTGACTCGTTCTTGTCGCCTAGGCTGAGAGTGCTTTTAGCTAGAACCAAGAACCGAGCATGCTTCCATCGGTGGGATATACGGACTCCCTACTATCTGAATAACTTGTGAGGGGCTAGCCAAGTGTCCTCTAGTTTAAGTTTTCCATTTGCACGTGCGTGTGGTGTTGGAAAAAGAATGATAAGGATGGTTGGTGCTTAGGATGTGGCAACGCGGCAGGGTGTTGAAATAGGCACCGAACCTGTCCTTTCATCACTTATGATCCTTGGATAGTCTCATGCAAGGTAAAGGTTTAACTGCGCCCACTCCGCCGGCTTTCCCCGGAACAGAGCTAATTGTACAGGCAAGGATCCGGATGGTACCAACAATGGCTAAAAACAGTACACCCCTGCAGTATTTAATCTTTTCGAAAAGCCATGTCCACAGTTATGGACAACACTTGGGAAAGGCGGATCATCTCATAGAAAACCTAAATTAATGAAAATTTGGCAACAGGTGTTAAAAGGTTCATTTTCTCGAGGGTGATTCAAGGGAGTGCCTTGGTGGAGTTGTGTATGGATGTTGGTGGTTTCTGAAGGTTCTCGAAGGAACAAAAGAAATGGAGTTTACTATCTTATCCCCTTTCAAAAACCTTCTGATAGTCGATGCCATGAGTTGAGTATTTTAAAAAGGAAAATCAGCTTTATGCAAAATAACTACCAAACAGCTTTGAAGCCACTCATATCGGGCCTATATCGCCCTAGTAAGTCTTATGAATACATCGTACTCAGCTTTGCTTTGTTGATTATTTTTGTTTCAGAGGAGGACGTCACCGAAGAGGAAGGTGGGTTCCTTGTTGACATCGACGTTTAGTCTGGGTGTCGGATTCGGTTGGTTTCGATGGACCTAAGTTCTTACACGGGGTTGTGAGTCAGCCTTCCCGACAAGATCTCTGCAAGGGCCAAAACGAACGGATCAAGAACACACATGCAATTTACCCAGGTTCAGGCCACCATGGAGGTGTAAAACCCTACTCCTTCTTGTCTGGCTATATTGCTTGTGGAGCTATCCAAGTGCGAACCCTTTACAATGGAGACACTCGTCCTCCTTTTATACCGACCCGGGCCTCTTCCACCACCGGGAAGGGCAACCACATGTGGTCGAAAGGGGACAAGCCATGGTACACAGCTTGCTGACGTTGTCCTGTGGAGCGGGGGCGTCACCGGGTGCTTTAACACCAATAAAGAATGGTCCTCTTGTCCTTCGCCTGGTCTTCTCACCATCCATGTCTTTAATCTCCAAAATGGGCAGACCGCCCTGGCGTAGCTCCACTGCAGGCTTTTGGCGTTATCTTGCTCCACGCGAAGCGGTGGCGAAGCGTTCCTCAGCGTAGGTGCTTTGTGAGGCGGCCTCGGGGAGAACCCCGCGATCTTGATCTCGTGAAGGAACGGAGTCCCTCGCGAGGTGTCTGCTTGGTCCTTGTGTTGATGTGGCGCGGTCGGAGACGCTGACAGCTGGGACGAGGGACCCTGGTTCCCATAGTACCGACAGTAGCCCCCGGGCCCACAGCTCGACGCGTCCGTCGCGGGAGCCGAGGAGGCTGTTCCCCAGCGACGAAGGCTAGGCGTTGGGGGCGAAGAGGCGAGGGGCCTATCGGCTATCAGGCCCGCCGCGCCACGTGTCCGGTCCTTCGCAGGCGCCTCCTCGATCCCGCTGCCGCGCGGCGTAACTGCCCCATCTTCTGCCATAAAAAAAGGGAAAAGAGGGGGACGCGCCGGTTCCCGTGTCCTTCCTCCCAGAATCTTCCTCCCCTGCATTCAGTAGCCCTCCATTTCCTCCAGATCGGATCTGCGCTTCTAGAGCCTTGGTGTTAAGCAACTTCCTCCTCCAGCAGCGACAACCCCCGAGAGGCACCGGACACTGATGGCGGAGGGGAGTCCCGTAGTGCTGCAGGCCTCTAAGGTGCTCGACACGGATGGTCTAGCGAGGGTCCTGCCGCTGGTGGCCGGCTTGTCCAACAAGTTTGGTGAAACCAGGATCTTTCCTGGCTCAGCCGTCATCGAGCGAAGCACGGGCTCCATACAGCCGGTCTTTCTAATTCCCTCATCGCCGGGCTCATACTTCCCTTCTCCGATTTCTTCTTGGCCATACTCTCCCATTACGACATCCACCTTCTCCATCTTCATTCGAGCTCTGTCGCGATCCTTTCCATATTCGCCTTCTTCTGCGAGGCCTTCCTGGGCGTAATGCCGTCCGTGGCGCTCTTTCGCCACTTTTATAGTCTGCGAAGCACGGGGCAGGACGAGATATCCGGGAACGTCTCCTTCCGCCTGGAGCCTTTCGCAGCGAAGGGCTTGATCCCCATGGCGGTGTCAAGGAGGGTGGAGGATTTCTGCCAGAGGTGGGTGCTGGTCGACACCTGCCTCGTCGAGCCCCGCTACCAGCTTCCAGATGATGTGCCGGTGAAGACGAAGGAGTGGGCCAGGGAGCCGCTCTGAGCCTCTAGCCTGGAAGCCTTAACGATGCGCCTGACGTGCCGGATGGTGGCAAAGGAATTTCTCCGCCAACGCGTGGCCCCTCTGCAATTCCGCAGGCGAGGCATGTGGGAGCTTGATGGCGCCGATTGCCGGATGCGGCTTCATGAGCTCCCGATTGCCGAGTGAACGCTTGACTTTGCCACCTGGGTCTTGTTCGGATCGGGGCCGATTCCCGACCTCCACAGGGAGATTCGCCCCATATACGACCGGTCGCGGAAGACCCGCAGGTCGATCCTCTCGGCCATGCCGCACTTCGACTGCGAGGGGCTCGTTGAGGGGGGACCTCTGATACGTCTCAAATGTATTTATAATTTTTGTTTGATCCATGCTAGTTTTGTGATATTGTCACTAGTTTCTACTATCGATTATATCATTTTTATGCATTTTGTCGTACTAACCTATTGACAAGATGCCAAGTGCCAGTTTCCTGTTTTTTTGCTATTTTTGTATTTTAGAAATTTTACTTATAGAAATATTCTCGGAACTGGAACAAAATTTATGGGATTATTTTTAAGCCAAGACGAAGACAGAGTCCGAAGGGCAGCTTCACTGGCGACCCACAGGGCGTAGGCAGCCCCCAGCCGCTGCCTAGGGGGGACCCGTGGGTGGGACCCGCCCCTGCCCCTGGGGCACCTCCTCGGCCCCCAATGACGCCTATAAAATTAGAAATAACCTAAAACGTAAAGGGCGGCCATTATTTTCCAGAGAAGTCACCCCGACGCGCCGCCACCATAAACCCTAGTTCGGGGGTGAATCTGAAGCTGATCCCGGCACTCTGCCGGTGGGGAGATCGATCCATGAGGGCCCTTCATCTCCATGCCTTCCTCCGGGATGATTTGTGAGTAGTCCCGTCTTGGTCTATGGGTCCATGGCAGTAGCTAGTTGGTAGTCTCTCTCCTTTGTGCCTCTTGTCTTATGATCTTGTGAGCTTACTAACATGATCAAGATCGATTATACTAATGCTATATGATGTGTTTGCGGGGATTCGATAGATTATTAAGTTATGATCAGATTGTGCATGATTCTTATATACTGATTTGTGTTTTTGCATGCTCTCCTATGTGTGTAG
Organism: Puccinellia tenuiflora; assembly: GCA_012064385.1. Taxonomy (NCBI): domain Eukaryota; kingdom Viridiplantae; phylum Streptophyta; class Magnoliopsida; order Poales; family Poaceae; genus Puccinellia; species Puccinellia tenuiflora. The sequence continues at coordinate 642,996 of QRDG01000119.1, forward strand.
TTACTTTGCCAAGTGATTGTGTGTATCTCCAGGATAGGGTATTTACGCTAGATAGTGGGTTCATGCCCCCTTTTTGTTCCTGGGCACGAGTGACAGAAACGTCTAAGGGCGAGGGTGTGCTGTTGCTACTAAGGGTAACACAGCGGTGTTAATGTATCTTTTGATATTAGTATTGCTTACTTCATGCACTTTACTTAATGCAATTTTCTGTTGCTTGCAACTTAATACCGTTGGGTGACAGGCTGGATAGCGATCCCACGGTGGACTTTTTAGACAAATATGTTGTTGGACTCAAACGATCTTTGTTCATTGCCATGATGCCTACATAAATATTATCATGTTCTCTTTGTCATAGCTAAATTGGGTTTGTGTCATAATCCTGTCAATTGCCTAGCTATAATTTGTTTACCCATCATATGAGTATTTTATTTACTTGAGAGACTCCACTAGTGAACCCATGGCCCCCGGTCCATCTTTTTACATTGTTTACAACCTCATTTACTTGCTTTTCATCATCATTACTCCACTGGTCACTTTTCATATTTCATCTATTTCACTATACAATTAACCGCTTTGTTTTCTGCGAGACCGGAAAGATTGACAACCTTTCCGCCGTTGGGGGCAAAGTATTTGGTTGAGTGTGTGCAGGTCCACGTCTGTTGAAGATTAAGCGCTGAATATGTGCATTTTATATCAACATTTATACATCTTATATCATCATATTAGAATGTTATTGGCATTGTTATATCATTGTTTTTGCATGTTTTAGGTAATTTATGGGACTTCATACAAAGTCCCAATTTTTGGTATTTAATTTCTGCGAGGTAGAAAACCTCCTTTTTCTTGTTTTTAATGTTTCAGGAGCTACAGGGACCCAAATGGAAAAAGGAAAATTGCACAGCTGGTTTTTCATCGGGAGAACAACAGTGGGAAGAATATCGAAGGAAGAAGAGCCATGAGGCCCAAACGAGGGGGCCCATGCGGCCAAGGAATCTGGCCGCGTGGGACCCATTAAGTGGAGCCTCGGGCACTTCCTCGCTCGGGGCTTTTTAACACGCCTTCATCTCGGCCAAAGTCCATCCGAGGCGGCAGCGGCAGCGGCGGCGAAACTCCTGATTCCCTCCGAGGGGGATCAGATCTTGTTGCTCTGGAGCTCCGGAGGAGGGGGAGATCATCATCATAGTCATCACTTCTCCTCCTTGGCGTGGGAGGAGGCCTCTACATCATCACCATCACCAAGAACAGCACCATCTCCATCATCATCTCCGTGATCCACTCTGTCCCCCTCGTAGTTTGAGAGTTGCTATACCCTAGATACTTGTCTTGTGCTCCTATTCATGTTTGTGATTGAGTACTTGTCATTATTTGGAGGAGAAGTTATATTTTCAGATTCTGTTGTACCACTTATGCCACTGAATATTATTATGTTTGCATGTTGTGAGTAGTTCCCGTATGTTCCTGAGGGCATAGGATGAATTGGCAATGATTTATATATGACATGTGTTGGTATTTTGTCTAGTGTTTATCTTTTTATGTGATTCTATGATGGTGCTATGCGAACGTCGACTGCACAGCACTTCACCTATATGGGCTCATAGGAGAACACAGTAGTGTGATGAATTGAGGGAGACTTAGGAGGACAAGTAAACCTAAGACCGAGTCATGAAGTTACATTATGGGGGATTAGTATCGGGGACCTTAGAGTGTAATGCTATGGAGGGACTTTATGTCTTAATAATTCTTGTGCAGTCATTTACTTGGCCACATGATCCATCATAAGGGGTTTAGTTTATTTATTTAGCTATACCTAAAAATGGCTCCGTCCAAAGAAGATTAAAATAAATCTCTATGCCTAGCAACATCCATGCCGCCCTCGGGAACATTTTCCACATATAAGACACACATCACTTGAGCTTTTCCTCTTGCCACATAGAGGATTGGGCTTTCTCTCTTTGAGAGCTTTGTACTTGCTACCATCTATCTTAAGAATTTTTACTCGTTTGCATTTATACAACCAAAAATCCCAAAAACACATGCATCTTTTATTGTTTTATTTATCATACTTGCTAACCAATACCTTCAACTCCTCGTGGGTTCGACAACCTTTTCTAATCGAAAAGTACTACAATTGATCTCCTACACTTGGGAGTCATCAAGCGCCAGAGATCTTTAACATTCACCTCGTTGTTGATTTCAAAGTCCTACAGGTTCGATAAACCTCGGCTCGTTAAAATGAAGGAAAACTGCTACTTGCTACAACCACGCCTTCGCTTGGGCACCACCCAACTCTTCTAATCACACCATCAAGCAGTTTTCTGGCACTGTTACCAGGGACTTTGGAGCTGCAGCATGGGGAGGCTCATACTTTCAATCACTTTACTTTGTTTTTGTCTTGCTTTCTTTATTTCTCGTTTAGCTTATTTTCTTATTGCAAAATCTTAAAACCCCAAAAAATTAGTGTAATCTTTATTTCGGTTTTGTTTATCTTTTATCTAGTAGCCGTGTTTCCTTCTAAGTTTGGTATGAATGATGTTAAGGTAGGAAGTGGGGATGTTGTTGGAAAGGATAATATTGAAGAATTACTCACTTTCATTAGCAAACTCTATACTCATGATAAAAGATCAATAGTTGAGCTAACTAATAGTTATGATTCCGCTAAATCTTGTTTGGTAGCTCGTCTTGAGAAGAGATTTGTTAATTTAAATACCATATTACAGCAAATGTTTCTTAAGCTTCATAGCATGGAGAGAGGAAAAGGAAAAAGATTTTGTATTAGAAACTCTTCTCCATGAATTTGATGATATAGTTAAGGAAGCTAGGAAAATATTTGCTCGTTATGGTGCTCTTCGTTCGTATCCTAATATTCACTATTCTTTGGATGTTAGGGATGAAAATCTAAGGAAGTACACTCGCAAAACTGAGTCAGAAGAGAAAGTTGATATTGGTATACCATTCAAACTCCTAGGGATAGCCGATGCATTGGAAGACAATTTTGGTTGGATTGCTCCTCGAAATCTATTTGATGAGAGTAGTTAACCAAAGAGAAAGGAGAAGGGTGATTCTCAGCCCTATATTGGTAATATCCAATGCATCTATGATAAATTTGCTAGTGTTCATTTGAAAAATGATGATGCCCTTGAATCCGAAAAAACTTGATATTTGGCATTGCGCCTAGCTAAAAGGCGTTAAAGAAAAGCGCTTGTTGGGAGGCAACGCATCTTTTACTTTCAGTTTGCTTTTTGTTTTTCTTGAGTCATGGATTTTTTCCCTCTGTAGAAACTTCATTCTATCTTTTTCTTTTGGTTTTTGTGCCAAGTTTATCCTCTAATGCATTGAAAGTGCGAGGTGTCGTTTTGCTGTCCAGAAACAGATTTCTGTACTTCACTGTTCGAAAATCTAGAAAATCCCTTAATTTTATATATTTATCATATTTTTAGATAGAAATCTAGATACTTTTATCTATATTTTGTTAGTTTTAAGTTTTTGGATTTGAGCTACAGAAGTGCCTCGACAAATTCAATGTTTACAGACTGTTCAGTTTTTGACAGATTCTGCCTTTATTTTGTATTCGCCTCTTTTACTATCGTCAAATGTGAAACTCTTGAGGAGGAGTACCACATTGAGGCTTAGTAAACAGTAGCTAATGCCTAATAATTTTTTTTTGCAATTTTTCTTGAGTTGAACACACGTGCATTTTAATTTATGAGCACTAACCCTCTAATCAAATTATGAGAAGTTTTATGTGAAGTGAGTTTTTAAGTTCCAAAGGAGAGGAATATGAAGAAATTGAAGATGGATCAGAGCTCAAGCTTGGGGATGCCCCCATGGCACCCCATCTGAATGTTAAGAACCATCAAGCGTCAAAGCATGGGGATGCCCAAGGCATCCCCTCATCTTCATCGACTATCATGAGGTCATCTTCGTTGAACTAAGTTTTTATCACTTTACATATTATGTGCTATGCTTGGAGCGTCTTTTTACTTTAAGTTTTGTTTGTTTGTTTGCTCGTCATATCCTTGTTGGATCCTAGCTTTATTTGTGTGGGAGAGAGACACGCTCCGCTTTTTCATTTGAATACTCCTTTGCTTCGCTTATATCTTTTTGAGTATTCTAAGCTACTGTATATTTGCTAGAAACTGATGGGGGGATACTTTCCGGGTAGGCCCATGGAGCCGGAAACTGGACCCGCCAAGACCCAGAAGGCCCAAGCTGGGTTGCACTTCAAGCTACATGGGCTGGACAAGGAAAAAGCCGGCTAGCCCATTACGAGTCATCAGAAGGGAAAGGACCCGGTGGAGACCAGAGTCCCAATACAACCCGGAGTACCAACTTGGGAGGTGAAGACCTAGAGTAGGACTCCATATTCAAGTGTAACTCGGCATAAGTCTTAAGTCCAGGGACCCGGCCACCTTTATAAGGAGGGCACTGGACCCAAGTCTCACAAGCTCTCAAGAAACACCAGACCCGTAGTCGCCGTCTCCCCAGTTAAGGAGTCGGAACCCTGTAATCAAGAACTAGTCCACAACAATAAAGAACAAGCAGGAAGTAGGTCTTTACCTCTAAACAAGGGGCCGAACCTGGGTAAACTCCGGGTCCCCTTGTCGAGACTAACCTCTCCTATGTCCTGGTCACCAATGGCCCCACAACTAAGCTTCCCGGAGGAAGTACTTGCCATGACAACCCCACGACAGTTGGCGCCCGCCGTGGGGATCGTGATGAAAGGAGTCGAGATCATGGGAGAAGCTCGCCGAGGTATGGAGAAGCTCGCCATCAGCAGGGTCTACACCAACCAGTATGGCGAGACCGAAATCGACGACTACGGGTGGAGTCCAGAGATGGACGAAGTTGAGGAAGGCTACCAGCTCATCTTCGGCAAGATCAACGTGTTCGTTGGCATGGTCAGCACCACAGGTAACCATGCTAATGAGTTGGAATCTGTTTCAGAAGCAACAGCTGTCATCAAGTCGGATGGAGAGGAGTCCGTCCGTACATCACAAGTCAGCATAGTCGCCAAAGAGAAGCGGCCGGAGATGCTGCCGGAGCCAGTTTCAGAGCCAGATTATGATTCTGATTCAGAATCAATTTTACCCCTATTTGAAGATCGATTCGGATATGGAATCAAGGAGGAGTACTTGCAGTCACCAATACATCCACGTCACGTTGGAGTGTACATGTCCGGTGATGACCCACAAGTATAGGGGATCTATCGTGGTCCTTTCGATAAGTAAGAGTGTCGAACCCAACGAGGAGCGGAAGGTGTGGACAAGTTGTTTTCAGCAAGGTTTCACTGCAAGCACTAAAAGAGAAATGTTTTTGGATTTTTGATTTAATGAACAAATGAAGAACAAGTAAATAAAAGAGTGCTACAATAATTGCAGCAAATAGCCCAATCCTTTTAAGCTCAAAGGACAGGCTGGTTGTGTTACTTATGAAGATTAAAGCGTTCTCGAGGACACATGGAAGTTTCTGCCTAGCCAGTTTCATTGCACGCCGGTGATTAACCTTCAATGTTTTGATAAAATGCCGTGTGGGTGGACCTATGCTAATGCACCGCCCTTACTTGGACAAATACATACTTGTGATTAAACCCCTTGCAAGCATCCGCAACTACAAGAAAGTAATTAAGATAAAAACCTAACCACAGCCTTAAACTCCGAGACCCTACGCTCCCTAGTGCACTAGTTCACAAATTGGGGTTTAGGTTTCTGTCACTCCTGCAACCCTACCATAAGCAAACTAAATACACTAAGCATTCCCCTAGGCCCTTTGAAAGGTGAAGTATCATGTAGTCGACGTTCACACGATACCACTAGAGGAATAACACCACAACATAAATCAAACCATTAAATATTACTCAACATTATGCAATTACTAGCAACTAGGCTTTCTCCATGTCCTCAAGAACCAAACGAACTACTCACAAGACATCATATAGATCATGATCAGAGTTGATATGAATAAGGGTAACAATCTGATCGTAAAGATAATTCACCGATAAAACTCTCAAGCATCAACTACAAGTGGTAATCAATACCCGGGATACGATTCCAATGAACTAATAACAAAACAATGACGATTGCTACAGCGGGATGAGATGGGACGGTGACGGTGATGATGGTGCTGATGATGGAGATGGTGTTGATGATGATCCCGATGATGCTTGGCGTGATGGCGATGACGATGGCGGTGATTCCCCCATCCGGGAGGGAAATTCCCCGGCAGATTTCTCCCTGCCGGAGCTCTTCTTCTCTCTGTCTGGTTCCCGCCTCGTGGAGGCAGCGGAAAAATTTCTCGTCGATGCCCCCGTGGTTTTTAGGTCAAGGGTCAATAATACGTCAAAGGGGAGACGGAGAGGGGCCACAGGGGCCAAGGGCGGGCCCCTGCCCGGCCAAGGGTGGGCCCGCGGGTGCAGGCCGTCCCTGCCCTTGGGAGCTCACCTCCGTGCCCCCTTTCGGCTCCGTGACTTATTCTTCGTAATATTGACTTTCTTATTTTCCTGGAATTTTCTGAGCTTTCGATGTCTGGTATCTTGACTGGTACTTTTCCAGCTGATTTCTGGCTCCGGTAGATGCATCCCCCATAATTGCCAATCATGCAAATAAGATAAAATAACATAAATATTGCATCATAATATGAAATGTATCAATGAATAAAGATGAATTATGATGTAAAATAGTGATGCAAAATGGACGTATCAACTCCCCCAAGCTTAGACTCCGCTTGTCCCCAAGCGAAAACTGAAATCGGTAAACATGACCACAGGTTTATAGAGTGAAGTGTCGATAAATAAAGAATACGAACATGAAGCATCAGTATTTACTCATCAAACACAAGTATATCTTAAACAGCAACCTTTCTCTCATAAAGCTTGTTAAGGTGAAAGAAGACACTAACTTATTAAGCAAAGACAAAACGAGACTCCGCTTAAGAAACAATTATACTTATCATCCCATATTTCAAGAAAGATTCATTTAAATGCTTCAACCATCCGGTCATCTTCGCACAAGTTGCAAATCGTCAAAGCTATATCCTTATAAAAGAGTTAGAACTGACATAAGAAAAATGAATAACTATCATGACACATAAAAGACATAATGTAAATATCATACTTACTTAACATCAAATTCAACACTGTGGGTTTGCTTGTAGAAGGTAGAGGAAGTGGGTGAACTGACTCAACAATAAGTAAAGGAGAGGCCCTTCGCAGAGGGAAGTAGGGATTAGTCATGTGCTAGAGCTTTTTGGTTTTTAAAACAGAAGTAAAATGATTTTGAGGTATGCATGCTTTCGTCAACGACTTCACAACAGAGAAGCTATCTAGTCCCTCATGACAAGGAAGGTTTTTAGACTTGTGAGGGCAGCTGGTTCTTAGGAGAGCGAGTACGCTCTTCTTTCTCCTTGGTTTCACCACTATCCAATGTTTGGGCTAATTTCTCAGATTTGCATTGCGTGGAGGAGAATTGTGAGTTAAATTTATATTTCGCTTAAGTTGCTCTCAGGTTTATTCAAGTGAAGACGTAATCCATCGACATCGGGTGAAAAGGGGGGGAATGACCTTGCTCATCAAAAGTTATATCTAGCTCTCCACTGCTCCCTCATGAGCTTAAAAACAGAGGCACAAAGAGAAGTATTTTGAATTTTTAAAGGTAGCACATGACAAATTTACTTGGAATGGTAGGAAATACCATGCATAGGAAGATATGGTGGACTCAGCTGGCAAGAAAGTTTGGCTTTGGGGATTGGATGCACGAGTCAACCATACACTCAGTACAGGGCTTTAGGCTAGAAAGGCTTTAAACCAAACAAACAGTGTTGAGAGATGTAAATCAACTATGCTATCAAAAACAATATGTCAAACATGCAACATAAAGCTTATCATCACTGTCAGAAATAAATCTAATACAAAGGTGTATGAGCTGGAAGGTTCACAACCATGTAAGACATAAAAGATAGTGTATTTGTAATTAAATTCTTCTTCTCTACTCAAGCACCAAAGCAATTATTGCAATTTAAACGAAGCCATGCTTATCAATACCGAATAAACTTTACTCATGCACCCAATGTCAAATCATTACTTACCACAAGATCAGCAGATGAGATAGATTGCCATAATAAAATATAAAGTGCAGAAGAATAAAAGATACTTCTCATTTATATTCCAGTATAGAAAACCACACACCAACGGATACAAAGGACTCACAAGGAGTGACAAGACACAATGCAAAACCGTACTACAAGATAACTTCCCTACTCATGATACGACTCACAAGACTGCGAAAAATAAAAGACATAAGATGGAGATACTGGGCCACTCCCCCAAGCTTGGAACAAGCCAAGGGAGTGCCGTTACCCATAGTGCTCGAATTTATTCCTGTGGTGAAGATGGCGGCACCACAGCCAGAGGTGTCAAGAAATACTGAAGACGTCGGCAAAGCTCCAGATTCTCTGCCTCTAGTATTGCAACTTCCGCTTTCAAGCAACAAAACTGCTCACAGAACTGATCAGCCACTCTATGAGCTTCCGACAACAATGGAGCAATATGGGGATCCTACTGCTGCGGCACTGTCCCTGGAACATCATGAGAATAAACTTGTCGGGGGTTAATGGATCCCACAAAAGTGGTGTTGCCTGGCCTTGGATTCTCTGCCCTTCCTCCTGGTTGACGTGATGCTGCCCTTCTCACTTCTTCCCGCACGTTGCCCTCCAGCTCCACCTTCCTAGCGGTGATCTCCTCATTGGTCGCCCAGTTCATGAAGTCCCCACAATTAATGTCTTGTTGGATCCGATGAAGGCGCCTTGCTACGTAATCTTCCTTACTGGATCCATAAGAAGACATCTAGATGGAGAGTTTTCGAGACCCTGGCAAGAGAAAACTCGAAACAAGAACACGACGAAAACACAGGATACGCTTCTCGAAAAATTCGGGGAAATATATAGACAAATTTTTTGCAATAAAAGGAAGACGACGGGACTAGGCGGAGTCGGAGGTGGTGTCCTAGGGGCTAGGGGCGGGTCCCCACCGTGGCCTGGGGTGGGGCCGCAGCAGAGGGCCGCCTCTGCCCCCTGGAGTCCGTCTCGTACTCCGTCCAGTCTCCGAATTTTCCTAATTTCCAAGAAATAAATAAGATGAATTTTCTGGAATTTTTCGAGACACTTTTCTTACCAAAGCAGTTACCTATTCATTTGCTGATTATGGAGTCTTCCCGTATTTGGTTTCGATGAGTTCTTCCAGAGAGACCACTTGAATAACATCAGCATCCTTTTCCAAGGGATTATCGGAGATGTAGTGCTTAAGTCGCTGACCATTCACCACTTGAGGTTTGTTCCCATCAAGATTATTAATCTTCATAGCTCCGGAGCGATAAACTTCCTCAATGATGAATGGTCCTTCCCGTTTTGATTGCAATTTTCCTGCAAAAAATCTGAGACGAGACCTATACAAAAGCACTTTATCACCAACATTAAATTCTCTTTTCAAAATTCTCTTATCATGCCATCTCTTTACTTTTTCCTTAAACTAATGAGCACTCTCATAAGCCTCGTTTCTCCACTCATCCAAGGCATTCAATTTAAGCAACCTAGTTTTAACGGCAAGATTAGGATCAGAATTAAGTTGTCTAACAGCCCAAAAGCTGTAGACATACCCATAAGCTGTTAGAATTAAGTTGAATTAAGTTGTTCTAATTCAAGAGGCAAATGACATGCCTTCCCATAAACCATTTTATAAGGAGACATACCCATAAGGTTTTTATAAGCAGTTCTATAGGCCCATAAAGCATCATTAAGTTTTTTAGACCAATTCTTCCTAGAATTTTTAATGGTTTCTTGCAAGATCAGTTTAATTTCTCTATTACTTAATTCAACTTGCCCACTAGTTTGAGGATGATACGGAGAGGAGACTCTGTGATTAACATCGTACTTGGCTAAAACCTTTCTAAATGCTCCATGAATAAAATGAGATCCTCCATTAGTCATAAGATATCTAGGCCCACCAAACCTAGGAAAAATAACTTCTTTAAGCATTTTTAGGGAGGTCTTATGATCAGCACTTTTAGTTGGTATAGCTTCCACCCACTTAGTAACATAATCTACAGCAACAAGAATATGAGTATTACGATGAGAAGTGGGAAAAGGACCCATAAAGTCAAACCCCCAACAATCAAAAGGTTCAATAACAAGAGAATAATTCATAGGCATTTCATTACGTCTACTAATGTTACCGACCCTTTGACACTCATCACAAGACGAAACAAACTTTTTAGCATCCTTAAATACACTAGGCTAATAAAAACCTGATTGAAGAACCTTATGTGCAGTCCTTTCACCTGCGTGATGTCCTCCATAATCACTATTGTGGCACTTCCTCAATAGTCCTTTCGATAAGTAAGAGTGTCGAACCCAACGAGGAACGGAAGGTGTTGACAAGTAGTTTTCAGCAAGGTTTCACTGCAAGCACTAAAAGAGAAATGTTTTTGGATTTTTGATTTAAAGAACAAATGAAGAACAAGTAAATAAAAGAGTGCTACAATAATTGCAGCAAATAGCCCAATCCTTTTAAGCTCAAAGGACAGGCCGGTTGTGTTATTTATGAAGATTAAAACGTTCTTGAGGACACATGGGAGTTTCTGCCTAGCCAGTTTCATTGCATGCCGGTGATTAACCTTCAATGTTTTGATCAAACGCTGTGTGGGTGGACCTATGCTAATGCACGACCCTTACTTGGACAAATACATACTTGTGATTAAACCCCTTGCAAGCATCCACAACTACAAGAAAGTAATTAAGATAAAAACCTAACCATGTACAGCCTTAAACTCCGAGACCCTACGCTCCCTACTGCAGTAGTTCACAAATTGGGGTTTAGGTTTCGGTCACTCCTGCAATCCTACCATAAAAAAACAAAATACACTAAGCATTCCCCTAGTCCCTTTGAAAGGTGAAGTATCATGTAGTCGACGTTCACACGATACCACTAGAGGAATAACACCACAACATAAATCAAACCATTAAATATTACTCAACATTATGCAATTAATACCAACTAGGCTTTCCCCATGTCCTCAAGAACCAAACCAACTACTCACAAGACATCATGTAGATCATGATCAGAGGTGATATGAATAAGGGTAATAATCTGATCATAAAGATAATTCACCGATAAAACTCTCAAGCATCAACTACAAGTGGTAATCAATACCCGGGATACGATTCCAATGAACTAATAACAAAACAATGAAGATTGCTACAGCGGGATGAGATGGGATGGTGACGGTGATGATGGTGCTAATGATGGATATGGTGTTGACGATGATCCCAATAATGCTTGGCGTGATGGCGATGACGATGGCGGCGATTCCCCCCCCCCCTCCGGGAGGGAAATTCCCCAGCAGATTTCTCCCTGGCGGAGCTCTTCTTCTCTCTGTCTGGTTTTCGCCTCGTGGAGGCGGCGGAAAAATTCCTCGTCGACGCCCCCGAGGTTTTTAGGTCAAGGGTCAATAATACACCAAAGGGGAGAAGGAGAGGGGCCACAGGGGCCAGGGGCGGGCCCCTACCGCGGCCAAGGGTGGGCCCGCGGGTACAGGCCGCCCCTGCCCCTGAGAGCTCGCCTCCGTGCCCCTTTCGGCTCCGTGACTTATTCTTCGTAATATTGACTTTCTTATTTTCCTGGAATTTTCTGAGCTTCCGACGTCTGGTATCTTGATAGGTACTTTTCCAGCTGATTTCTGGCTTCGGCAGATGCATCCCCCATAATTGCCAATCATGCAAAATAAGATAAAATAACATATGTATCGCATCATAATATGAAATATATCAATGAATAAATACGAGTTATGATGTAAAATAGTGATGCAAAATGGACGTATCATCTGGAGCTGAAAACGATGGAGACAATGCTAGTGGAAATCAATTTGACCCCAACTTGATGACAAAGGAGATCACAGCAGAAAACGCGGCGGTTCGTGCAGAGGAGTTACTGGCGGCTCGTCAGGCAATAGAAAAGCAATAGGCAGATATCGCAGAGGTGAATCGTAAGTTGGTAGCAGACCAAGCCCTTATTCAAGCAGAACAAACACGCATACAAGCTGAACAAGCTCGCATACAAGTAGAACATGAACATGTACAAGCTGAAGTAGTAGCAGTACGCAATCGCCAGCAGGAACTCACCTCAATTCAGCATCGGAGGACTCGGAGCCGACTGCATGAAGGAGTCCATATAAATCCAACAAACTTGTTTCAAATACCAGTGGGTCCAGGTGCAGGAGCCGGAGGATCAGCACCCGGAGCAGGAGCACCACCACCACCACCGCCAGGAGGAAACGGAGGAGTCGGAGCAGGAGCTGGAGCCAATGCACCACCCCCACCACCTGGAGGAGGAGTCGGCGGTATGGGTCCCCCACCGCAAAGGTTCCATACACCTGCATGACACTACTCAAATCCAATGGACAACGTACGCGCAACAACTATGGCCTTGGACAGAATCCCGCTTATGGAAAATCCAATAGGTCAGGAGGCACGACTCGCCATAGATACGTTAAAAACGACATTGGCACAACAAGACCTTTACCGTAATTTCCCAGACGCAAGCCGGCTTCATTCAACTCCATACAACTCCAGAACAAGGAGTCGGCATGACGAGTCTCATCCGGCCGGATCGTCGAGCGCAAGATGCCGCGAACTGGTAAGGAATCAACCACATGTACCCACTGCTTCGGAAGCTCAAAGGCAAGTTGATGAAGCAAGGAACAGGGGAGAGCTGCCACGGCCAGAGCCGTAGAAGCCGCACGAGTCGGTGGGCCAGCGCCAGCAATAGCAGCACTAGGAGTCCAGCCGACTCGTGCAATTATAGAAGTAAACTTGCTTGGAAGTTCACCTTCCCGAGGAGCTTTAAGGAGCCGCGCAAGGTTCGTAATTATGAGCCCAATATGGATCTGACTTCCTGGCTCAACAGTTATGAGATGGCAATGAGTATTCGCAATGCAACTGGCAATTTGTGTGCAAAGTTTATGTATCTTATGATGGATGGATCAGCTCAAGCTTGGATGAGAAACCTACCCCCCAGGTCAATCAACTCGTGGGAGCAGTTGAAGGTTGCTTTCATTCAAAACTTCCAGGGAACTTGCAAGAAATTGAGTACCATTGAGGACCTAGAGAGATGTGTCCGGAAGAAAGAAGAATCTGCAAGGCACTGAATGAAACGAGTCTCGAAGATCATTAACTCTTTGCAAGGACTCCCACCAATCTCTGTGTTGATGGCCATGGAGAGGAACTGCACCTTTAATCCGTTAAGTTGGAAGCTAGGTCGTATGAAAGATAGTTTGAACCAAGGCATACCAATTACGATTGGGGAAATCATGGTAGGAGCTAACAAGCACGCAACCATGGATAAAACCAAGGACTAGGAAGAAGTTGGAAAGGGCCAAGGTGGTAGTGGTCAGAACAACAACCAGAATCAAAACCAGAACCAAAATCATGGAGGGACTAAGCGACTTTATGACAACTCCGACTTGGTAGCTAACACCAGTTCAGGGAACAGACGCAGGGACAACAACTCACAAGGCTATCAGGCTCGCAGGCCGGAAGTCTTGCAGAGTCCGTGCCCTCGACACGCTAGGAACAGCAGATGTGGGCATACCCTAGAGCACTTTGTTGATCTGCAACAGTGGAGAAACAACCCGGCAAACCGTGGAACCAATGGAGGTAGAAACAATGGATATAGAGGTAATAATGGAGGACCAGGTAACAACGGTGGAGGAGCCGGAAACAACCCAGGACCCAGCAATGGTGGAGGAAATCAAGGAGGTTTTCAGCAGAACCCTAAGCAACTTCATGATAACCAGGGATAGTACTATGTAGCAACTTGGCCACATCGCCCGAGTCAAGGGAGCTATCATTTTTTCACCACCAGCACCTCCAAGCGAGCAAGGAAGTTGAAAGTTCGCGCAGTCAATGCCGTGGAGCCGGCAGTCCCACAATGGCTAAGGTTGTCAGAGCAACCTATCACTTGGAGTCGGGCAGATCATCCTCCAAGTGTTGACGACCCGGGGCAGCTAGCCTTGGTGGTAGCACCACAAGTTGGAGGTTACACACTTAACAAAGTACTCATGGATGGTGGTAGCAGCATCAATATACTATACTATGATATATTCAAAAGGATGAAGTTGCAAGACAGGTAGCTCATACCGACAGAGACAGTTTTTCATGGGATAGTACTAGGGAAGTCGGCAAAACCCATTGGTAACATTTACCTGGAAGTTGCTTTCGGCACTTTTGAGAACTATAGATCAGAGATTTTGTCCTTTGAGGTTGTGGATCTCCACAGCCCATATCATGCTCTATTTGGACGTCCTGCGTATTTCAAGTTCATGGCAAGGCCATGTTATGTATATCTGAAGTTGAAGATGCCGGGACCAAAAGGAGTCATCACAGTCAATGGTAGTAGACAAATGGCATTGGAATGCGAGCAAGGAGATGCAGCTATGGCAGAAACAGCCTGTGCTCAAGAGGAGCTCAGGTTTTATAGGGCTCATGTGGACCCGGAGGATAATACAGTGCTCAAAAAGCCAGCAATAGAGGAGAAGATGAAATTTAAGTCGGCTCAAGACAAAAAGCAAGTTGATTTCACCCCCGGTGCTTCTTCCAAGCAGTTCACCATCAGGGCACACCTCTCTGACAAATAGGAAAGCGCGCTTGTCGAATTCATCCGTGAGAACCGGGATGTCTTTGCATGGAAGCCATCTGACATGCCAGGTGTCCCGAGAGAACTCGCCGAGCACAGCTTACATGTTAACCGTAACGCAAGACCAGTAAAACAAGGACTTCGCAAGTTACATGATGACAGAAGAAAAGCTATAGGAGAAGAAGTGGCCCGACTCCTTGCGGCCGACTTCATCAAAGAGGTATTTCATCCAGAGTGGGTGGCCAATCCAGTATTAGTACCAAAGAAAACAGGAGAGTTGCGTATGTGCATTGACTTCAGAGGGTTGAACAAAGCATGTCCTAAAGATCCTTTTGCCTTACCACGCATCGACCAGATCATTGACTCCACAGCTGGTTCCGAGTTACTTTGTTTCCTGGATGCTTATTTAGGCTACCATCAGATTAGGCTGAATGAGGAGGTTGAGTTGAAAACCTCCTTCATAACACCCTTTGGAGCTTATTGTTACAAAACAATGCCTTTTGGACTCAAGAATGCGGGAGCAACATAACAGAGATGTATTCAGAATTGTTTTCAAGAGCAAATTGGAAGGAATGTTCACGCATACGTGGACGATGTGGTTATCAAATCACTGGAGAGTGGACTCCTTGATTGATGACCTAACAGAGACATTCAACAATCTGCGCAAGTACAAGATGAAGTTGAATCAAGGCAAGTGTGTATTTGGAGTTCCAGCGGGCAAACTACTTGGCTTCATCATCTTAGAGAGGGGAATCGAGGCAAACCTAGAGAAAATCAAGGCTATACACAACCTGCAAAATCCAACTTGATTGAAGGATATCCAGAAACTCACAGGCTGTGTTGCAGCTTTGAGCAGATTTATATCACGACTCGGAGACAAGGCAGGTCCTCTCTACCGACTCCTGAAAAAGTCAGACAAATTCCTATGGGACAAAGAAGCTGACGATGCTTTTGAGGAGTTGAAGAAAAACTTATCAACAGCACCAATCCTAGCAGCTCCTACAGATAAGGAGCCCATGTTACTATATGTAGCTGCCAACGAGAGAGTTGTCAGCGCAGTGGTAGTTGTGGAACGCAAAGAAGAAGGAAAGGAGTACCCAGTGCAGCATCTTGTCTACTACATTTGTGAGGTACTCACCGATTCCAACCAAAGGTACCCACAGTGGCAGAAGCTGGTATATGGAGTCTTTTTAGCAAGTCGGAAACTTAAGCATTATTTTCAAGAGCACTCTATCAAGGTGGTGAGTTCAGCACCACTAGCAGATATAATTCGCAACAGAGATGCAACGGGACGAGTCGCCAAGTGGGCAATTGAATTGGGTCCTTATCACATCACATATGAGCCACGCACGGCGATCAAGTCACAAGCTTTGGCTGATTTTGTCAACGACTGGACCGACTTCACATCCTCACCAAACACTCCATGCTCCAAGTATTGGACAATGCACTTTGACGGGTCCAGACAACTCGAAGGATCAGGAGCCGGCATCATTTTGACTTCACCTAAGGGAGATAAGTTGGCCTATGTCCTTCAACTGCACTTTGACTGCACAAATAACATGGCAGAATATGAGGCACTGCTACATGGACTCCGTTTGGCCAAGGAGATGAACGTCAAGCGTATCAGGTGCCTTGGGGACTCGGATCTTGTGGCCCAGCAAGTGTCTGGAACTTGGGACTCAAAGGATGTAAATATGGGGGCTTATAGGAGAGCAGTTAACCAGATTGCCGGGTTCTTCTCCGGTTATCAGGTAGAACACATTGATCGTCGAAAAAACGTGGCGGCAGACGCACTATCAAGGCTGGGATCCTGAAGAGAGAAAGTACCACCAAATGTCTTCCTGGATGAACTCCATCATCCATCAGTCAAGTTACCTTCAGAAGAGGAACTCGCCTTTCGGACCCGGATTCAGCATTGGTAGAAGCAAATCGGGCAATCCCAACTTGGACAGAGTTGTATCTTGCTTATCTCCTATGTGAGGAACTCCCAGAGGATGAAGTCAAGAAAAGACAACTCGTCAGGCGATGCAATTCATATACAGTTATCAATGGAGAGTTGTTCCATAGAAGGACCACAGGAGTCTACCTATGGTGTGTATCTCCAGAGGAGGGCAGGCAAATCCTGCAAGAGATTCACGCAGGAGATTGTGGCCATCATGCATCCACTAGGTCCCTAGTATCTAAAGCTTCAGGAATGGTTTCTTCTGGATGACATCACATTTGGATGCAGAAAAGATAGTCCGAGTCTGTGATGGTTGTCAGAGGTATGCCATGCAAGATCATGTGCCAGCCCAAGAGCTCAGAACAATACCAATAACTTGGCCGTTTGCAGTTTGGGGGCTTGACATGGTGGGTCCTTTTTCAAAGTCGCCCTATCACAAAACTCACCTGCTAGGCGCAGTTGACAAATTCACCAAGTGGGTTGAAGTTGAACCCGTCAGCCGAGTTGATGCGGCATCTGCTGTTAGGTTCATCAAAAAGATAGCCACACGATTTGGATTTCCACATAGCATCATCACAGACAATGGAACCAATCTATCAGTTGGAGAGATGGCTAAGTTTTGTGGAGAAAACAATATCTGACTTGATCTAGCCTCGATGGCACAACCACAGTCCAATGGACAAGCCGAGCATGCAAATCAGGCGTTACTCAAAGGGATCAAGCCCAGATTGAGAGTTCCCCTGTTACGAGCTGCTGGGTCCTGGGTTGAGGAGTTACCAGCAGTACACTGGAGCATACGGACGACTCCTAACAAATCCACCAGCTTCACGCCGTTCTTCATGGTCTATGGAGCAGAAGTAGTCCTGCCCAGTGATTTACTTCATGAATCGCCACGAGTCGCCAATTACATCGAAACAGAGAACGAGCTTGCTCGCCAGAACTCGGTGGATGCACTTGAAGAGGCAAGGGAGTTAGCCCTTGAGAGATCTGCAGTGTATCAGCAGGACTTGCGGCGATATCACGCACGCAGAATCAGAACTTGGACGTTCCAGGAAGGAGACTTAGTGCTTCGCCTAGTACAAAACAAGGAAGGGATGCACAAGTTATCTCCCCCATGGGAAGGACCGTTGGTTATCAGCAAAAACTTGCAGAATGGGTCATACTATCTAATGGATGTACGAGAGTCGGCAAGTGACAACAAAGGAGCTGACACAACTCATACTCTAGATCCATATGCAGAGGCAAAGAGGCCATGGAACATTGCTCAGTTGCGTCCATATTATAGTTAGTCTTTGTAAGCAAAGATGTGCAAGTTATCAATAAGCCCAGCGAGCTCTTCATACATTGTATCGTGATTATTATGATCAAAGGAAATAAGGCCGACTGCATTTGAAATTGAAATTGTTTGTCGAAACACTCAGTATGTGTGCTTTATTCCATTTTGATCTTGAGGTTCTTGGGGGCTTGTCTTTCAAAAAAAAATTCAAGCTTTAGACTCTTGAACCCGGCACAGAAGCTGACTCTTTCTGATTTTTATCTGGTAAGTTAGATGCAACTCACAAATTTTGACTAAATACGACAGGCATGACTCGTCCTGACCTCCTATGAAGCCTAAAAAAAGGACTTAGGATAAGTTAGACTTGTTAGAGCGAAACTGTTAGTAAAAGTCACGTGAGGCCTACTTATTCATCAGTATAAATTTCAGATGGGTTATAAGAACCAAAACATATTAAATAAACTGGGCAAAAAGCAAAGCCTACCACATAAAATAAAGATATGCAAAGCATGTCATTACAAAGATAATGTTTTTACATCTCAAAAGCTGAACAACACGACATCAGATAAAAACAAAGTCTAAAAATCATCCAAAGGACGGAGCATTGGCAGCAACACCTTGAGCAGGAGCAGATACAGAAGCTGGAGCATTGGCAGCAACACCTTGAGCAGAACTGCCAGGTGCCGACAGGTCCTTTGCGCTAGGGGCGGCTCCCTCGTTTGGAGTTTGGGAGTCGATAGCATCCTCTGGATGGGCTCGAGCAGGAACAGGTTCTGTAGGAGTTGATGATGTACGACCCATGGAAGTGGACGCACCAACAGCCAATTGTGAAGGACGGCCGAACTCCACAACTGGAGGAGTCACCATGACAATTTTCTGGTTGTTGGAGTAGTATTGATGTGTCCATATCTCGGAGTCCATGTTGTTGACAATCTGGCAGGCAAAAGGCCTGAGTGACTTCTGCAATCTTTCAAAGTCATCATTGGTGAAAGGGGAGCCATTTTCATGTTGTTCCGGCTTGCCCAGAGTCAGCACTGCAGGCTCCACAGTCGTTGGATAGTATGCCCGTGCCAAGGCCAGGACTCGGACAGCTGCATGCCTGAAAGAGGACTCCTTCCAAGCCTTCACATAAGCAGGAGCTCGAGATAACTCTCTAACCAGACGCTCAGGAGCTAAAGGACACTTCTTTTGCGGAGACAGATAAGTAACACTAGCTTTGGCATCCTCCTACAAGCCATGGGAGTGATCCAACAGCTCTTTCATTTGTGGGTCGTCTCCTAGTTTCATTTTTTAAGAAGCTGAGCCTGAAAGAATTGCAGCAGATCAGTATAGCAAAGCAAAGAACTAACAGTTCAAGTACAAAACAGAGAAAGAACAGAAAGTACCAAAGATGCGCTGGATCATCACTTTGATGCCAGTGCAGGCAGCGGTCAAGGACAACGTTTAAATCCTTCATGGCTTTCTCAGCAATTTTCTTGTTATGAGCAGAAGTTTTCTTTTCATCCTCCAGAATGACTTGAAATTCTCAAGCTGGACAGCATGATTTTTCTCAATTTCAGCAGATTTGGCGGAAGCAGCCGCCTTTTCCTCAAGTTTTCGCATATCTCTCTGCATGCGAGAGACAGTGGCCTGCAACAACAACACAAAGAGTTATATGTTAGAGGTAGCTCCAAGTCGTCAAAGAGGTACAACTTGGCGCTTGGGGGCTACAGGGAGTTCTTTTCCTAAAGGAATGCAAGACAGATTTATCAAGTTAAAGGTTTTTCAGTGAAAGCAGAGGAAATTGACCTACGAGTCCCAAGATGTTGTGAACAAACAACTTGGAACTTGGGGGCTACAAGGGTTCAAAATTCAGTTTTCAACAGTAAAGTACAATGCAGATGGTAGTTCCGAGTTGTCGCAGGCTAACAACCCGATGCTTGGGGGCTACTCATGGATCAATTTTAAAATCAAAGACAGAGGTTTTCAGAGTCTATTAAGCTCTGAGTTGTCGCAGGCTAACAACCCGGCGCTTGGGGGCTACTCACAGATCAAGAATTTTAAAGGCATATGAGAAATTTTCATAGTCTTAAGCTCCGAGTTGTTGCAAGCTAAAAACAACTCGGCGCTTGGGGGCTACAGGCATGAAGTTCAAATTTTTCTCCACAAGAGATGACAGTAAAGCATAAACACCTACCTTAAGCATCAGGTCGCCACAGTAGGTGCTTGGGGGCTACTGGTATGGTAAGAGGTAATAATTTGTACAAGGAAAAGTGAAGGACTTACAGTATGGATCATCTTTAAAGCCATCAAGCTAGCCAGTTCCTCGCCCTTCACCCTGGTGGCCTCCTCGTTCCACTTGAAGGCCTCATCCCATGCATCCGTGAAGGACTTGTTCTCCCCAATATGGAGTCGGCTATAATCAACAACAAGGCTGGAGGCAGGATCTGTAGGTCCCTTGTGAGATTCTGGGAGAGGTACCTGGGAAGTACTCATCATGGCGTGCACAGTTTGGGCCACAGGTTGTGGCTTTGTGGCAGGAGCAGACTGGGTCCGAGTTGTCAACTCGGCTTGATGAGCCAGTGGTGGCATAGCAGCAATAGTGACCCCAGTGGAAGCAGCCACTGAAGGAGTCGTCTTCATGCTAGTAGAGGTTGATGGTGGAGTTTCAGCTTGGCGTGCCGAAGTGACGTCAGTTGCAGCAGAAAGCTTTGCAACCTTAGTCGAAGGCCGAGCCCTAAAAAGAAGAATCAGAAAGGTTAAAATCATGAAAAGATGCAAGCAAAGGAAATACAAACAAGTCGGAATAATACAGGAAAAGAAGTTGAATTACCCAGTATTGGTCTCGAAGTCCAAGTGGGCATTGGAGTCAGAAGATGGCATGGCTCTGGAATCATACGAGTCTTCGGCCGAGGAAGGAGAGGCAATGGGTGACTTGCGCTTCCGAGTGGTGGGAATCACAAGTGGAGCATCAGCTGGTCCACTATTCCTCAGTTTCCTCGCCCTGGTGGCTTGTACGCCCTGTGATTGTTTGTGATCTTTAGTAAATGGACCTTGAGTTGAGAGAAGGCGCGAGAAGGGCACCTTTGGGACTCCAGTTTGCTCCTTTCTCTTTAGAGTTTTACGAGGAGTCGGGGCCTGGTCCTTATAACAAGACAACTTGCCAGAGGAGGTCATCACAGTAGTTGGTGGGTCCCCAGCGGAAGGACCCCTAGCATCATCATCAAGAGCCTCAGGAGAGGACTCCCGGATTTCTTCTTCATTGCCTTCATCGCTCTCAGCGCTGGCATCTTGGTCATTGGGCGACCACCAGCTATCAGTAAGCTATACAAAAGTTCAGAAAGTTATCGTCAGATAAAGAAGAAGTTGAAATACAGCAACAGTAAAGTCAAAGTACAAGTGTTGAGCAACTTACTGCTGGAGGGGGAGTCGTTACACAGAAAGGTGAAAGGCCAAAGCTTTCCTAGTCCTTCACCAGCTTGTCGGTCAGTTTCTTCACCAACCGATTAATGTCAGTAGTGCTAGCTTGATTCTCCATCATACGGAGGTCGTCCGTCACACAGCGAGTGTACTCGACAATTAGCCGAGTCCTGGGGCTAAGTGGCTGGATCCTCCAAGTCGTCTAGCAAAGCACCAGGTCCATTCCACCGAGTCCATGCGCTATAAGAGCACGGAGTCGTCTCATCAAGGAGTCGACTTTTGGACGAGCATCTTCAGAGCACTTTGCCTTCATATTGGCATTTATCTGGAGATTATCATGAGAGAAGTCGGGAAGATGGGGCTCGTCTGCAGGGGACATGTCCTTGCAGTAGAAGTAAGATTTTTGACAGTCCTTGATGTGACTCGGTAGAATAGGTTTTGGGAAAAGAGAGCCCTGGCGGCGCTACAGAGCAACACCCCTATATTGGAGAAGTGGGCCACCAGCATGCTCAGGTTGAGGATTGCAGTAGAAGAGTTCAAGAAAGAAGTCCAAATCCGGCTTGATTTGAAGATAATCTTCGCACAAAGTTACAAAATTGGAGAGATTTAGGATGGAATTGGGGGCAAGATCATGGATTCTAAGCTTGTAGAAATCGAGGACCTGACAAAAAAAGATTGCCGGGGGGAGTGAAGACACGGAAGAGATGCTCACCGAAGACGACGACCTCCCTGGTGGCCGGTGACGGTTCAGTTTCCTCGCCGGCGGCGCGCCAGGAGATGATGGCGGAGATGAGCCCGGAGTCCTCATATCCCTTGAGAGTGTCCTGGGTCAGCAGATATCTGCCCCAGTTGGTAGAGATTGTCCACTTTGATGCGGGCGCAGCAGCGGCGGTGGCGGCAATGTTGATCACCGAAGCCATGGCCTTCTTCCCCTTAGCAGCCTTGGACTGCTTGGGGGCATGGTGGGAGAAAGGTGCACGTGCGTGAGAGAGGAAGAGCACGTGCGGGCGAAGGAAGAAGACGAAGTGGAAGCAGAAAGGGTAAAGTGAGATCTGGTCCCCACACTTAAAGGTTATAAGTGAGCCCTAGAGAATGACGGCGTTGTCTATTGCGCCAGATGCGCAGGAATCGCGGGATTTTATCCATTTGCAAATATACGCGGCGAAACCGAAGTGTCCCGATGACCACGGTCAACAGATGACACGTGCAGAAATGAAATAGCAAACTAATTCAGAAAGCCCGACTCGTTTTCAAGAGACGAGTCCCTAGTCTGGATAAGTGAGAAGTTTGCCCTCCTAACCAACTCGTAACGGGCTATAGCCACATGACCAACCAGCAAGTGGGGGTCGATTGTGAATTTGTGAGGCCAGAGTAAAGGAGAGGGCCGACTTGTTTTTATCAAGTTTGTTTATGTTTATGCAGGAATTCATCTTGGATCCAGCAGCAAACGACTTACGAGTTATAAACTCCAAAAAAGAAGCTCGAGAAAACGGAGTCGGACAAATACGCCAAGACTGCGCCCAAGATAAATTCAGGGGCTACTGATGGGGGATACTTTCCGGGTAGGCCCATGGAGCCGAAAAGTGGACCCGCCAAGACCCAGAAGGCCCAAGCCGGGTTGCACTTCAAGCTACAAGGGCTGGACAAGGAACAAGCCGGCTAGCCCGTTACGAGCCATCAGAAGGAAAAGGACCCGGCGGAGACCAGAGTCCCAATACAACCCGGAGTACCAACTTGGAAGGTGAAGACCTAGAGTAGGACTCCGTATTCAAGTGTAACTCGGCATAAGTCTTAAGTCCAGGGACCCGGCCACATTTATAAGGAGGGCCCTGGACCCAAGTCTCACAAGCTATCAAGAAACACCAGACC
The DNA here is from genome assembly GCA_012064385.1 of Puccinellia tenuiflora. Lineage (NCBI taxonomy): Eukaryota > Viridiplantae > Streptophyta > Magnoliopsida > Poales > Poaceae > Puccinellia > Puccinellia tenuiflora. The sequence goes on from QRDG01000119.1 coordinate 666,159, forward strand.
CGTAGTCGCCGACTCCCTAGTTAAGGAGTCGGAACCTTGTAATTGAGAACTAGTCCACAGCAATAAAGAACAAGCAGGAAGTAGGTCTTTACCTCTAAACAGAGGGGCCGAACCTAGGTAAACTCCGTGTCCCCTTGTCGAGGCTAACCTCTCCTATGTCCTGGTCACCATCGCCACACAACTAACCTTCCCGGAGGAAGTACTTGCCGTGACAACCCCACGACATAAGCTCTCGCTTTTAGCTTTTATATTGTTTAGACCTGCTAGTTGTTGATGTTAAACTCTTATTTTCTTCACTTATACTTGTTGGAGAGTTGTTATTTGCCGCAACAGTGGAACATGGTGTTTCCCTGATGCGGTCAAAGTGGTAACACCGCTTGTGGGCCCACCAAAAAGGCGAGAAAGGCCAAGGTTCAAGGCTGGCAGATGGGCCCCCCATCTGCCCCACGGTGACAAGACAAGCACGGCATCGACAACCACGGCTAAGGACCAGGGGAGACGACGCGTAGGTCCTGGGGACACCGATGCCCGGCAGGAGGCCAGGTTCACCCCCGGGAACCAACCTCCGCCTGCGCGAAGAGGATGGGCTTGCTAGCCCCGGCTGGAAGCTCCCAGAAGAATTGGGCGCCAAGAAGACGGAGGCGTCGAAGGGGGACATGAACGGAAAAGGTGTCAGACCCTGTCCGCCTACCCTAGGAAAGGTGGGCGACCACACCTAACCCCTCAGAAGAATACTTGGACGAGAAGAACCCACGTCACCCCCTAAGAAGAACCTGGAGGGGTTTTCCTGCCAAAACCCCTTCGCCCCCAAAGGTGAACCTGTGGGATCCCCTTAGCCTATAAAAGGAGGACGAATGCACCTGAGTGGAGGTACCGGATTCATTCAGAGCACAAGGGATGAGAGGCTAGGCTAGGTAGCGTGCAAGACAAATAGTAGCATAGGCGGGAGGTGATCTCCTCCGGGTCAGGATCTGCTCGTCTTCAACCTCTAGCCGACACCTCCCGGGTTCGCACCTGCAACCACCTCTGTAAAGCTACACCATGATATACAACTCAATCTAGACATGCAGGAGTAGGGCTGTTAGCCTCCGGGTGGCATGAACCTGGGTAAACTCCTTGTGTCTCTGTGGTGCATGCTTGTACGTAGATCTCGGGCCTAGACGAAGTCCCCTCCGGCAGAAGACGTTTCTCGGCCTCCTTCGCGCCCCATACCGAACCTAAACAGGGGTATCCTTTACTCCCGGTGTCCATGATCCAAGACACGACATCTAGTGCGCCAGGTAGGGGGCGCATGCGCTAGATCCATCTTCATCGACTTCGAGATCTTCGTCGAGATCTGCTTCGAGTTCTTCATCGACCATGCCGCCGAAGAAGAAGCCCGACGTCTTGGTGTCCAAGCCGGTCTCCCCCACGTGCTCTCAGGCTTCCGCCGAGCTGCTGTGGCGAACCGGAACTCTCCTCCTCCACCGCCTCCAGAGAAGGAGGCACCGGATGGGGCAGGCGGCAACATCCGGGGCGGCGAGGACGGTGGCGTGGAGAGAAGCGTCGGCGGCAACACCGGCAAGGACCCCACTGTAGGTGATAAGAGCGACGGTGTCCACACCGGCAAAGGCTAGCAGGGCACCAGGAGCAAGTCCTGAACGCTCCTCTCGGCGGACGCATAGGCTCGTCACGACGCCCTCGTCACCGCCAAGGCCCTGATCCAGTTCCCTCCGAGCACCGACAACCCCAAGGTCTACCAGGAGTGGCAGACCCGCGTGGTGGAGCTCCTCCACTTCGCCTGTTGGGGATATGCCGAATAGGTATCCACGCAGAGGAAACTAGAAGCCAACATACCAGGGTGGCCCATAGTGCTGGTAAGCCGAATCCGGCTTAACCGGGCGGCCCAGTATGATGAAGCGTAGGAGGCCCATCCGGCTAAGAGAAGGTTCCTGAAGTCGGCCTGCATTGCGGAAGACTTAACCCACAAGGCAGGGCCCAAGCCGGATTAGAGTAGAACTCTATACTTAGTCGGTTAGGTTTCTCCTGTAAGCCCTAGGTCCGGACGCCTTTATAAGCCGGCCTATGGGATGCCTTAGGGCACGCTCTCAATCTTGATCCACTGTAACTCGGTGATATTGCATTATAGTGAATTATAGCAGCACGTAGGGTCTCGCCACCACCGCGAGATCTGAAGCTGGGTAAACCCTTTGTCAACCCGTCGCCGGAACACCCCACGTCTCCAAAACCCCTCTCTCTACCTAGCTCGATGGCACCCCTGCCGCGGATAGATTCGACAATACCACGACAGTTGGCGCCCACCGGGGGGCAGGAGTTATCCGGGGTTTCAATCCGTCCAGGAGCCACAGGCGGAGTCGGCAACACCATCGCGGTCGGCTTGGTGACCTACTTCGACGAGATAGGAGCTGGCCATGTCTTCAACGACGGCTTCTGGACGCCGGCAAAGGAGGATCTCGCCGGCTGGTCCACGGTCTCCATCGGCGGTTTCGACATCTTCGCCGGCTTCACCGCCCAGGCCTTGGATGATCTCGGCATCACCTCGAGCTTGCCCCCCACCCACCCAAGCAACCTCGACGAGGAGTCGGATCTAGACTCTGATGAGATCGCCGATCTGGATCTGGCTTTCGACGCTGACAGCGAAGATTCTGAAGATGACGCAAGTTCCAACATGGCGGCACTAGACTTCCACTTCGTCGGCATCTTAGGAGAATCCGACTCTCACGAGTTGATGACAGAGCCTGAGTCTATCCTCCCTGCTCTGCAGGCCGGGGTGGATTCAGAAGCCGGATCAGGGGACACCGCCCATATGGAGCAGGAACTCGAATCTGATGGAGAATTCGACGATTTTAGTCAGAAAGTTGCATCTTGTTTAGGACGCCCTGCCGAGGTCTTGATGGGTGACGTCTCTGATCCTAAAGACGACCCAACACCTCGAAAGCCGCCAATGGCGAAGAAAAAACTCCACAAGCCGGGAATCTCAAGGTGGATTTCGTGCCACCACTGGCTCCATTGAAGGGGACAGGTAGAATGCCGGCTGAAGGAGACGACATTGACGCTACGGCCGGCAAGGCAGCAGAGAAGGAGCACGAAAGAAAGGATGGCGAGGTACAAGCAACTGCTAATGCCACTCCCTCCTAACGCATCGCTGGACGACATTGAGAAGCGCCGCGCCCTGCTAGAGGAGCAAGCAGCCCAGATAGTAGAGCGTGAGGTTGAGCTTACAAACAAGGAAACGGAGTTCATCAGAAAGCAGAGAGAAAAGGGGGCTGACGATGTTTTCCGTCCGGCTCGTGACAAGAATCTGCACAAGAGGTTGGATTTCCGCAGCAAGTGGGAAGCCGACCATGTTGATTCGGTCTGGAGGAAGTACCACCACCGATGTGATCCGGTGACAAACCTCTGTTACTTCAATACCCCAGCCAAAAACATGGAGGTGGCCCAGAAGGTCATGTTCGACAAATCGTTGGATCGTGACGCCCGGCTCAAGTATTTGGCTTATCTTCTAGAGGTTGCACAACAACAGCAAAATGACTCGCAAGTCAGGACGGGACGGCTTGTCGACGATTCTCATCTTTGCAAGTCGACTGCCAACAAGCCAACGGCTGCTGCCCCTACGGACCCAGACGATGACCCGGTCGGCTCAAGTAGCCATAACAAAGGCGGCGACAAAGACCCAAACGACAAGCACCCTAGGGGTGCGGAATCCCGGACTGGTTCTTCACGCCATTGAAGGCTGGCCAGGAAAGACATCGGAGCCGGGAACAAAGGAGGACCCTCGCAAGGAAAAGGCGGCGCCACCCCGTCAGGAGCGATGACGTGATGGGGAAAACCAACCCCGAAGGGAGGGTAACAGAGATCATATGCCACCTCCACCGCCGCCTCCACCGCACAAAGAGGGAGATAACCCTTCTAAATATATACCCCTCCACGACAGCAAAGGACTCCAAGCCCTCCGCGTAACGCGAGTCGGGCGAGCCAAAGCTGTCACAGGGAAGAACCAAGGCAAGAAAAGTCGGTTGGAAAACCGCCATCAGCCAGTGATGTTCAAAGCCTAATCGAGGAGAGGAAGTCGGCCAGAGACGCCCAATACCTTGGCCCAAGTGCTTTGGCAGAACAATCAGAGAGCAAATTCTACCTCCCACTTTGTCGAACGTAACAAAGATGGTTGAGAAGTATAGTGGTACGGCTAATCCTGAGACCTGGCTCTCAGATTATGTCAGTGCCTGTGACATATATCAAGGCAGTGCCGACTCCGCAGTGCGATTTTTGCCCCTGATGTTAACCGGGACGGCACGCATGTGGATTGAAGGTTTGCCGGAAAGGACAGTTCATACCTGGAGTGACATGAAGCGTGTCTTTATTCAGCACTTCCAGGGCACATATAAGCGCCCAAAGTCGATTTTTGACTTACAGCGGTGCGTGCAGCAAAAGAACGAGTCTAGCCATGAGTTCGTCTCACGATGGAGTGAAATCAAGAACGCTTGCGAAGGCGTCTCAGAAACTCAGGCGATCCATGCTTTCAAGCAATCTCTGAGGAAGGGGACGACTTTTCGCTTCATGATCTACAGCGACGAATCGGAAACTTTGGGGGGCTTACTCGCTTGTGCAAACAAGTATGCCGCTGCTGATGATGACAACAGGGAGGATGCCGAAAACCACCGTCGCGAGTCCAGGAAAAAGAAGATTGAGGACAAAGCCGGCCCTTCTCACGAAGTCGCTGCCGCCTTTGGAAAGGGTGGTTCAAGCAATGGAAAGTGGCAGGGCAAGAAGCCGGCAAATAACCAATCATCCTGGCCTCCAATGGTGAAGTATGACGACATTAAGAATAACCCCTGTGTTCATCATCTCAGGCCTGATGGGACGAGTTCCCACACAATCCAGCAATGTCACATCAATCGGGACATCGCCAAGGACCCCAAAGCCCGCAAGTCAAGGAACAAGCGCAAGTCCAGGAAAGATGACAAAGAAAAGGAGGAAGTTGCTTCAGAGTCGGATGACGCAGCCTCCAAAGAAAAAGGCAGCAAATTCCCTAAGCATGCCGAAAGTCTCATCGTCAACTTGGCAACAGATTCCTCTCGCAAAGAAAAGGTGGCTTGGCGAGAACTTAATGCTACGGTGCCTGCAGTTCCTCAATATCTGGATTGGTCCGACACACCCATCACATGGGATCGCAGCGATCATCCGGACAGAGTTCCTGCAAAGCGCACCTACGCTTTAGTCGTCAGCCCTATAGTCGACAAATACAAGTTGACAAAGGTGCTCATGGATGGCGGCAGCAGTATCAATATACTTTATGCCGCAATATTGAAGAGAATGCCTCTCTCCGAGTCACAACTCACCCATAGCACTGTGAAGTTTCGTGGGATTGTGCCGGGGCGACAAGCCTCTTCGATGGGGCAAATCACCCTGAAGGTCACCTTTGGTGAAGCGGATAAATTTCGGACTGAGGATGTCTCTTTTGAGGTGGTTCCCTTTAAAAGTGCATATCATGCAATCTTTGGACGTCCGGCTTTCGCCATGTTTATGGCTCGGCCCTGCTACATCTATAGCAAGCTGAAAATGCCGGGACCGAATGGGATCATCATAGTCAAAGGAGACTTCAAGAAAGCCAAGGAGTGCGAGGCCTCTAATGCCGTCCATGCTGAACAAGAAATCTGCAGGGAAGAGTTGGAGGATCTCAAGAAAATAATTGGTCCCGATGAGATGTCGGCAACAGAAAAGCCGTCCTCTAAGGTTGATTCAACCTTCAAGCCAAAGGATGACACCAAGAAAATCAAGCTCTCAAAGGATGATCCGACAAAGGAGGCCATCATCGGTGCCGGTCTCGATGACAAATAGGAAGGCGAGCTCGTCATGTTTCTCCATGAGAACCGGGACATATTTGCCTGGTCATCATCCGACATGCCAGGTGTCCCGAGGAAACTTGCCGAGCACTCCCTAAAAGTCAACAAGGATGCAAAGCCGGTCAAGCAAGGCCTCCGCCGGCTCGGAACTGAGAAGCGCAAGGCAGGTTGGAAAGGAGATCCTAAGGCTCACCGCCGCCAAATTCATTCGTGAAGTTGTCCACACTGATTGGTTGGAAAATCCCGTTGTTGTGGTGGTGCACGGACAGATGCCATAGGTAGGCCTAAGAATGGGGCCGATGGACGCTGGAGGCACCGGGGAGGGTTTGCACGTGAAGACGTAAACAGAAAAACACACACACACACGGTTTTACCCAGGTTCGGGGCTCTCGTGAGGAGATAACACCCCTACTCCTGCCTGTCTGATCTATATATGTGGATTACAACCGAGTTACAAGCTGCTCCTTGAGCTGTATATGAAAAGCTATGAATTCTACCTCCTCTACCGAGTCTCGGAATGGCTTCCCAAGCTCTCTAGGAAGTGTCTAACTGTCTCGTGAAGCAGGGTATCTGGGCTCTCAAATGAAGTGTCTCGCATCCCCTTAAGAGGAACCCCGGTGCTCCTTATATAGGGAAACCCAGGGTACAGAGTTAGGGCTGACATTGGTGCTGGCGTAGGCAGCACTATGGCCACGCATGGGTCTCTGACTGCTTCCGTCACCCCCGCTTGGCATGTCCAATCCATCAACTCCTGTGCACTTCTCCCCCGTACTGCATAGGTCAGCAGCATGGAGGACTGACTGCCCATCCCATGACCACCGAGTCAAGGGTTAGGCAGTGCGTCCCATCTTGTCTGTGGCAGGACGCCTGCTCCGTGATTGTAGGGAAAAGATGTACGCCATGACCAGCGCCGAGATAGAGCTTCATTCTTCCCGATCCGGCATAGGCATGCCAGGTATTTCCTTAACTCGGTTTCTCCTCTCCTGGACATAAGAACAACAAAGGAGATTCCGACATATAGTATGCATGATCCGACATAGGGCTATGTCGGTAAGCCTTGATCCGGTTGACCCCGGGTGAGCCTATGTGTATGTCGGTTTACCATTGACTTGGTCAACTCCGAGTCCACGCTTATTTCACCATATTGACCCTACTCGGGGGCTGCCCCCCGACATTAGTCCCCAAAGCTGGCGCGGTCCTGCAGCCTCGGATGGAGGGCCACGACAGGTTTACCCGAGAACCAGCATCCTTATTTGATTACCGACATCACATACGTCGGCAAACCGTTTATATGTCGGAAAGCAGTTTTGCTTCCCATCATGATATTCGACTTAATGTCGGATCGTTCCGACTCACAGGGAAGACCCACGGCTCCTCCGAGTCGTTGGTTCTCCTACGTGGCAGAGCATCTCTGCTTAACGCCTTGGCTCTTGTGCACAGATGGACGTGCCTCTGGCACGCACGCCACTTGCGTCACGCCGGTCATCTTGAAGACTGTGTGCACGCAAGCACTCAAGTGCGGTCTTGACCGCACCGCTCGCGTCGCCTCGGGTCTCACCCGATCGGGTGCGCCACAACGAGCCGTTGGCTCCCTGTGGCCCATCGTGGGGCAGATCGTGCGGCAGTTAAGCTGCTACGGGAATCGTGGCCAAGATCGTGGGGTGGTAACTCCCGTCTGTTACGGAATCATGCGCAGAAAATCACGCACCCACGATCTCCTCCGGTCGTTCATAAATAGTAGGGAGGGGCAACTGTTTCCCCCTCCGCATTTATTCCTCTCTTGCCTTCTTCTTCCTCCTTCTCTCCTGCGCACAGTGCACCGCATTGACGCACGTCTCCGCGCACAGCACCGCCGCTGTTCGCACCAGCGCACCGACGCCGCCGACGCACAGCGCCGCCGCCGTACGCCGCAGCACCGCAGTAAGATTCCCTCTTCTTTCTTCTTCTCTCTCGCGCATTAGCATCTAGATTAACTGTTGCTTTCTTGTTCTTGTTTCTTCCTCCTGTTCTTCCTCCTATTCTTCCTCTGTTCTTCATCGCGGCAACGCATCGGTCGCCGCCGGTGGGTTTGTGGTCGTTGATGCGGTTCGCTGCTGGTGGACTAGCCTCCATAGCCCGTTTTCTTTCCTTCCTCCTTGCGCATTAGCGCTTTTTGCATCTATATTAGACACTCGCATGCTCTTCTTTTTCTGCTTTTTCTCTCTTTGCCGTAACGATTCTAATCTCGCTACCGGTGACCCCCTTTTGCAGATCTCGGCACCCCTTTACCGACATGTCGGACAACTCCAACCTTGAGGTGGTTGAGGTGGTAGAAGAAGGGGTTGCGGAGGAATCCACTCGGGCCGCCTGGGAAGGCTCCTACGTCGCCCAAGCCGACATAGATTGGTTGATCCGGACTCGGCGAATCCCAGCCGAGGTGGAGTGTCGGCTTCCGGGTCTAGAGACCACGCCGGTTCTGCGAGAAGGAGAATACGTCGTCTTCATCGCGCATTTCGAGCGAGGTTTCGGTCTACCCGCCAGCGCCTTCTTCCGTAACTTCCTCAACAAATTCGGCCTTCAGCCCCATCAGCTTCCGGCGAACGCCATCACCACACTTTCTGCCTTCGTCTCCTTCATCGAAGGTTACCTCGGCCTCTGGCCCACCATTGACGCCTGGTCCAAGTACTTTGGATTCCGGAAGCAGGTCATCCCGAATCCCGATCATCCGGACGCACCCAAAGAAATGACACAATGCAGGGCCGCCACCGTCACACCTCGGCGTGGCTCCATCTTTCCCCGGATCCTCGGTCTGGAGTCATGCCGGAAATGGCAGCGCTCTTTCTTCTACGTGAAGAACACGACCGAGGTTGACATGATCAACCTGCCAAAGTTCGCCGTCGGCCCCCCAACCGCGCAGCTCAACTGGGGGTACAACCCGACGGATAAAGTACTGGAGGTCAACCACATCCACCAAGTCGTCGAGCAGCTCAAGGGCGAAGGAATAACAGCCGATGACCTGCTCGCCACTTTCATCGGCCGCCGGGTCCTGCCCCTCCAGCGCCGAGTCCACAAAATATGTCACATGAGTGGCCCGCTGGACCCGACCCGGGTCAGCACCATCGAGCTGGATAATGCCCAGATCCGGTGGCGCATCAAGGCCATAGCCCGGACAAAGATGCTGGAGGAATGGGAATGGGGCAAAGAACCCCACAGCCGGAGCAATCTTCCACCGAAAGTAAGTACCCTCAGCCGACATAAACCCTTATGTCAGTGCAACTCTATACTTGGTGTTAATCATTTCTCGCTTCCATTACGCAGAGATTCGGTCGACAGTTGCAGGAGGACGGAGAGAACCCCTCTGCCAACTAGGGTAAGGACCGGGTCGAAGCCGACTCGGAAGACCCGGACGACGAGGATAATGTGCCAATTCCCGATGTCGGCTCAATTCCTGCCACGGGTAAGACTCGTGCCTCCTCCCTCCTAGACTGGTCGGAGGATGAGGACGACGATTGTCGGATTTTAGAGGTGCATGACCCTCTCCCCGTTGCATACTCATATCCGATGTCCCCGAACCCAGCTGACTCGGACGAAGTACTCGAGGTGGCACCCCTCGCCACAGGACCCAAGGGTGCGGCTCGGAAGCGCCCAGCGGCCGCATCCGCAGATGCCGGAACCTCCGGCACCTCTGGTCCCTCGCAAAAGAAGCCGCGCTTGAAGACAGTAGTGAAGCGCCGCGAGCGTCCTGTCTCCAAGGGGTAAGAATCCTTCTTGCCGACACTCTCCTTTTACACTTATTTATACTTACTTTTCTCCTCTTGACAACATACTTTGCTGTCTGGCTTTTCAGCATGGCTCCTCTGAAGGTTCCACCGACCGGGTCAACTGACCGGGTCCCTCCAAGGGCACCGACACCGCCTCGGCCGACGACACCCGGGTGCCGAGTCCACCAAGGATGAGTCCAGTGGCGGATATCTCGGCTCCTGGATCCGGAGCCGGGAACGTAGACTCGGTCGAGACCGCAACCTCGGTGCCCGACCAAACCTCAGCGCCCACCCAAGTGACGCATCTCGGAGCCAGCTCTTCGGCTCCCGAGGTAGAGCAGACCGAGGTCCAGAAGGACTCGGCACAGCCGAATCAACCACAGCAGCAGCAGAAGAAACAACCGCCACCACAGCAGCAGAAGCAACAACCGGCTCCACAACAGAAACAACAACAGCCTCCTCCAGCGCGACAGCAGCAGAAACCAAAACAACCTCCATCAACGCAACAGCTACAGAAACAGAAGACACAGCCATCGCCGTCCAAATCGACGTCGACAGCAAGGCCAGCCCCGCCACCGGCACAGCCGCAGCCACAGCAACAGATATTCAAAGCCCCAGTTCCTGCCACTGGAGTAACAACTGGGAAGGCACCGGTGAAAACAGTGTCGGCTAACCCGGAAAGGCAGCTGATTGTGCCACCAAGCCAAGGCACAGCAACATCCGGCAGTATCCAGACCGCCAGCTGGGGATTTGCCCCCTTGAGAACCCTTAACGGGAAAAGCTTAGGCTCCCTTGAGCACTATAACATGGACTGGAACGCTGCCGACCTGAGCGAAGTAAGCTCGCGGTCACCAGCGGGCCAAATCGTCTCAGAACATCCGGCGGGGCCGAGCTTGGTGGCTCAAAAGATGTCCGCAGCCAAAGCTGCCCTTCTCGCAGCCGACCAAGCAGCTGCGGTAAGTTGTGCCGAGCAAAGATAACTCGGTTTATTTCTTTAATGTAGACACACCTATCCCCAGTCCCCGAGATTCGGGTCGAGTGACTGAGGCTTGGCCGAGTAAAGCTGACTCGGTTGAGTGAGGGTAACTCGGCCTGAATCTTCACCAACAAGACTAAGCTCTCCTCCTTTCAGGCTTCCATGACCAAGCGCACACAACTGCACCGCAAGCTGCTGCTGGAACACAAGACGCTCTCCGACAAATACAAGCTGCTGCGAGCCAAGATGGACCAAGTAGCTGACTCGGCCCTCAAGGCCGAAGGACTAGAGAAGCGGATCTCGGAAATCGAGAGTAAGCCATACTTTGCCTTTCAACTTGCCCTTGCATTAGTTTTCTCATTCTGACATCTGCTACCTTGGCACAGCCGCACAGAAGGAGTGCGAGCTTGCGCACCAGGCCGAGCTGAAGAAAGAGCAGGAGGAGGTGTCCCGGCTGAAGGCCGAGCTGGAGAAATCTCGGGATCGAGCCACCGAGCTGGAAAAGACCGCCGCCGCAGAGAAACAGCTCCGAGAAGAGGAGACTCGGAATCTCCAAGAGTCTTTTGAGGGGTCCAAGTCACAAGCGACATCGGCTGAGAGCGAGCTCCGAGCTCTGAAGACCAAGATCTCGCTGTGGCTAGTGGACATTGATGGGGTCGCAGCATAGAAAACAAAAAATTTTCCTACGCAGCAAGCGGAATAAACCCCAAGGATCTAGATCTATTAGACGAAGGTAGCGAAGATGAGATCCAATCTCTTACCCTTGAAGATCAACAAACGCGTTTTGTCGGTGCAGGGGTTGGCTAGTCGATCCCCGCAACTAGACTCATCTAGTCGCGAGGAGATGTATTTCCTCGAAGTCCAATTCGACGAGGTGCCACAAGGGGCAGCACCTCCGCGGTATCCACACGTACGGCTTGATATAGATCTCCTCCTTCTTGATCCCGCAAGCAAGGTGGAGATGGCTAGATGGATCTCGGCACCACGACGGTTGTGGTGGCGTTGATGGTGTAGTCTCCACGAGCAGGGCTTCGCCAAGCCAAGCAAGAGGAGAGGGAGAGGAGGAGGTGCAGCAGCAGCCCTACATCTAGGGGTGGTGCGGCAGGGCCATGGAGGTGGTGGTGGCGGCAGCCCTCCGGAGAGAGAGGTGGCGCCATGAGGAGGTAGTGCGGCAAGGGAGGGGGGTGTGGCGGCTAGGGCACCAAGGGGAGCACCCATGGGGTGCGGCAGCCCCTCCCCTGCCCCTCCTTATATAGGAGGCCAGGGGGCTGCGCCCCTCTCCCTTCTAGGGCCGGCGGCTAGGGGGGAGGCTTGCCCCCCAAGCAACCCTCTAGGGTTTAGGCCGGCCCCCCCCCCTTCTAGAAGCTTGCCCGCATGGGCCATTGAGGGAGTGGTGCGGCTGGCCCAATAGGCCAGCCCACTACCCCTTCATGCCTTGTGGGCCCCATACTCCTATGGGCCCCACTTCTAGACCCCTCTAGAATCTTCTAGAACTTTCCGGTACTTTACCGATAAATTCCCGAGCCTTTCTAAACCTCCGGAAACCACTTTCCTTATATGAATCTTATTCTCCGGACCACTCCGGAACTCCTCGTGACGTCCGGGATCCTATCCGAGACTCCGAATCACCATTCGATCATTCCATCAATTATCTCATCGCTAACCCTAGCTACATCGGAGCGTTAAGTGTGTGACCCTACGGGTTCGAGAACATGCAGACATGATCATATCAATAATCAATAGCGGGACCGGGATGCCCATATTGACTCCTACATATTCAACGAAGTTCTTTATCGATTGAACCACGATGCCGGAGATTCTTAATCTCATATACGATTCCCTTTGTCTCACCGATATTTAATTTGCCCGAGATATGATCGTCGATATCTCCATATCTAGTTTCATCTCGTTACCTGGCAAATTCTCTTTACTCGTCCATAATATAGGATCACCGTGATTACCACTTAATCACATGGTTGCAACCTTTCCGATGCTATATTACCGAGAGGGCCCAGAGATATCTACTCCGTCACACGGAGGGACAAATCCCACTCTTGATTCATGTCACCCAACAAATACCATCGGAGATACCTGAAAGCCACCTTTATAATCACCCAGTTACGAAGTGACGTTTGATGTCCACAAAGCATTCCTCCGGTAAACGGGAGTGACATAATCTCATGGTCTAAGGAAACTATACTTGGCATACAAAAAGTGTTGGCAATGAAACTGTGTGACACGATCAATTGCAACTCTTTATTATTTGGGTCTTGTCCATCACATCATTACTCCTAATGATATGACTCCGTTATCAAGTGACTATAACAAGTCCATGATTAGGAAACTCTAATCATCTCTTGACTAACGAACTAGTCCGGTAGAGGCTTACTAGGGACACCTGGTGTTTATATTCCACACATGTATTATGTTTCCGGTTAATACAATTATAGCATGGATAATAAACCATTATCATAAACATGAATATGCTAATAAACCATTTTATTATTGCCTCTAGGGCATATTCCCAACAGTCTCCCACTTGCACTAGAGTCAATAATCTAGTTTACATTTTCTCGATCCAACACTCATGGTGTCTAACACTCATGGAGTCTCAGTGATGATCATGTTTGCTCGTGGAAGAGGTTCTGTCCGTGTTCTGTACTATACAGTTCTTTATGTTCTTTGCAAAACGTCAATGTCACCTAATTTGACATTACTTTATCATCTCATGATAAACCTATTATCATCACATGATAATTCACATCATCACATGATGAATATAATACATTTGGTTAGAGAGTGAGATTTTCGTTTTCCCTTTTATGCCTACATGACGTATGTTCAGTCAAGAGAACTTTCACATAGCATGTGCACCCGGAACTCACTCAGTCTTGAAACAAAATTTCTCAAACCATAATATTATATCTTTTAATCCTTGAATTAATCATATACTCCTATATGTTGTAGACTCACAAATCGACAGTGCAATCATGTCACTTCGATATTTTCGATCATGCTTTCGCTGTGCTTCTGCTATTATGAGATCCCCAATCTAGTTTGGTTTTATGACTTCAACCAAGTCTACCAATCTCTAGATTCCTTTATCTCATCTTCATGTTAAAATGACTCCTCATTCTAACACGTTCTTCTAACCAAGAACTTGGGTCACATATCGTCAAATACAAACACATGGTTCTTATATGTTTTAGACCTATGAACAATTCATAGCGATCACTAACATATCCTCCAACCATCATTTTGTATTGAGTTATCAACTCAATGTTTCACCTATTTTTCACAAGCAGATGAACCTTTCTTCTCTTGTTTTATTTTGAACTCCTTCAAAATCTTACTTAGGTTAAACATCATGACATAATGCTTTATCAAACATATCTATCCTCCATAGATACATCCATCTCCATGGATATTTGACGTTTCAAACTAACTTCACAAGTTATACGTTGGTTCCTGACTCATTTACAACATTTATGAAATCTCCATTTCACTCAAACAAGATGTTGTAAACTCCCACTCAAATATACACCATACACATATTAAATTGTGAAACCACTTTGGCTCCCACTCAGAAATATGTTATCATTATATTTGACCATGATTTAACTAGCTCCCACTCAAACATATGTCACCACATATTTTGATCTTGGAAAATAGTTTCTGCTCTAACTTAATATATGTCATCACATATTTTAATCAGATCACACTCGTGTATTTTCTCGATATTTTGGACACCTCCAAAATTCTTAATTAACTATTAATATCGAGAACTCTTTATACGAAACGCTAGTACTTTGCTAGCTTTAAGTTTTATTTATTCTCTACAAAACCCTTTTGAGGAATAAATATGTGAAATACTTTCACAAAATCAAGTAACAATTACTTTGTGATTTAAACTTAACATAGGATGACTCTTAGTCACTTTCGTATTTAAGGTTTCTATTTCTTCTTTGTAGTTTCGTAGGTATGTCTTGTTTCTCAAACATGACAAGTAAATCATGAATATTATTTTGTAACCTGACAAAATTTTATATTCTTGAATCCTACTTTTGTTTAGACAAGCTAAACCGAAATTCAATGATCACCATCATCAATTCCTTTATGTGTCAAGTTTTAACCAACATAGCACTTTACATATGTGCCACTTGAAACATAAACAAGCAAGGTTTTAGCTTTTCCATTCCATCAATTCTTTTATCAATGAAACCTTTTCACGATAAACCACTAAAATACTTAGCACAACCAACAAATTGGTTTGCCCCTTTTAGTCTCATATTGTGGAATCACATTCATAGTCACATATGAATATACTACAAACTTTATTTGCAATAGTTTCTAATTATCTCATAATTAATGAAACCACTGTTTCACATAACTCATATGCGAAATGCAAATCATTAAATAGACCCTTATTTAAAACAGAGTGTTTATCAAATAAATCTAAATGCTATTATCAAACCCTCGAAAATAAAACCCTTCTTTGAGACCACACAATATCAAATATTGTGTGATTACAATATCTTAGGACATATCAAACTCCTTTGAAATATTCTAAACATTGTAATTTGTGATAACACTTCTCACAAGTCCGCACACTAACATATAACTCAAATATTTTGTCTCTTTTGATCAAATCATAAAGACTCAATTTTCTTGTTAACTTAATATCCTAAACTCCAGAAATTTATTTGATCTCATCAAATATCATAACTCGAATAAATACACCTATTTAATCATTTATGATGGAGTACACAAAATAATGACATCTAACATTTGCTGAAAATACAACCAACAATTGTGTTTATTTTCGGCAATTCATGGCACTCTTCCAAAGGGTGGCATTTTAGTCATACTCCTTACAATAAGGCACATTGATAAAACATCAAAATGTTTATTCAATATTTAGCACGACTAAAACAATTGTCATTATTAAGTTTTGGATATTTTAGTATGTCACATATTTTATAAATGTTCAACCAATTTATCATCTAGATTATAATAAGAATAACACACTTATAATCGAAACTTGTGATTTCCAAAAAGGATCACTCATGAAAATAGAACAACCATTGTCTTTAACATGAGTAACCGTCTCACATAAGCAAGACACACTAATCAAAATCACACTTAATTCGATTACAAAACTTATTCAAATCCTCTAATCCAAATGATAAATGTAGAGACAGATCGTTGCCGGCATCAACTCCTTGACAACCACCATTCCGCAACGTCTTCCCATATCCTTTATGCAAATCTCAAGCAGCAGGTTCTGTTTTCATAAAACAGAATGAGTATCAAATACTTATCGGAACCGCCACAATTGCAATTTGGACTTAAACACTTATAACATGTATATCAATATATACTTTCTGCATTGCCAACTTCTCTTGCTATGGGTTCCACTTTGACATGACGCAGCCGAGACACAAACTCACAGAAAGTGATCAAATCCCTTCCCATGACCTAGTCTCCGACACAATTCTTGAAGCTGGGGAGAAGCTAGCGTATCACCCCACCTATCGCGAAACCGTCATTCATCTCGTGGTTCCAAACATCTACCAGAGTATAATCATCATATGCATTTTCCTCAGGTGTTGTTCCAAGCAAGTGTTCTCTTCCATCTTGAGTGAAAGAAAACCGTTCAGACATTCGAACCTTACAATTCTAACTTGTGCTGAAAAACTATTTTTCAGCTCATCAACAATCTCCATTGCAATCAAGTTCTTGAATTGTCTACTTAGGTCAGAATTTATGAAGGTGCACATCATCCACTTGACTTTCAAGTAGGTGGTTCAAAACCACTCCATGTACTCCTCATCGCTAGCAGAAAAATTTGGGTTTATCTCCTATTGGTTCTTCTAGCACGCAGAGCTGAGCATGGGTGTTTAGGACTTCTTTCAGGACGCAGGTACTACTCAACAAATTTGACCCATCGAGACACAGTTTTTCAGCAACGAACTACCGTAGTCAACCATGATCTACAAGGATTTTTGCAAAGACATCTGGACTTTTGTTTATGATAATTTTAGTTCATCTTAATGAACTCCCACTAAACTCAACATCTCTCTGGTTGTTTAGTGACACACGATCCAAATCCACTACACCACAACCGATCATCACGTGAGGTGATGTAGCTTCAATGGTGAACATCGCCATGTTGATCATATCATCCATATGACTCGTGTTTAACCTTTCGGTTCTTGTGTTCCGAGGCCATGTCTGTACATGCTAGGCTCGTCAAGGAAACCGTAGTATTTTCGCGTGTGTAAATCTGGCTTACACCCGTTGTATGTGAACGTTGAATCTATCACACCCGATCATCACGTGGTGCTTCGAAACGAAGAACTTTGGCAACGGTGCATACTAGGGAAGAACACATCTTGATATTAACGTGAGAGATCACCTTATCATGCTACCGTCGCGATCACATCTAAGCATAACAATAAGGTGCATAAAAAGGATTAACATCACATGCAATTCATAATTGTGATATGATATGGCCTTTCTTCTTGTGCCTTTGATCTCTATCTCCAAAGCACCGGCAAGATCTCCATCTCCGGCATGATCTCCATCATCGTGGCGCCATCACCATGGTTGTCCACCAACTATTGCAACTACAACTAATGCTACTCTTAGCAATAAAGTAAAGCAATTACATGGTGATTCAATGACACGCAGGTCACATAAAATAAAAGACAACCATATGGCTCCTGCCGGTTGCCGTACTCGTCGACATGCAAGTCGCGAAAGATTACAAACATGATCATTGCATACATTATCACAAATCACACATTGGCCATACCACATCACAAGACCCCCTCTGCAAAAACAAGTTAGACGCCTCTACTTTGTTTATGCAATTTTTACGTGGCTTGGGTCAACGAGATAGAACCGTTCTAATCTACGCAAAACCACAACGGTGATATAGTAGTTGCTTATTTACTCATCCTTTTGAAAGGCCTTCCATTGAAAATTGCATCTTCACTAAAGCAAGAGAAACAGACACCCGCCAGCCACTTATGCAAAACAAGTTGCATGTCAGTCGTGGAACCGGTCTCTCGTGCGTGGACGAGTAAGGTTGGTCCGGGCCGCTTCATCTCACAATACCGCAAAGACGCAAAGTGCACGCGAGAAGGTAGCAACATAAAATATCAACGCCCACAACACTTGTGTTCTAATCGCACCAACATCTACGAATAGATCTAGGCTCTGATACCACTGATGGGGTCGCAGCATAGAAAACAAAAATTTTCCTACGCAGCAAGCGGAATAAACCCCAAGGATCTAGATCTATTAGACGAAGGTAGCGAAGGTGAGATCCAATCTCTTACCCTTGAAGATCAACAAACGCGTTTTGTCGGTGCAGGGGTTGGCTAGTCGATCCCCGCAACTAGACTCATCTAGTCGCGAGGAGATGTATTTCCTCGAAGTCCAATTCGACGAGGTGCCACAAGGGGCAGCACCTCCGCGGTATCCACACGTACGGCTTGATGTAGATCTCCTCCTTGATCCCGCAAGCAAGGTGGAGATGGCTAGATGGATCTCGGCACCACGACGGTTGTGGTGGCGTTGATGGTGTAGTCTCCACGAGCAGGGCTTCGCCAAGCCAAGCAAGAGGAGAGGGAGAGGAGGAGGTGCAG
This sequence comes from Puccinellia tenuiflora, assembly GCA_012064385.1. Taxonomy (NCBI): domain Eukaryota; kingdom Viridiplantae; phylum Streptophyta; class Magnoliopsida; order Poales; family Poaceae; genus Puccinellia; species Puccinellia tenuiflora. The sequence continues at coordinate 684,373 of QRDG01000119.1, forward strand.
CAGCAGCCCTACATCTAGGGGTGGTGCGGCAGGGCCATGGAGGTGGTGGTGGCGGCAGCCCTCCGGAGAGAGAGGTGGCGCCATGAGGAGGAAGTGCGGCAAGGGAGGGGGGTGTGGCGGCTAGGGCACCAAGGGGAGCAGACATGGGTGCGGCAGCCCCTCCCCTGCCCCTCCTTATATAGGAGGCCAGGGGGGCTGCGCCCCTCTCTCTTCTAGGGCCGGCGGATAGGGGGGAGGCTTGCCCCCCAAGCAACCCTCTAGGGTTTAGGCCGGCCCCCCCCCTTCTAGAAGCTTGCCCGCATGGGCCATTGAGGGAGTGGTGCGGCTGGCCCAATAGGCCAGCCCACTACCCCTTCATGCCTTGTGGGCCCCATACTCCTATGGGCCCCACTTCTAGACCCCTCTAGAATCTTCTAGAACTTTCCGGTACTTTACCGATAAATTCCCGAGCCTTTCTAAACCTCCGGAAACCACTTTCCTTATATGAATCTTATTCTCCGGACCACTCCGGAACTCCTCGTGACGTCCGGGATCCTATCCGAGACTCCGAATCACCATTCGATCATTCCATCAATTATCTCATCGCTAACCCTAGCTACATCGGAGCGTTAAGTGTGTGACCCTACGGGTTCGAGAACATGCAGACATGATCATATCAATAATCAATAGCGGGACCGGGATGCCTATATTGACTCCTACATATTCAACGAAGTTCTTTATCGATTGAACCACGATGCCGGAGATTCTTAATCTCATATACGATTCCCTTTGTCTCACCGATATTTAATTTGCCCGAGATATGATCGTCGATATCTCCATATCTAGTTTCATCTCGTTACCTGGCAAATTCTCTTTACTCGTCCATAATATAGGATCACCGTGATTACCACTTAATCACATGGTTGCAACCTTTCCGATGCTATATTACCGAGAGGGCCCAGAGATATCTACTCCGTCACACGGAGGGACAAATCCCACTCTTGATTCATGTCACCCAACAAATACCATCGGAGATACCTGAAAGCCACCTTTATAATCACCCAGTTACGAAGTGACGTTTGATGTCCACAAAGCATTCCTCCGGTAAACGGGAGTGACATAATCTCATGGTCTAAGGAAACTATACTTGGCATACAAAAGTGTTGGCAATGAAACTGTGTGACACGATCAATTGCAACTCTTTATTATTTGGGTCTTGTCCATCACATCATTACTCCTAATGATATGACTCCGTTATCAAGTGACTATAACAAGTCCATGATTAGGAAACTCTAATCATCTCTTGACTAACGAACTAGTCCGGTAGAGGCTTACTAGGGACACCTGGTGTTTATATTCCACACATGTATTATGTTTCCGGTTAATACAATTATAGCATGGATAATAAACTATTATCATAAACATGAATATGCTAATAAACCATTTTTATTATTGCCTCTAGGGCATATTCCCAACAGACATCTCCAGCATCAACTCCGAGATGGACAGTAAACTCCTTCCCCTTCTATCTTTATTCAATCTCTCACTTTCATCCTTATATGACTTATTTTAGCTTTAGCCATTCCTTATTCAGAACGGTTCCCCTACACCAAGGCTGCTGCGGATAAGAGCGCTCAAGAGCACCGGTTCGAGAAAATCCAAGATGGCCCGATCTCGGCCGACTGGGATATAGATACTCATCTGGTGGCCCTGAAGGCGCGCTTGGTACCGATGAGGGCTATCGGGATGAATCTTCTTAGCTCTGCGATCCGGGTCTACAATGTTCTCTGGCCCGGGTGCGAGGCCCCTGCGATTGTTGATGAATTGTCCAAGTTCCTGATGGCCTCTGAGGAAAGGCTCGATGATTGGCGATCATCCGCCACTCGAGTCGGTGCGGATGAAGCGCTAACCTATGTACTGTCTTGGTACGAAGAACTCGACCTCGAGATGCTGAAGACCGTGCGTGACGGATCCAAGTGGCTCTCTGACCCGGAACTCATCCGGCGTCGCCAAGAGCTGGCTCATTCCCTCATCCAATATGCTCCGGTGCATAGCTTTGTCCCGGGCGAGCGGGTTCCTCAAGCAGAGGAAATGGAGGTCGAGGGCGAGGATGAAGAAGAGGACGAAGAACAAGTCGACGAGGAGATCCAAGCCGACACTCCTCCTGGCACGGCCACAGCCGATGAACCGGCCTCGACCGACACTGCTCCTTCTGCTCCGAGTAGCTAGGGTCCTGCTGTCTAGACTCAGCAAAAAACTCAAATCATCAAATCCCCGGGATGCCGGGTGCAAATGTAATATAACCTTAAGCTTTTATGTTCTGGCACTTGGTTCTTTTACTTTGCACAATTTTAGCATGGTTATTTATTATGCCGGATCATTCTGAACCGAGTCCCCGAGTTTATTTTCTTGTCTACCATACTTTGCAACCCCTGCTCTTGTCTACCTTCTTCGGTGTTCTAACAGTCGAGTCACAAGATTACCGAGATACGGCATACAATACTAAGAAACTTTGAGTCAAAGCTCACAATCATCCGACATAAAAGTTAGGAACGAAACAACTTGTGCCGAATCGCACTTGGGCCGAGTCCCCGAGTCTATTTTCTTGTTTACTATCCCTTGCAATCTCTGCCCTTGCCTACCTTTCATGGGTTTTTTGGCAGTCGGGTCACAAAATCACAAAAACATTGCATACAATACTCAAAACTTTGAGACATGGTCTAGAGCCATCCGACATAAAACAAAAAAGGCAACAAAAGAAAACCGAATCGCTCCTGAACCGAGTCCCCGAGTCTGTTTTCTTGTTTACTATCCCTTGCAATCTCTGCCGTTGCCTACCTTTCATGGGTTTTTTGGCAGTCGGGTCACAAAATCACAAAAACATAGCATACAATACTTGCAAACATGGAAGCACGATTTTTGGAGCCATCCGACACACAGGAAACCGAGATAAACATGCATACAACACAAAACTCATAGCCCGAGTTTCATTTCGGGGTGCCGACATTTCATTTCAGGGTTTCGAGATACATACAGTGAGTCCTTAAGAGTAAAAAGGGCGAAGAAGAGCTACATTCCAAGGTCGTTTGGTCTCCTCTCCGGATCTATCCATCCTGTTCTTCACCTGTGCCTGAGCATCAATAAGATAGTATGCATCATTGTTCAAAGCCTTGCTCACAATAAATGGCCCCTCCCAGGGAGGTGATAGCTTGTGCATTCCGGCGGTGCGCTGCACAAGCCTAAGCACTGTAACGCCCCGACCCCGGAATTATACAGAGAGGCTATGTATTCGACACAACCATCAATGTATAAAACAAAGATCGAGACTTGTGGAACAGAACTGGCACAAAGCATGACTCTACGACACAAAACATTTATATAGCAACTCATATAACGAGAAGAATACAAATATTACAAACAAAAGGATCACAGATCCAACAATTCAACAAGCGGAAGTGGGTAGTGTTGTCTAACAACAAGAAGCAAAATATGGCCTAAGAGGCCTACAAATAAACATCACCCAAGCCAGCTTGTTCCACGGTCCCAAGCTGCCACCTGGGAACCCCAGACTAGTAGTCGACGTCAACGAAGAACCCACCTAGTTGCTCGGTGTCGTCCTCCTCTGAAATACAAATACATAAAGGCAGCAAAGAGAGACTGAGTACGATGTACTCGCAAGTTTAGTAGGGCGATATAGGCCCAATGACTGACGGAGGCTCTAAAGCTGTATAATGTAGTTCTTTTGCATAAAGCTAACTTTCATAAACCGAAACTTAAAAGACACATGGCATTCGTCTACTCAGAGTATTTTATAAAGGGGGTAAGAGAGTATCAATATCATCTTCGGTTCTCGGCGAACCTACTTGCAACCATCACCACTCATCTCGCACAAAGGCACTCCCTCGACTCACCCTCGAGGAAATGATCCTTTATCACAAATTTATTATGCAACCTCTAGCTGCCATACCAATTAGGTTAAATTTCTCTATGATCTTATATCCGTTCCCAAGTCGTCCATAACCGCGGACACGGCTTTTCGAAAAGATTAACCCTGCAGGGGTGTACTAATTTACCCATCGGTACCGTCCGGCTCACCTAGTTGGCCCTCTTCCGGGGAAGGCCGGCGAACGGGCGCGGTTAGACCTTTACATTGCATGAGGCTTACTCAAGGACCATCAGTGTGCGGAAGGACAGGTTAAGCGCTCCCAGCGCCCTGCCCCGCGGCCACATTCCTAAACACCACCATCCTCGTTCCTTTTTCCACCCACACCACTCACGCGCAAATGGAAAACTCGAACTAGAGGACCCTTGACAAGCCCCTCACAACTTATTCGGTCAAAGGGGGTTCCATATGCCCCCACCTCCGGAAGCACGCTCAGTCTTGGTTCAAGAGGTAAAGAACTCGCACCTAGGGGCTAGAGTGAGGCAAAACACCATCCCCGATGGCAACTCACCCGAACCGTATTAGTATTTTAATTAAGCATCACCATTATCCACCGTGCCCGAATCATTCCATCAACATAAACAATTATGGAATTAATAACGGACATAAAGCATTTATATAAGCATGGCTAAGTATAGCTAAGCATATGAATACCACAATTCTATTTGTATCTCGGCCAACACTTCAACCTAGGGTTCATAGGTAGGAATACATGCGATTGGCTCGGGGAAGAGACATGCATTCATAGGATTCTATATATTTTACCAAAAGACATTTGAACCGCATGCAATATTATGGTGGATAAAATAATTTGATAAAATCATAGGATGCTAGATGCCAAGAAGGTTAGGTTATCTCTTGCCTTGCTGCCCGGTAGTGAAGCACTGATCGTCGGGGTAGTTAGAGAGGCCCTCGACTCCGGAATCTATCGATACCCCAAAAGAAATACAAAGCACACATAAATCACACAAACTCAAAATGCAATGCTCAAGCACATGATGACATGTCCAATTGATGCAACCATATTAATATATAAATTAAAAGCAAATTTAAACGAGGGCCAAATAATTTGTGCAACTATTTGGAACCAACCCCATATTTATATTAGTGACCACATTCTTCATAATTTATCAAATTATTATGGAAGTGGCTCAAGAATGCATGAACATGGCAATAAAGGGTAGGGTTCGTTCTTCCGATCATTTTGGTATTTTATTTGTAATTTTCGGAGTACCGATGATTAAATAGTGAATTAAATAATTATTCAAATTTAACTCATTTAATCATTTATGAATAACATCAAATAAGAATTTGTGAACATGATATGATAAGTGCATAACTTGATAGCATTTGAAGTGTGGATCACATTGATATTTAATTCAAAACTTTCGGACAATTATTTAAAAAATTATGAATTTCCCAATTTGGGTATTAAATACCCCATTTTAGGAATTCTTAAAACACAGCAATTTTATTTAGACAAGAGGGAGAAACAATGTTACCCAAAGATAGGAAATGTTTTTCTGAGCATTGTCATATTTAATTTGCAATTTTTGAAGCAATATACGAAAAGATATTCAAGTTTTAAATTCATACTACCAAATTAAAAAGGGAAAAAAAAACTTTCCCTGGCAGGCCGGCCTCGAGCCGGCCAGGCCGGGGTGCAGGCCGGGCAGGGACCCGAGTGGTCCGGCCTAGAGCCGGCCCAGGCTGGGCTGATGGCCGGATGGGTGGCCGAAGCGGCCGGCCCAGAGCCGGCCCAGGCAGGGCGAGCTGGGCGTCCATGCCGGGACGACCGGTGCGACGGCACGGCGGGGATCGGCCGGCGACGACCGGAGGGAGCGGCGCCCCGTGTGTGTGCGAGTGTGCCAACAAGCATGCGAGAGCGGGGCGGCTACGGTGCGCGCGATCGCGAGCGGAGGGAAAGTGCCGGGCGACGTACGCGTGATCAACCGCGCTAGGCCGCGGCGAACGGCGGCGACCTCCGCACGGGAACGGGGATGTAGAGGGGAAGGATGCGGGAGAGGATGTCCAAACGGACGGCGGCTCACCACAGAATGCGTAGAGCTGCAACACAGAGGCAGGGGAGGCCTGGGCGGCGGCAATCGCGCCGGCCGGCCGACGGACACGGAGGAGGAAGAAGACGGCAAGGGCTTGATTTCGGGCTCCCGAGCCCGATTCCTTCGGCGGGGAGACGCTACTCGGCGAGGCGGAGCTGAAGGCGTGCTCGTCGTAGCTCGAGGAGGTCACAGACGGCGGCGGGCTTGACGGCGGCGTCCACGGCGTCCGGGGCGTCCTCGCCGTCCTCTAGCTTCAGGGCTCCCCAGCACAGGCGCCTTGCACCGGGAGGGAGATGGAGACGAGGCGGACCCATGGGACAACTCCGGTGAGCCCAGCACGGAGTAGGACATCGGCGATTCGGGGGGGCAGCGGCGGACAGCAACCTGCCTCTAGGGTTAGGGTTCGGCCCTTGCGCGCCTAGACTGGGGAGTGAGGGAGGGGAGAGAGTTAGGCAGGACACGAGGTGGTCCTCTTATCTCCAGGGAGCTGGTCGAGCAGGGGGACAGGGCGGCATGGGTGCACGGCCATGGCGTGGCGCCAGGACCATGGCCACGATGGCCACTTGAGAGAGAAAAGAGAGAGGGCTGACAGGAGGGGTCCACACGTCAGGGATGTGGTCTTTTCCATTTTTCCCAGATTTTGCAAGAACCAGCAAACTTGAGCTATTTAAAAGAGCCATTTACACCTTTTCAGAAATTATGCAAAATTTAAGTAGGCTCCATTTAGCCCTTAGGTGCTCCACAAAATTTGGTGAGGCAAATAAAAATGTTTTGCACTATATTTGTTCTTAGAGTTTAAATAGGGCATTTTTGATAATTTCTAAAATAGATTTATTTGGGGCATTTAAACATTTCAATAAATTATGAAAATATTTATGGAGTCTCATATTATAATAATGAAACACCACATATTTTTATTTGAATATTTTGGGGAAGTTTAACTTGGTTCCAAGAATAGATATTGAGTTAAGCCATTTTGGAACCCTCATATTTATTCCTCATTTGACAAAACTTGGAAAATCGAGATTTGGGGATAAGAAGCAATTTGAGAACTTCCTACACAATTTGGAAGTTCAAGAATAAAGTATTTGGCCATTTGGCAAATGCATTTAGTTTGCAAATTGTGGGGAAGGGTTTTGCTTCCTTTGTTTTCATTTTTAGGTGTTGTTTTATTTCCATATTAGCAATTTTAAATGGATGCCATGATGCAATGCAAAACAAAAAAAGTGAAAATTTGGCCCATATTTTAGGGTACCAAATTAGGGCTGTTACAATTCTACCCCCCTTACAGGAATCTCGTCCCGAGATTCTAGAGTAGAAGAAGGGATGAGGGGAACCTGACAACACACGTCTTCCACGGCCTTGTCGATCTCACGATGATCTCCCTTGTTGCATAACCTCAAGACAGCAGGCATGACATGTCAAGGCGGCGGAAAGAACAGAAGGTAGCTTACGGTGACGTACAAGAGGAAACTTGCCCAAAACCATAGGCCATTGAGGGAACAAGGAACGACTTGACCAAACGAAGGTCGAGCCGAGGGTAGGACAACTTCTGGATTCCAAGCTTTAGACATCCCCATGTTTCCATAAGATTGAGCTCAAATTCTAACGTGACGGGTAGATTCACACATTGCCCGTACGATTGGGATAAACCTTGTTTTCACCTAGGAGGGGTAGATATAGCATCGATCCACAAATAGATAGAGAGGTAAAACCTGATATTGAGCTATTTCCATTAGATAGATGGAGTAGGAGGATCGACCGATAGATTTTTAGCACCCCGTGGTAAGATTCTCCTTAAGGTTATAGATATCGCACTCCGGCTTCGGAAATAGCCTTCATTCAACACTCAAGCGAAAGTCGTACTCGAGATAGAGAAAAGACCATACGGGAAAACTTCTAGAACCATTTACACATGATTCCCATGGATAACTGTTGATTCTGAGAGAGTTAGGAGATTTAGTCAAAAGACCTTCCGGTGAGGTGCGTGAACCACAACACCGGACTTGTCGGGTACTAGTAGGCTTAGGTCATGCTCTTGATAAACTCCAACATCACTTTTGCTTGAGATTCGGATTTGATTAGGCGTGAGGAAAAATTTCAGACTTGACAAGTCCGAGGAAGCGTTTGCGAGAGTTAGCCACAAGGTAGGGTAACTAGATTCCCAAAACCAGGGCTATAGGGTCAAGCTCCAGAGCAAGAGCTAGATTGGGAGAACCATGGGGTCACGATTACAGAGAGGAAATTGAAGCAGCATGAACTCCAAGCACGGAGCCCAACTGGTTCATGATTGGGAAGCACCGGTAAGCGGACGAGAATTGACAACTTATTCTTATTATAGGGACGACTCGGTCAGGGCTTGGTGTGCACACATGGCTTAATCAGAGAATGGGAGGTAACAACCTACCAGCTCACTAATGCAAGTATGCATGCCCAACTGGTGATTTAACCCAAAGAGACAAAACGAACTTCACTCGTATCCGTAGCGACAGAAGTCACTGGTTGCGAGGGCAACTTGCTTTTCAAGGAAAGGATGTGGTCTTAAGAGTTTTGACATGAATCTAACTCGTTGACCGAGGGTGTACCTGAATGACTGGACTTGGCAACACCGACAACTCAGCTCGATGATACAATTACCAATCAGGCTAAGAGTGCCACCAAAGTCTTTGGATTCAAAACAATATAAATTGCTAAGAATATCCGATTACCACAACGATATTCATCCTCAACATTCTCGAGCCCGGGTAGCTCGGAGGTAGATGGATAAGGAAGGGTAGGAGCATCACTTCATCAAGCTGATCATGAGACTAAGCACGACGGCTCGATATAAAAGAGTGTGACACTCCAAGGGGAACGGAACAAAGGCTGGACAAGCTCTCACTCCGCGAATTACAAGACTTCGACCTGGCCGAGAAATGGACAAGGTACCGGAGTTTGTTTCTCCTAACATCCCGAAGTGGAAGGCCTTGACGAAGCACAAGAATAACATGCATCAGAACACCCCAATGCACGATACACTTGATGGTCAACCGACCGATAGAGGTTGGACAACAGATTTAGATCAGGGAGAGGGCTAACAACATTTGCAAGCTATTGCAGCAGCCCTTGGTTGTACTCTTCCGACAACTAGTGCCGAAAGGGTTTCAGGAACGGTCGTTACCGGAGGAAACACAAGTATTGATGGAAAGGCTCGCTAAGAGCAATCCCGTCGTGATTCAGATGGTTCCCTGACAGCGGTCTAGATAAAGCTAGTGACAAAGAAGAGCATGGCTGAGCAAGACAATTACGGCGGTAAGCTCGAGCTCGAGGATTAACTTCAGATTTTCGCCACCCTGATGTAGGGTTCAACCATTAGCACCAGGGTTCAACAGAAAAGATCTTGGGTTAAAGATCAGCTTCATGCACTGGGACCCACAATAGCATAATGCTCACAGGGGTGACAACCCTCATGAATCATTACACCTGAGCCCTAGCACAATCCGGGACCTTCGGTTCAAGATCTTGGCTAAAGCAAAGGAATGTCTTGACGATCCGCAATACTTCTTCTCTTCGGAAATTAGAATTTGCAGACAAGCAAATTTAACCAATAACTAAAGGTAGAACCCAACCACGTGATCCTAAAGATTTAGAATTTGCCGACGATCAGAAACATCGTTAAAACAAATAGAGGTAAGATGACACCGAGATCAGAGTGAATTGGATAAGGAGTAAAAAGAATCCTAGGAGGGTTTTCACAACTCATTTTTAGGTTAAAAATAATTTTCACGAACTAGACTCGACATCGACCAATAGAACGGGTTTCCTACAGGCAGTCCTGCTCTGATACCAACTTGTAACGCCCCGACCCCGGAATTATACAGAGAGGCTATGTATTCGACACAACCATCAATGTATAAAACAAAGATCGAGACTTGTGGAACAGAACTGGCACAAAGCATGACTCTACGACACAAAACATTTATATAGCAACTCATATAACGAGAAGAATACAAATATTACAAACAAAAGGATCACAGATCCAACAATTCAACAAGCGGAAGCGGGTAGTGTTGTCTAACAACAAGAAGCAAAATATGGCCTAAGAGGCCTACAAATAAACATCACCCAAGCCAGCTTGTTCCACGGTCCCAAGCTGCCACCTGGGAACCCCAGACTAGTAGTCGACGTCAACGAAGAACCCACCTAGTTGCTCGGTGTCGTCCTCCTCTGAAATACAAATACATAAAGGCAGCAAAGAGAGACTGAGTACGATGTACTCGCAAGTTTAGTAGGGCGATATAGGCCCAATGACTGACGGAGGCTCTAAAGCTGTATAATGTAGTTCTTTTGCATAAAGCTAACTTTCATAAACCGAAACTTAAAAGACACATGGCATTCGTCTACTCAGAGTATTTTATAAAGGGGGTAAGAGAGTATCAATATCATCTTCGGTTCTCGGCGAACCTACTTGCAACCATCACCACTCATCTCGCACAAAGGCACTCCCTCGACTCACCCTCGAGGAAATGATCCTTTATCACAAATTTATTATGCAACCTCTAGCTGCCATACCAATTAGGTTAAATTTCTCTATGATCTTATATCCGTTCCCAAGTCGTCCATAACCGCGGACACGGCTTTTCGAAAAGATTAACCCTGCAGGGGTGTACTAATTTACCCATCGGTACCGTCCGGCTCACCTAGTTGGCCCTCTTCCGGGGAAGGCCGGCGAACGGGCGCGGTTAGACCTTTACATTGCATGAGGCTTACTCAAGGACCATCAGTGTGCGGAAGGACAGGTTAAGCGCTCCCAGCGCCCTGCCCCGCGGCCACATTCCTAAACACCACCATCCTCGTTCCTTTTTCCACCCACACCACTCACGCGCAAATGGAAAACTCGAACTAGAGGACCCTTGACAAGCCCCTCACAACTTATTCGGTCAAAGGGGGTTCCATATGCCCCCACCTCCGGAAGCACGCTCAGTCTTGGTTCAAGAGGTAAAGAACTCGCACCTAGGGGCTAGAGTGAGGCAAAACACCATCCCCGATGGCAACTCACCCGAACCGTCTTAGTATTTTAATTAAGCATCACCATTATCCACCGTGCCCGAATCATTCCATCAACATAAACAATTATGGAATTAATAACGGACATAAAGCATTTATATAAGCATGGCTAAGCATAGCTAAGCATATGAATACCACAATTCTATTTGTATCTCGGCCAACACTTCAACCTAGGGTTCATAGGTAGGAATACATGCGATTGGCTCGGGGAAGAGACATGCATTCATAGGATTCTATATATTTTACCAAAAGACATTTGAACCGCATGCAATATTATGGTGGATAAAATAATTTGATAAAATAATAGGATGCTAGATGCCAAGAAGGTTAGGTTATCTCTTGCCTTGCTGCCCGGTAGTGAAGCACTGATCGTCGGGGTAGTTAGAGAGGCCCTCGACTCCGGAATCTATCGATACCCCAAAAGAAATACAAAGCACACATAAGTCACACAAACTCCAAATGCAATGCTCAAGCACATGATGACATGTCCAATTGATGCAACCATATTAATATATAAATTAAAAGCAAATTTAAACGAGGGCCAAATAATTTGTGCAACTATTTGGAACCAACCCCATATTTATATTAGTGACCACATTCTTCATAATTTATCAAATTATTATGGAAGTGGCTCAAGAATGCATGAACATGGCAATAAAGGGTAGGGTTCGTTCTTCCGATCATTTTGGTATTTTATTTGTAATTTTCGGAGTACCGATGATTAAATAGTGAATTAAATAATTATTCAAATTTAATTCATTTAATCATTTATGAATAACATCAAATAAGAATTTGTGAACATGATATGATAAGTGCATAACTTGATAGCATTTGAAGTGTGGATCACATTGATATTTAATTCAAAACTTTCGGACAATTATTTAAAAAGTTATGAATTTCCCAATTTGGGTATTAAATACCCCATTTTAGGAATTCTTAAAACACAGCAATTTTATTTAGACAAGAGGGAGAAACAATGTTACCCAAAGATAGGAAATGTTTTTCTGAGCATTGTCATATTTAATTTGCAATTTTTGAAGCCATATACGAAAAGATATTCAAGTTTTAAATTCATACTACCACTGGTGGAAAACGGGGCTTTTGTCCCGGTTCCCCAGCCCCTTTAGTCCCGGTTGCGCAACCGGGACAGCGCAATCGGGACTAAAGCCCCGACCTTTAGTCCCGGTTCTGTTACGAACCGGGACCAAAGGGTCAAGACGTGGCAGCGCGCAGTGCCGCGCCTGTCAGAGGACCTTTAGTCCCGGTTCTAGCCACGAACCGGGACTAAAGGTTTATTCAGTTTTTTTTTGTTTTGCTGTTTTTCTTTATATTGTTTGTTTGTTTTACTGTTTTTCGTTTATTTTTTCATTTATTGTTTTTCTTTTTAGGATCCAATTCGACGATACTATGTATATACAAAACAACTAAAGAAGGAATTACACAAACATCGCCATAAGTTGTCGAATCTTTACATATAGTATCATATAAGTTGTCCAACCCTATTAACATACACAAAACCCTAGTTGCCCGGTGAATAAAATTCTCCATTTTTATCTATGACTTGATCTAAGAAGAATGCCGCCAGCTCCTCTTGAATTGCTCGCAAGCGGTCTTGTGGTAGGAGCATGTCCCGCATTCCTTCGATCTATATAATTTATGGAAGGGGTCAATTTCGATATATATATGAGAGAATCTCAACACAATTGATTGTAATAAAATAGTATTGTGAATATTGTTTACTTACTTCAAGATGTTCTAAGAGTCTGCTCCTCTGATAACACCTCTGGCGAATGAACTCGCAGACATACAATCCACATAAGTGATTTCCGGATCCCTGTCTCGGGCACTTTATAAGAACAAAGTTCAATCAAAATAATAATCAAGCATGATAATATTATTAAACTTCAATCAAATAGATGCCCGGGTCTAGCTAGAACTACTTACCGCCATGTCTTTAAATTCAAGCTCATCTGTCCATTCACCCGGAGCCCTGTTGGTGAACCGTTTCCAAACCCTGGAAGTCAATGAAAAAGAATAAATGACTTATTAATTACTACATACCAGGAAATGAACGAAAGTTGCCGATATAGTGCCATAATGATTGAAATTACCTCTGGATCATTCACTTCATGTCCTCCCAGTTCTCTGGTTGATCACGTAGTGGGTCCATGACTTGTACTATTCCTTTGTCAGGAATAATGATAAATAACAGATAGTGGAACCTGCGCACGAATTACTCGTCAATTACACTTAATTAACATGGAGTATAGAAGGTGTATAGACACTAACACTCACCCAAAGTTGTAAGGAAATAGTATTTGTGTTTTAGTTTCTTGCTTCCTTAACGCAAGTACCAAGAGGTCCTCCGTTTCCTTTTCTTTATGTATAAGATTGTACTGATGAATGACATGTGGGTCAACGAACCCAATGTCATAGATTCCAGATAATCTGCATTCTCGAATCTTCAATCTGCATAATAGAGTGAGGATAATTACAAATATGTTTAACGAGCTGAGTTAGAGACTTAGTTACAGAAAAAAAATACTTACAGACAATAGGCACTGACGATAGATTTGTCGATGGCATCTTGTTGGAATAACTGAAACAGTTCTTCAAATTCAACCTGGACCTGGGCAGTTCCACGACCGTAATGCTCTTCTTTAACCTCCAGGTTGATCCAATTTTTCCCTTCCTTTGCTGCTTCCATGTACCACGCATTCAATCTTCGCATTTTTGTTGGAAGGTTCGGGACCTTCTCTGGTTTGACAAAAGGCTCCCCGTGCTTGTATTTGTACTTGTCTGTGATCACCTCAGCAATGGGATACTCTATTAGCGAGCCCAAGTATTCAGCCATGGTCACACCAAGCTCATCGGCGGCTTTTTTGATTTGTTTGTTAGTTAATTGTTTAGGCCGAGGGACATCGGAACACACCCTCAGCGGGGCGCACGATTGCTTCTCCTGTTGTCCGAGCTGAGGAACTCCTTGACCGTATGGACGGTCCTTCGGCTTCGGAATATTGCGTGCCCTCAGAACATGGGGCGGCACCTGAGCATCACGTGCCTTTATAATTGTTCGGTCGTAGTCCGGTAAAATCTGCTCAGCCGTTGGTCGCGTCAGGTTTCTCAGTGTTCTCTCAACTAAGACCGGATCTAGTGGGACCTTTTGTGACCGCTTCGGTGCTAACTGGCGTCTGACATCCTCTTTAGCCCACACTTCTAGCTCTGCTTTGGTCATTTCGTAAGGTAATTTCTCGATAGGCTTGGCGGGTTTCGCTTTCTTCTGATGACTTGTACCACTAGAACCCGAGGCAGAGGCGGCGCAGGCGGTGCTCTTCCGCTTTTGAACACGACTATGAGCCTGTGACGGCTGAGGCTGCGGAGGAGATGCCTGACACGGCGGAGACGGCTGAGGCGGTGGAGACGGCTGACGCGGCGGAGGAGATGGCTGACGCTGCGGAGGAGATGGCTGTCGCGGCGGAGACGGCTGGGGTGGCGGAGACGGCTGACGCGGCGGAGACGGCTGACGCGGCGGGAGACGGCTGAGGTGGCGGAGACGGCTGAGGCGGCGGAGACGGTGACCTTGGCTTCCAATTTGGAAGCACAATGTGTTCCTTCCGCCATAGAACAGTAGTTTTTCTACCATCCCTTAGTGCAGTCTCGCCTTCACCCGTAGGGTAGTCAAGCTGCAGATCCTCGTATCCTTTCATGACTTCATCCACTAAGACAACAGAATATCCATCTGGAATCAGCCGCGAATGGTAAGTACCATTAGTTACAGCAGCTAAGACTACGCCGACCGCCACCTTCACGGTTATGTTCATCAATGGAGCATGTAGCTCACAATTTTCCCTCTCCGTGATATCATCCACGGGGTAGCGACGAGCCGAGATATCTGGCCGAAAGAGCTCCGTGGAAGCCACGCTGCTTTTCCGCTAAGATGGTGGGCCGCTATCTTGCTGAGAAGGATCTTCGTGCCGCTGAGCTTCCCGGGTGGTAAGTGAATCAAGGATCTGCTGCTGCCTAGTTAATCTATCTTCAATCTGCTTCAGCCGATCTGCCTCCTCTGCCTTCTTCCTCCCTCGGCTTCTATAACTGTCAGCGTCATCTGGAAATCCATACTTCCACGGTACGGAGCCTTCTGTGCCTCGTGTCCGACCTTTGTGTTCTGGATTCCCGAGGGCCCGTGACAGCTCGTCCTTCTCTCTGTTTGGAACGAACTCCCCGGCTTCTACCTCCTTCATTATCTTCTGAAGTTCAGCGAGAGGGTTTGCAAGTTGTGCTTTTGTAAAGATGCACTTCCCTGTTTCTGGGTGCAACGTTCCCCCATGCCCGAAGAACCAAAGTTTTGCCCGATCAGCCCACCGTAGCGTCTCAGGAATTATCCCTTGTTCAAGCAGGGCGTTCTCAAGTCTCTCCACCTTAGGCTTGATAGCCCTGTAGCCACCTGACCCCATGCTATGGTGATATTCCTTCTTGGAAGCATTTTTCTTATTAGTTGCTGACCTTTTCTTAGCCTCGTCAGATTTCTTGTACTTGACAAATTCCTCCCACTGATCCCTTAGCTTTTCATACGCTCCAGTGAACTCCGGAGTCTTTTTTTGAAGGACAAAGTCCTTGTGCAATCTTTTCTTCCAGTTTGCAAATTGTTCGGCCATCTTCTTCAGTGCCCACTCCTTGACCTTTTTCTCTATGGGATCCACGTAATTTGGATCCTCCTCCTCTAACGGATGAGCGTCGTCGTCTTGACGAGGAAGCGTGAAATTAGCCATTAGCGTCGTCCAAAGATTGTCTTTCACTCTATCGTCAACAAAAAGTGAGAGACGAGCGTTCTGTCGCCTTCGGCTCATTCCATTCTTGAGTGGTGATCGGGACGTTGTCCCTAACAACAACTCCGCACTGACTTACAAACTTGACAAAATGTGTCAGCGGTCTGCCATCTGGAGCTACTGCTTCGATCTTGTATCTCTCTTCTTTATCACACCTTTTGGATGGGCCTCGTTTGGGGATAGAAGAAGATTTGCTCGATCCGGAGGGCTAAAAGAAGAAAGATCATTAATGCATATATATATATGAATCAAATAGTGGATTTAGTCAATATAGGGTTAGTTAATATACCGCGCCGGAGTTTGTAGTAATAATTGTCCGGTCACCATCATCACCGGATGCCTCAGCTTCTATCTGCGCTCCCTCGCCGGAGTCGTTCAGAAAGCTCGAGGTGAACTCCAACTCATCTTCACCGCGGATAATATCTTGCAATATGTTCTCCTGATTTTCGTCTCTGCTGTGATCCATAGTTTCTGCAAGGACAATTGACCGGGTGGTTAATGAAAATTAACCCATTCTTATTCTTATTCTTATTCTTTTAATTCTATTCTTATTCTTATTCTACACTAATTATTAAAATAGCTAACATAATTGCTAACACTAATTATTCAAAATAAACAATCTCCACCGTGAGAATAAACAATAGCTAACATTATTCCTAACACTAATTAATTCAAAATAGCTAACATTATTTAAAATAGCTAACAATTGCTAACACTAATTAATACAAATTGCTAACACAATTGCTAACACTAATAATTATTGTTAACACAATTGCTAACATTTCAAAATAGCTAACATTTTAATTATTTAAAATAGCTAACATTATTTAAAATAGCTAACAATTGCTAAATGATGAACACATGACGTCATGGTGATGTCACCGATGAACTTGGGCACGGCTTGATCACGAAATCGTGCAATCGGCAATTGGTAAGCTAAATATTTTAAATTGGTAAGCTAAATATTTTAATTAGCTAAATATTGTAAAAATGAGAAAACAATTCTTATTTAGGTAAAAAAGAGGTGGATGGAAATCTTTTCTTAGAAAACAAATTGATTATTTGTGCATATAACATGTTCTAGCATATTAAAAAAATGAATCACCCAAGTTTTGCAACATATTTCTGGTAGGTCCTTCACAAAAAAAAACCATTTCTGACACTCGGAAAATGGAAAATGGTTTTTTTATTCAATAAAAAAAACTTCCTTCATCAACATTGTCCGTGCTTCCAAGATGCATGTTTGTGTGGAATATGGACCCATTCAAACAAACTATGCCATGTATTTGGCCATAACACCCGTTATTTCGACAGAAACCCTAGAATGTTAGGAGGAGATAGCTCTTTGTTGTGAACAAGTTTTCAACAGAACTGTCGTACTGCCTAGGACATATTCCAAGTTCCTGAGCCACGGGGTGCTGAGCCTCCGGCGCTGCGCATCCAAAGAGAAGGAACCCTCACAGGGTCATAGCTCACGTGAGAAGGAACCCTCTGAAGAAACAACCACCTACTGTCATACTGCCTATCCAATAGATACATGTAGCGACGGACGTGCTCATCCTCCTCCCTGATACGGTGACGTACCACCTCCTCGGAGGCCGGCTCCCTCTGCACCGAGCGTGGCCCACGCGACTGCCACCACAGAAGATCCGGGTCGACGATGTCACCCGGATTCCTCACCAAGCTGCGCGTCCCGGAAGGTAGCACCTCCCAGTGCCAGCCCGGTGGAGCCCAGTCCCGCACATCGCCCCTCTGGTCCAACATGGACATCGTCGCCGAGAACACCTAAGTCAAAAACGCCTAAGTCAAAATTTTGTTACAATGGAAGAGTGATGAGGTTGCAGATATGAGTTTAGATGTGATATGGCAATGGAGGCCAAGCCTATATATAGAGTGATCAGGGCCTTTAGTACCGGTTTGTGTTACCAACCGGGACTAAAGAAGCACACGGATCGTGTGTTTCTTTCAAGCGCTTGTGAGCCGTTGGATCAGGGGTGTGTTTCTTTAGAGCGCTTGTGAGCCGTTGGATCAGAAGCACACGGATCGTGTGTTTCCTTCGAGCGCTTGTGAGCTGTTGGATCAGGGCCTTTAGTACCGGTTCGTGTTACCAACCGGGACTAAAGAAGCACACGGATCGTGTGTTTCTTTCAAGCGCTTGTGAGCCGTTGGATCAGGGGTGTGTTTCTTTAGAGCGCTTGTGAGCCGTTGGATCAGAAGCACACGCCTATAAATAGCGACGTCCCTGCAGCGAAACGGCACACAACGAGTGGTGGTGGTGGTGGAAGTGGTAGCCATGCCCCTCGGTCGGATCCAAGCAGCTCCAAGGCTCTCTGATGATCTACAACATTCCCAACACTTTTTGGGACGGTCGTTAGATCATCAGAGAAGTCTTGGGGCTGTTTGGATCGAAGGTCGATTTGCTGCTCACTTCACAACCCTCAACAAAATACTTGCGGCTGTTCTATCTACAAAATACTTCAGTTCATCGACCGAATACAAATCATTCGGATTCCCGTCATACAGCCCAACGGTGCATTTGATATGCAGGCACTCACGAGCCACCGTTGGGCTGTATGACGGGGAAACCGTGTGCATTTGATAAAAGGTTTAATACATTGTCCGTGCTTCCAAGATGCATGTTTGTGGCTGGAACCAGGACTAAAGGGTATTTTTTCGGACACCGAAAAGGTGCGCGCCAAAATACCCTTTAGTCCCGGTTCTAGCCACCGGGACTAAATATTATCAAAGTGTTCATAAAAATACATCATGTTTGAGAACACTCATACATAAATATTATTACACGAAGACGAAGGCGGGAAGCGGTGGAAGATCATCAGAGAAGTCTTGCCGCTTTCTTATGGTCGCACCGACCGTAACCATGGAGCATATTCATCATTCAACACGATGGTTGGGTCAGTTTTGACCGTGAAGGGGGGAATTTCATCAAACTTATCGTAATCTTCTGACATGTCTGTCTTGTCCTCCACTCCCACGATGTTTCTTTTCCCTGAAAGAACTATGTGACGCTTTGGCTCGTCGGATGATTTATTCGTTTCCTTATTTTTCATCTTTCTCGGTTTGGTAGACATGTCCTTCACATAGAACACCTGAGCAACATCATTGGCTAGGACGAATGGTTCGTCTCCGTAACCAAGATTGTTGAGATCCACTGTTGTCATTCCGTACAGCTTGTCTACCTGAACCCCCACTCCATTCAGCTTGACCCATTTGCACCGGAACAAAGGGACCTTAAAAGAAGGTCCATAGTCAAGTTCCCATATCTGCTCTATGTAACCATAATATGTGTCCTTTTGTCCATTGTTGTTTATTGCATCAAACCGGACACCACTGTTTTGGTTGCTGCTCTTTTTATCTTGGCCGATCGTGTAAAATGTATTTCCATTTATCTCGTACCCTTGGAAAGTCAACACAGTCGAAGATGGTGACCTGGCCAACAAGTAAAGCTGATCTCCAACAGTGTTGTCATTAATGAGATGTGTTCGCAACCAACCGCCGAAAGTATCAATGTGTTCATGTGTAATCCAGGTGTCGGACTGTCCCGGGTGTTGAGACCGTAATATGTTCTTGTGTTTCTCGATATACGGGGCCACCAAGGTAGAACTCTGTAGAACTGTGTAGTGTGCCTGAGTTAAAGAATGCCCGTCCCTGCATATGTCTGCTTTCTTTCCTAGCGTGCCTTTTCCACTTAGTCTCCCCTCATGTCTTGATTGTGGAACACCAATCGACTTAAGGTCAGGAATAAAGTCAACGCAGAACTCAATGACCTCCTCTGTTCCATAGCCCTTGGAGATGCTTCCTTCTGGCCTAGCACGGTTATGGACATATTTCTTTAAAACTCCCATGAACCTCTCAAAGGGGAACATATTGTGTAGAAAAACAGGACCGAGAATGGCAATCTCTTCGACTAGGTGAACCAGCAGATGCGTCATAATATTGAAGAACGATGGTGGGAACACCAACTCGAAACTAACAAGACATTGGACCACATCGTTCTGTAACTGTGTCAGATTTTCTGGATTGATTACCTTCTGAGATATTGCATTGAGGAATGCACATAGCTTCACAATGGGTACTCGAACATTTTCTGATAGAAGGCCCCTTAGTGCAATCGGAAGCAACTGCGTCATAATCACGTGGCAGTCATGAGACTTTAGGTTTTGAAATTTTTTCTCAGCCATATTTATTATTCCCTTTATATTCGACGAGAAGCCAGACGGGACCTTGATACTGTTCAGGCATTCAAAAAGATTTCCTTCTCTGCTTTGGTAAGGGCGTAGCTGCTCCGGTGTATCTTGTTCTGTGGATGCATGTTGTTTGGGTCTTTCATACGTTGTTGGTCCTCCCGTGCTTCCGGTGTATCTTTTGTCTTCCCATACACGCCCAGGAAGCCTAGCAGGTTCACGCAAAGATTCTTCGTCACGTGCATCACGTCGATTGAAGAGCGGACCTCTAGGACTTTCCAATAGGGTAGCTCCCAAAAAATAGATTTCTTCTTCCACATGGCCGCATGTCCGGTACCGTCATTCGGAACAGATTGACTGCCAGGACCTTTTCCAAAGATCACTTCTAGATCCTTGACCATATCAAATATATCATCACCAGTACGGTGGTCAGGCTTCCTCCGAGGCTCGGGCAGACCTTGGAAATGCTTGCCTTTTTTTTTTACGGGATGCTTGGTCGGAAGAAATCGACGATGCCCCAGGTACACAACCTTCTTACACTTCTCCAAATATATACTATCTGTCTCCTCTAAACAGTGCGTGCAAGCATTGTATCCCTTGTTTGTCTGTCCTGAAAGGTTACTAAGAGCTGGCCAATCATTGATAGTTACGAACAACAACGCTCGTAGGTCAAATTCCGACTGTTTGTGCTCATCCCACACACGTACACCTTCTTCGCGCCACAACTGTAAAAGTTCTTCAACCAAAGGCCTAAGGTACACGTCAATGTCATTCCCGGGTTGCTTCGGGCCTTGGATGAGCACTGGCATCATAATAAACTTCCTCTTCATGCACAACCAAGGAGGAAGGTTATAGATACATAGAGTCACAGGCCACGTGCTATGACTACAGCTCTGCTCTCCAAAAGGATTCATGCCATCTGTACTTAGGCCAAATCTTAAGTTCCTTGCGTCATATGCGAAGTTCGGGAACTCTCTCTCGATTTTTCTCCACTGTGACCCATCAGCGGGGTGTCTCAACATCGCGTCTTTCTTACGATCTTCTTTGTGCCATCGCAACAACCTGGCATGCTCTTTGTTTCGAAACAAACGTTTCAACCGTGGTATTATAGGAGCATACCACATAACCTTGGCAGGAACCCTTTTTCTCGGGCGCTCGCCCTCAACATCACCAGGGTCATCTCGTCTGATCTTGTACCGCAATGCAGTGCATACCGGGCATGCATCCAAATTCTCGTACTCCTCACCACGATAGAGGATGCAGTCATTAGGGCATGCATGTATATTCTGCACATCTAATCCTAGAGGGCAGACAATCTTCTTCGCTTCATATGTACTGGCGGGCAATTCGTTATGCTTTGGAAGGTCCTTCTTCATTATTTTCAGCAACTTTTCAAAACCTTTGTTGGTCACACCGTTTTCTGCCTTCCATTGCAGCAATTCCAGTGTGCTACCCAGTTTTTTTAGCCCATCTTCACAGTTTGGGTACAACGGTTTGTTATGATCCTCTAACATGCGCGCGAATTTCGACCTCTCATTTTCTGTTCCGCAATCTCTCCGTGCATCAGCAATGGCACGACCAAGATCATCAGTCGGCTCATCTAGATCTTCAGCTTCCCCCGTTGCAGTATCACCGTATTCAGGGTACATAGAAGAGTTGTAATCATCATCTTCTTCTTCATTTTCTTCCATCATAACCCCTGTTTCTCCGTGCTTGGTCCAGCAATTATAGCTGGGCATGAAACCGTGACGAAGCAGGTGGGTGTGAAGGATTCTGGAGGAAGAGTAATCCTTCTTATTCTGACAGACAACACATGGACAACACATAAAACCATTCTGTTTGTTTGTCTCGGCCGCAGCGATAAAACTACCAAGTCCCGTAATGAACTCGCCAGTTCGTCGGTCACCGTACATCCATTGCCGATTCATCGAGCACCTTATATATTTCGAGTTATATATTGCCGACTCATCTGCATTATATGAGTATATTATATTACACACAACATCATGAATAGAAGTTCATCACATTAAAACCTTCCGCAGAGTACTGACCAAATGTAATACATAGTCCTAATGATGAAAACATACAGTGAAATTAACATACAAACTATCTAATGCATTTAAATGCAACAACAAATGCGATCAAAATCGCAACTAAGGTAACAATTGATCCGACGGCATAATGATACCAAGCCTCATTTTTTATGGCATCTTTTCTAATGTTTCTAATCTTCTTACGCATTGCATCCATCTCGATCTTGTGATCATCGACGACATCGGCAACATACAGCTCCAATTTCATCTTCTCTTCTTCAATTTTTTTGATTTTTTCTTTCAAATCATTGTTTTCTCTTTCAACTAAATTTAACCTCTCGACACGAGGGTCGGTCGGAATTTCAGGTTCATATATGTCCTAGATCAAAATATCTATGTCAAATGTTTGGTCGGCATAATTGTTAAAATAAAGAAATTAAAAACATAGTTATAAAAGATAATATACCACATCCGAATCATAGACCGGACGAGGGCCGATGGGGACGGATATCAAAACCATGACACTATACATATAAAAAACAATTATACAAATAAGAAAAATTATACAGGTAACAATGTAAATCATATAAGTAAGAATAAGAAGCTCACGAAGGTGGTGTCGGCGACGGGGCGCCCGGCGCGGGCGATCGACAACAGTGAGGACAAGGACACGAATGGGACGGCACTAATTAAAAACAACAAATCATACTTTAATTTGAAATCAAAT
The DNA here is from genome assembly GCA_012064385.1 of Puccinellia tenuiflora. Classification (NCBI taxonomy): domain Eukaryota; kingdom Viridiplantae; phylum Streptophyta; class Magnoliopsida; order Poales; family Poaceae; genus Puccinellia; species Puccinellia tenuiflora. The sequence goes on from QRDG01000119.1 coordinate 707,189, forward strand.
TGCATATAAAAAAATAAACTAGCAATAAGTCAACTAGCCTAGAATTTGAGCAATTCTAACTTAGGCATTTCATCAAACACCTAGCATGCAACACCAATGAAATGAGGAGCAAAAATAGCGATAGAGATGAATCCGAGCTCCGAGAGGATAAGGTTTCTAACCTATTAGAAGCCTTGGGTGGATGGGGCAAACTTAATGTGGACAAATGGTGGAAAAAAATATGGATCAAATGGAGCTTTGTGAGGAGCTTGAGAAGAAAAATGGTGATGAACTCGAGCTCCTCGGGCAGGAAGAAGGTGATATAGTGAGAAAACACCTTTTGTCCCGGTTCGTATTACAAACCGGGACTAAAGGTAAGCCTTTTGTCCCGGTCTATAACACGAACCGGGACAAAAGGTTCCCGCGTCGGACCCCACCTCGGGGGCTGTCGGGTGCGGACCTTTTGTCCCGGTTCGTACCACGAACCGGGACAAAAGGGTCCCAAAGAACCGGGACGGATGCCTCCCGGTCCCCGCGCGTCCTCCGAGCCGCATGAACCGGGACGAAAGGATCCTTTAGTCCCGGTTCGTGCCGTGACCGGGACTAAAGCCTCCCAGTGTCCAAAACGGAAGGCTTGTTTTCTACTAGTGTACCAAATTAAAAAGGGAAAAAAAACTTTCCCTGGCAGGCCGGCCTCGAGCCGGCCAGGCCGGGGTGCAGGCCGGGCAGGGACCCGAGTGGTCCGGCCCAGAGCCGGCCCAGGCTGGGCTGATGGCCGGGTGGATGGCCGAAGCGGCCGGCCCAGAGCCGGCCCAGGCCGGGCGAGCTGGGCGTCCAGGCCGGGTCGACCGGTGCGACGGCACGGCGGGGATCGGCCGGCGACGACCGGAGGGAGCGGCGCCCCGTGTGTGTGCGAGTGTGCCAACAAGCATGCGAGAGCGGGGCGGCTACGGTGCGCGCGATCGCGAGCGGAGGGAAAGTGCCGGGCGACGTACGCGTGATCAACCGCGCTAGGCCGCGGCGAACGGCGGCGACCTCCGCACGGGAACGGGGATGTAGAGGGGAAGGATGCGGGAGAGGATGTCCAAACGGACGGCGGCTCACCACAGAATGCGTAGAGCTGCAACACGGAGGCAGGGGAGGCCTGGGGCGGCGGCAATCGCGCCGGCCGGCCGACGGACACGGAGGAGGAAGAAGACGGCAAGGGCTTGATTTCGGGCTCCCGAGCCCGATTCCTTCGGCGGGGAGACGCTACTCGGCGAGGCGGAGCTGAAGGCGTGCTCGCCGTAGCTCGAGGAGGTCACAGACGGCGGCGGGCTTGACGGCGGCGTCCACGACGTTCGGGGCGTCCTCGCCGTCCTCTAGCTTCAGGGCTCCCCAGCACAGGCGCCTTGCACCGGGAGGGAGATGGAGACGAGGCGGACCCATGGGACAACTCCGGTGAGCCCAGCACGGAGTAGGACGTCGGCGATTCGGGGGGGGCAGCGGCGGACAGCAACCTGCCTCTAGGGTTAGGGTTCGGCCCTTGCGCGCCCAGACTGGGGAGTGAGGGAGGGGAGAGAGTTAGGCAGGACACGAGGTGGTCCTCTTATCTCCAGGGAGCTGGTCGAGCAGGGGGACAGGACGGCATGGGTGCACGGCCGTGGCGTGGCGCCAGGACCATGGCCACGATGGCCACTTGAGAGAGAAAAGAGAGAGGGCTGACAGGAGGGGTCCACACGTCAGGGATGTGGTCTTTTCCATTTTTCCCAGATTTTGCAAGAACCAGCAAACTTGAGCTATTTAAAAGAGCCATTTACACCTTTTCAGAAATTATGCAAAAATTTAAGTAGGCTCCATTTAGCCCTTAGGTGCTCCACAAAATTTGGTGAGGCAAATAAAAATGTTTTGCACTATATTTGTTCTTAGAGTTTAAATAGGGCATTTTTGATAATTTCTAAAATAGATTTATTTGGGGCATTTAAACATTTCAATAAATTATGAAAATATTTATGGAGTCTCATATTATAATAATGAAACACCACATATTTTTATTTGAATATTTTGGGGAAGTTTAACTTGGTTCCAAGAATAGATATTGAGTTAAGCCATTTTGGAACCCTCATATTTATTCCTCATTTGACAAAACTTGGAAAATCGAGATTTGGGGATAAGAAGCAATTTGAGAACTTCCTACACAATTTGGAAGTTCAAGAATAAAGTATTTGGCCATTTGGCAAATGCATTTAGTTTGCAAATTGTGGGGAAGGGTTTTGCTTCCTTTGTTTTCATTTTTAGGTGTTGCTTTATTTCCATATTAGCAATTTTAAATGGATGCCATGATGCAATGCAAAACAAAAAAAGTGAAAATTTGGCCCATATTTTAGGGTACCAAATTAGGGCTGTTACAAGCACCAAATCTCCTTCTCGAAACTTGCGAGGATTTACTTTCTGGCTATGGTAGCGTCGGAGATTTTGCTGATATATCGCTGACTTGGACAATGCCAATTCTCGTGCTTCCTCGAGCAGATCGATATCACTTTCCCGAGCCTCCTTTGCCTCTGACTCGGTATATAATGCGACTCTTGGCGAGTCATGCTCTATGTCGGTTGGCAGAACTGTGTCTGCTCCATAAACCAGGAAGAATGGCGTATAGCCGGTCGAGCGATTCGGTGTAGTCCTTAGACTCCACAACACCGCTGGAATCTCATCCAACCAACAACCCGGAGCACGCAGCAAAGGCTCAATCAACCGAGGTTTTATGCCGGATAAGACCAGACCATTTGATCTTTCCACTTGTCCATTGGACTGTGGATGTGCAACCGATGCAATGTCCATCCAGATCCTTTTTTCCTGGCAAAACCGAGCAAAGGCTCCCTCGGCGAAATTGGTGCCATTATCCGTGATAATGCTATGCGGGTGACCATACCTTAGGATAATATCCTTTAGGAATGACACGGCTGTGCGCCCATCACACTTTCTTATTGGCTTCACCTCAATCCACATCCATCGGGACAACGTCGGGTTCCGGATTACCCGATATGAATATCGATTCAGACTCGGGTGAAGGCTTGATTGATGGCTTGTGAAGATGTTCCAGCGATACTCCGGGTGGAATGGCCTGCCGATATGACCCAATCTTGGACAGCATGTCAGCACTTTCATTATCTGTCCGCCGGATGTGAGTGAATTCGCACCCATCAAAGAATCCCGAAATTTTCTGGACATGGAACCGGTACGCCGCCATGTTGGCATCTAGGGCATCCCAGTTGCCCGATGTTTGCTGAATCACCAGGTCCGAGTCACCATAACAGATGATCCGGCGAATTCCAATTTCCTTGGCCACCTTGAGTCCATGAATCAGTGCTTCATACTCGGCGACATTGTTGGATGCCGCGAAATGGACTTGCAACACATATTTCAGCTGATCTCGCTTTGGCGAGGTGAGAACTACACCAGCTCCCAGGCCCTCCTTTACCTTGGACCCGTCAAAATGCATTCTCCAATAGTTGGAGTCTGGCAGGGACGGCTCATATTGCATCTCGGCCCAATCCACGAGGAAATCTGCCACTGCTTGAGATTTGATGGTATCTCTTCACGTACTACGGCGCGTAAGCTGCGAGCTCGATAGCCCATTTGGCGACTCGGCCACTGGCATCTTTGTTGCCAAGGATTTCCGACACAGGGGCCGCACTTACAACAGTTATGGGGTGCTCCTGGAAGTAATGCTTTAGTTTTTTGGCCGCCATGTAGACACCATAAGTCATTTTCTGATAGTGAGGGTAGTTTTGTTTCGATGCAGAGAGCACCTCACTCAAATAATACACCGGCCTCTGCACGGTAGCTCCCTCTTCTTCTCGTTCCACCACCACTACGACACTAACGACTCGGTTAGTGGCTACAATGTAGAGCAACATGGGCTCTCTCGGTAATGGCGAAGCCAGTATCGGCGCAGTAGCCAACATCTTTTTTAGCTCATGGAACACTGCATCCGCTTGCGGAGTCCAGCTAAATTTATCTGATTTTTTCATTAGTTGGTATAAGGGCAAGGCCTTTTCTCCCAACCGACCTAGGAAACGACTCAGAGAAGCCAGACATCCAGTGAATTTCTGGACATCCCGGAGGCATCTCGGCAACTTCATATTTTCTATCGCCCGGATCTTAGTCGGGTTTGCCTCGATACCTCGGCTTGACACGAGGAAACCGAGTAATTTTCCTGCTGGCACACCGAATGTACATTTATCCGGATTGAGCTTAAGTCGGAATTTCCGCAGGTTTGCGAATGTCTCTTTGAGATCATCCAGCAGAGTGTGTTTTTCTTTAGTTTTAATGACTATGTCGTCGACATATACCTGCACATTTTTGCCTATCTGGTCATGCAGACATTTTTTCATACAATGCTGATAAGTAGCGCCGGCATTTCTCAACCCAAAACACATGACTCGGTAGCAATAAGCCCCGTACAGGGTGATAAAGGCAGTCTTTATTTGATCATCAGGGTTCAGCGGTATCTGGTGAAAACCAGAATACGCATCTACAAACGATAGTAGTTCACACCCGGCCGTGGAGTCGATCACCTGATCGATCCGGGGCAGCGGGCATGGATCTTTAGGACATGCCTTGTTTAGGTGGGTGTAATCACACACATGCGCTAGACAGTGGCAGCATTCGGATCATCTTTTTTCTTTTCTACCAGGACCGGGTTAGCCAACCAGTCCGGGTACTTCACTTCTACGACAGCATTTGCTGCGAGTAACTTGGCTAACTCGTCGCCCACAGCCTTCCTTCTTCCTTCGGCAAGACGCCAAGTCGTTTGCTTCACAGGCCTAGCATCTGGCCTGACATGTAGAGAGTGCTCAGCCAACTCCCTCGGAACACCCGGCAAGTCCTGACTGGACCATGCAAAGATATCCCGATTCTCACGGAGCAAGAGGATGAGCTCGCTTTCCTATTTGCTATCCAACCCGGCACCGATGATGACAGTGCGGTCCGGGTTAGACTCGTCAACGCCAACTGTCTTGGACTCCTTCGCCGCCTGGAAGGTTGCAGTCTGCTGCGGGTTAGCCGGACTCGGCACGCCGAGTTGAGCAGACTGGGCCAGAGCTACCACTTCGAGAATTCTCTTCTTCTCCGCAGCAATCACCAAAGACTCGGCCAGACAGGACCCAGCAGAAGCACACTCCATAGAATGCTTGTAGTCTCCCGAGATGGTGATGACACCATTTCGTCCCGGAAGCTTCATCTTCAGGTAGGCCACATGAGTGGACGCCATGAACTTGGCGAGTGCTGGCCTACCGAGTAAGGCGTGATATGGGCTTTCGAGGTCCACGACCTCAAACAGCAGACTCTCAGTTCGACAATTGCTTTTGTCGCCAAATGCGACATCTACCCAGACTGTGCCCATGGGCGCATGCGACACACCCGGCACGATACCATGGAAATTGGTCCTGCTTGGCTGCATCATGTTCTCGGTTATCCCGAGTTTGACCATGGTGTCCCGATACGTGATGTTGATGCTGCTCGCGTTGTCAACAAGGACCCGGGTAAACTTGACATTGATGCTGGGCTCGACGAATGTCGGATCCACCACTAGAGCATAACCCCCGGGATTCGGCATGACCCTGGGATGGTCCTTGATGCTCCAAGTAATCTGATCCTCAGACCAGTACATGAACTTGGGCACGGCCGGCATGACCGCGTTTACCTCCATTGCACGCCGGTGTTGGCTCTGCTTGTCCGTCGGCTCGGTCACGAAGACCATGTAACTCTGATGCGGCTTCCCGTACTCATTCTGCCGACTCGGGCCGGTGTTGTTGTTGCGGTTGTAGTTGTTGTTGTTGTTTGCCACTTGGTTGACATCCTCCTGCCTCGGCTGAGTGTTCAGAGGCTGAGTGTTTGCACCAGTGAGAGGTGCAGGTCTGGATGTCGGACCAGCAGTTACTGGCTTGCGTTTGTACCAACCGCACTCCCGGGTTGTATGCTGAGCCGGTCTGCGGGGATGTCTGGTGTGGAAACTGCAGGGGCCATCCAGCATCTTCTCGTAGGTGTACCTCTCCTGATCATCCCACTGTTTCTCGTTGCCATTCCACGGCTTTTTCTCGCCGTTCCACGGCCTCTTTCCTTCCGAGTTCTAGCCCCATGAGGGACCATCATTTTTCTGACACTGGCTGCTGCCGGCATCAACTTGATCTTGGTCGACAGCTGCGACCTGATCCGAACCATACCGGTAATCCGTCCTGTCTTCCCTTCTCTTGTTTCGGTTGTCCGGGCGATCGCTACGCCGGCCCGATCTGTCCCGGTCTTGAGCAGGATACCTCCTGCCAACATCGACCTGGGTCAGCAAAGGCTGCGTCGGATCACCGAGTGCATAGCTATCCGCTATCGCCATTGTTTCGGCCAAGGTGGCCGGCATTTCCCTCTGGAGTCTCTGCCAAAGCATGGAACCATGTCGGCACCCTTGCGCGAACCATGCAATGGCTTGCGACTCAATCACCCCTTCACAGGAGTTCTGGATCGTGCTCCACCGGGTAAGGTACTCCCAGTCCGTCTCTTCTTCTCTCTGCCGACACATGGACAGCTGCTGAGGCCGATTCGGCCTCTTGTAGGTGCTGCAGAAGTTGCTGACGAAATCGTCGGAGAAGTCGAGCCAGCAATCAATGCTGTTCTCCCCCAGGTTGTTCAGCCAGATTCGAGCTGGCCCCTCTAGCATCTGTGGTACATACCGCACAGCCCATCGGCGGCTGCCACCAGCGATGTGCACCGCTGTGACATAATCTGTCAGCCAGTCCTCCGGCTTGGTGCTGCCGTCATAGGTCTTGGCACCTCGGGGGAGCTGGAAGTTCGGCACCGGTGGCTGCTTCATGATCCGGGGTCCAAAACATGCAGGACCCGGTGGGCCTTGCTCCTCCAGCAGTTCAGACAGATAGATTATGTCAAGCTTGTTGCGGACGTCATGAGCTGGTAGCTGGCGAGCTCCCAGCCTAGCACCGAGTGCACCCTCGGTCGCCAGATCTCTGAATCTTGTGTACCCGGCACGCTCCATGGCCGAGTAACCATCGTCATATCGGTCAGCGGCCTGCTCGGCATACCCGGCACCCTGTTGTTGCCGAGGTGGATTGGGTACCGGGTACCGAGGTGGCTGACCCGGATTTGCCGGGTTGACCCGGTTAGTTTCCTGCCTGCCCTGAACGGGTCCTGGTGCTCCCTGACCGGGTTGACCTTGGCCAGCTTTCTGCTTTCCGGCATTTACACTCTGCAGCTCTTTGTTCTTACCAGAGTTTACACTCTGGCCACAGCTTCCGCCGACATGTGGCGAAGAGGCCTGTCCCTTGAACACTGCCCCGGCACCACCATTTGAGTGGAGGTAACGGGATCCTCCTACATCCGGGTTCGCATTCCGGAATGCTTCATTCTGGCAGTTAGCAATAGCCACTAGCTTGTTGACTCGGTCCTGCTGCCTACGATGAGCATCTCCGGATAAGCTTGGTAGCTCAGCTGCGGCTGCCTCTGCCGCCCTAAGATTCTTGGCGGGGGTGCTGTACTTTGGCCTATCTGCCGACACATGGCTAGCAGTTCTACTAGATCTGGCTCTACCATCTCTAGCTATCTCGGCATTGAGGTCTCTACCTCTGGCACGTACCTCATTTATGCGACTAACCGGGTTGGCTACCGGCGTAAAACCATGAGCGATGTTGTACTCACGGAGAGAGATGTCGAACTCCTGCCTGAATCGGGCCACCTCCATGGCCTCCTCGAGTATCTCTTTGCGCTGCTGTTCCAACTCCGCCTGAGTCAGAGCAGCATCTGCGCTTGGAGCTACCGGGGTTGCCAGCTTCTCAATCACATCCTGAAGAGGACTCGGCGCTACCGGCACAGCAGATGTACCGGCCTGCTCCTAACGGTTCTCCGGCCTCTCCAGCGGCGGGCGCGCCATCCTGGCCGACCTGGTGCTGACCTCGGCCACCCCGGCCACAGCAACGCCGGCTTCAGCAACCGGGGCGGTCATCATGACCTCTGCACAGCTAGCAGGGCGAGCGATACGCTGGCCGTGAGCTGCGCAGACTGCGGGAGGATTCGCAGCCACCTGCACCCTTTTGGGAAACCGGCACGGGACCTCAGTGGTGACGTAGACGGTGAGCGAGCCGAACTCGATGAGGCACCCGTTCCGGGGTAGCGGCCTGCTGCCGAAACAGCCGGCGTTGTCGCTGACGAAGTTGAGTGAGCCGAACCTGTGGACGAGGCCACAGAGAACGCGCTCACCCGACGCAATGAAGGAGCCCGTCCGGATGAACACACCAGCCAGCGCCGCTGCTGACCCCATGGTGGGCGCCAACTGTCGTGGTGGTGCACGGACATATGCCATAGGTAGGCTTAAGAATGGGGCCGATGGACGCTGGAGGCACCGGGGAGGGTTTGCACGTGAAGACGTACACAGAAACACACACACACACGGTTTTACCCAGGTTCGGGGCTCTCGTGAGGAGATAACACCCCTACTCCTGCCTGTCTGATCTATATATGTGGATTACAACCGAGTTACAAGCTGCTCCTTGAACTGTATATGAAAAGCTATGAATTCTGCCTCCTCTACCGAGTCTCGGAATGGCTCCCAAGCTCTCTAGGAAGTGTCTAACTGTCTCGTGAAGCAGGGTATCTGGGCTCTCAAATGAAGTGTCTCACGTCCCCGTAAGAGGAGCCCCCGGTGCTCCTTATATAGGGAAACCCAGGTTACAGAGTTAGGGCTGACGTTGGTGCTGGCATAGGCAGCACTGTGGCCACGCCTAGGTCTCTGACTGCTTCCGTCACCCCCGCGTGGCATGTCCAATCCATCAACTCATGTGCACTGCTCCCCCGTACTGCATAGGTCAGCAGCATGGAGGACTGACTGCCCATCCCATGACCACCGAGTCAAGGGTTAGGCAGTGCGTCCCATCTTGTCTGTGGCAGGACGCCTGCTCCGTGATTGTAGGGACAAGACGTACGCCATGACCAGCGCCGAGATAGAGCTTCATTCTTCCCGATCCGGCATAGGCATGCCAGATATTTCCTAACTCGGTTTCTCCTCTCCTGCACATAAGAACAACAAAGGAGATTCCGACATATAGTATGCATGATCCGACATAGGGCTATGTCGGTAAGCCTTGACCCGGTCGACCCCGGGTGAGCCTATGTGTATGTCGGTTTACCATTGACTCGGTCAACTCCGAGTCCATGCTTATTTCACCATATTGACCCTACTCGGGGGCTGCCCCCCGACACCCGTGCTATTCCCAAAGAAGAACACCTCTGAGCTACGTATGTGCATTGATTTCACCGGCTTAAACAAAGCCTGTCCTAAAGATCCGTTCGCCTTACCGCGTATCGATCAGGTCATTGATTCAACTGCTGGCTCAGAGATGCTATGTTTTCTGGACGCTTATGCGGGTTACCATCAGATTAACATGAAGGAGTCGGATCAAATTAAGACGTCCTTCACCATGCCATATGGCAATTATTGCTATGTCACAATGCCTTTCGGCTTATAGAACTCCGGTGCTACTTACCAAAGGTGTATGCAGCGGTGTTTGGACAAGCAGATTGGCCGCAATGTTCACGTCTACGTCGACGACATATCGGTCATGTCGATGAAGCGCGGCGATCTTATCGCCGATCTGTCGGAAACCCTTGCAAATCTAAGGGAGTACCAGATGAAGCTTAATCCGGCAAAATGCGTCTTCGGAGTACCCGCAGGCAAGCTTCTAGGCTTCATCGTTTCACAAATAGAATTGAAGTTAACCCGGATAAGATAAAGGCGATTCAGAACATCGAAAGGCCGTCTTGTCTAAAGGACATACAATGGCTTACGGGTTCCGCCACGGCTGTAAGCCGATTCATTAGCCGGCTTGGTGACAAAGCATTGCCATTATACAAGCTCCTCAAAAAGTCGGACAGTTTTGTTTGGACAGAGGAAGCAGAGGCAGCTTTGGCTCAGCTGAAGTATACGTTGACGCATGCTCCAATCTTAGCAGCTCCAAGGGAAAAAGAGCCGCTTCTCCTCTACTTGTCGGCCACGAATTTCGTGATAAGTGCCGTCATTGTAGTGGAGCACCTGGAGGAAGGGAAGCAATGGCCGGATCAGCGCCCCGTCTATTTCATTAGCGAGGTGTTCTCTGACTCGAAGCAACGCTACCCTCACTACCAGAAGTTAGCCTATGGTGTATTCTTTGCCGCCAGAAAATTACGGCATTACTTCCAGGATCACACAATCATGGTGGTCAGCAAAGCTCCACTAAGAGAAATCATCAATAATGCCGACGCAACCGGTCGAGTCGCCAAATGGCGCATCGAGTTAGCAGCTTTCGACATCCAGTACAAGCCGAGGACCGCCATCAAGTCTCAGGTTCTAGCCAACTTTGTTGCAGATTGGACAGAGGCGATGTAAAGCACACCTTTGCCAGATACTTAGTACTGGGTAATGCACTTCGATGGCTCAAAGATGAAGGAAGGCTCGAGGGCTGGAGTAGTACTAAAATCGCCTAACGGTGATAAGCTCAGTTATGTCCTCCGAATCCACTTCAACGCCACCAACAATGTAGCAGAATATGAGGCTCTCCTCCACGGCCTTCACATGGCTAAGGAGTTGGGAGTAAAGCGCATCCTCTGCTATGGCGACTCAGATCTGGTTGCGCAGCAACTTGATGGATGCTGGGACACAAAAAGTCCCACAATGGCGGAATACAGGAGAACAGTCGATGAATTCGGCCGATGTTTTGCCGGCTTAGAGGTTCGACATATCTCCCGAGATAACAATGAAGCTGCTGATGCCTTGGCCAGAATAGGCTCCAGGAAAAAGGCGGTGCCACTAGACGTATTTCTCCATCACCTCCACAAGCCGTCCATCAAAGGTGGCGACGAAAATTACCCCTTGTCGGCAGAATCAGTTCAATTGTGCTTGGTAACCCCAGATTGGACCACGCCCTACATTGATTTCCTGATTAATAAGAAACTGCCCAAGGACGACGAAGTGTTGAGCCGTCAAATTGAGCGCCGAGCAAAGGCGTACACAATTATCGACGGACAGCTTTACAAACGGAGCACATCCGGCATCTTCCAAAGATGCCTCTGTCCAGAAGAAGGACGGCAAATCCTGGGGGAAATCCACTACGTGGCGGCAAAGGCGTTGGTCGCCAAGGCGTTTCGGCACACTGGCTAACGGCTAAGGAGGATGCTATCAATATCGTCAAGACTTGTGAAGGATGTCAGCGCTACGCAAAGTAGGTTCACTTGCCGGCTCAGGAGCTCCGAACGATCCCTATTACTTGGCTGTTTGTGGTCTGGGGGCTCGACATGGTGGGACCTTTCAAGACGGCAAGAGGAGGCTTATCTCACCTGCTGGTGGCGGTCGACAAATTCACAAAGTGGGTGGAGGCAAAACCCATCAAGAAACTTGACAGAGCTACAGCTACAAAGTTCATAGTCGAGATTACAATTCGATTCGGCATACCGCATAGCATTATCACTGACAATGGCACAAACTTTGCCATCGGTGAGCTATCGAAGTTTTGCAGCTGATCAAAGATCCGACTCGACGTGGCATCGGTGGCACACTAGCAATCCAATGGACAGGTAGAGCGCACTAACGGCATTATTCTGCAAGGTATTAAGCCAAGGCTTGAAACTCCTTTGCATCGAGCGGCCGGCGCTTGGGTGGATCAATTGCCGGCGGTCTTATGGAGTATTCAGTACTACCACAAACAGATCAACCGGCTTCACCCCTTTCTTCCTTGTCTATGGTGCAGAAGCGGTGCTCCCATCCGACATGATCACGATTCACCTCGAGTCGCAGCCTACGTCGAAGAAGACGCAGAAGAAGCATGTCAAGATGGCTTAGATATCCTCGAAGAACAAAGAGAGTTAGCTCTCCAATGATCCGCCATCTATCAACAAGATCTACGTCGCTACCAGAGCCGTAGAGTGCGGAATCGATCTTTTCGAGAAGGCGACTTAGTGCTTTGGCTTGTGCAACGCCGGCAGCACAAATTATCCCCGCCATGGGAAGGACCTTTCATTATCAGCAAAGTTCTGAAAAACGGGTCATATTATCTCCTTGACTTAAGGGATTCAAAGAAAGATCCCAGGAAGAAAGGTCGTAATAGGAAAAGGCATGTAGATGACGGCTTAGATGAGATGAAACGTTCGTGGAATATCGCTCATCTACGTCCTTTCTACACTTAGCAAATTCTATTGTAACCACGTCAATGTGATCATGAAATAAAAATTGGCTTCTCTCATGTGAAATTCGAGAATCTGTACCATCCTTTATTTCCCTATGATCTTATTGTTATAATCTGTTTACCCGAAATTTCCTGTGTTGCTCGTTGGTAAACTCTTTCATGTTGAATCCGCGTTAAGGTGATGAAAAATCAACGTTTTGCCAAATTAATGTCTGTCTGTTAGCTTTTTGCGCCGAGTTGCTTCAAAGTGTTTCGGCACCGAAAGGCGGCACTTGTTCTGAGTCTAAACAGATTGGTCATTGCGTACCTTGTTGCTCAGTGAGTTAGCTTCGCAATAGGTTTGCCGGCGCTTAAAGGCTAAGGTGTCAAGGCCAGAATAAACTGAGGCATAAAAATTGCAAGTTTGCAAATATAAAAGCTGATTAACATACAACAAAAGGCTTAGTTGTTTCTATACATATACATTGTTTGGACGGCTTTACATCTTGCTTATTACATTTTCAGGATGGTCGGCTCAGTGAGCAAAATCGGCTCATGACGATTTCTCCGCCTCTTCGTTATCATCATCTGATTGGACAGGGGTTGGCGGGCACAGCATTTCCTTGAAAATGGTGGTCAAGGAGACCATGTTGGCAATCTTGCTGGCGTAACCAGAGACGGAGCGAAGGATCTTCTTGCGATCTTGGTCATCCAGTGGCGTGCCATCCTCCTTTTCAAGAGGGAAGCCGGATGCGACACGCCAGGCTTCTGCCTCCGGGTAATGCGCCATCATCAAGCCCAAAGCCGTCTTGGCACCTCCGCGAGCGCTGGATCGAAGCCGTTCATCGAAGAATGAAACTGCTTCGGCCAGTTCAGCCTCTAAGCTGGCAAGGTTCGCCGGGGGCTCGGGGTTGCTGGGAAAGAACTTCTCGGCAAGCTCTTTTCCCGAAGAAAGAATCTTCGGGATGAGTTCCCCTACTTCCAATATCCGGTCAAGCCGGTTCTCCGCCGTCAGCTCATGGCCATAACCCGCCGAAGCTGCAAAAAAGGCGAAGTGCAGTTATATTTGGCTAAGACAGAAACCAATGAGTTTAAGTTTTTTCAAAACTTACTCAGAAGCTGGCTGTCGATAGCCAGCGATTCATCAAGGTGCTTATCAAGCCGATCTTGGACTTCATTAAGGGCATCCTTATGACTCTGCCTCTCTGTTTCCAGAGTCTATTCGGCTTTGGCAAGGTTTTTCTTTGCCACCTCCAGCTCCGCCACTATTGATTGGTTAAGCTTATTAAGCTCAATGTTTTCGTTGCGGAGCCGGTCAACAATGCCGGCGTTCTCAGCAAGCTCCTTGGCTTTTATAATGGTGTCTGCAAGACAAAATGTCAGCAGTATAAAAATACCCATTATAGAAAGTTAAGTTTCAGTATTATTACCTTGGTATTGAACCCGGTCTGCCTCAAGCCCTTCGATGATGGCGTCTTTGTTCGCCAGCTCGGTCTTTAGCCGGCGCATCTCCTTATTTCGCACACCCGAACAATTGATGGTTTCAGCGCCAATTTTTCGGTGGATCTGTGTAAGGAATTGCTAAAAGCCTAAAGCTATATTTACAAGTTAAGGTGGCTACATGATGACATTTCATGGCTAGGGGGCTAAATGTATGCATGCGTATTAACTTGGATCACTATGTCGGCTAGTTCTAATAACTTAACCCGGCATAGTGCTCGGGGGCTACTAGGTAAGATGTTTACCTGGTAGTGGTCGCGGAGAAGCGTCATGCTGGCCTCAAAGCTATCAGCAAAGTAATTCTGCTGATCTTCAAGGATCTCTATGACATCAAAGGTGTCATAGGCCTTGGTATGATCCGGCTCGTCGTCCCGGACAGTTGTTCCCTTCTTCCGGGGAAGCCGAGGTGCCTTCATGAACCGGCTCATGAATTTCGGCTTGATGCGCCCCTCCTCGTCGAAGGCTTCTGCTTTGATTGGAGGACAGGTTGGGGCATCATTAGCTGGAGCTTTAGCCGTTGGAGAGGAAGGCTCTTCCACCTTCCCCGTCATCTCCGTCCACTCGGTGGGAGGAATAACCCCGGCTCTCCAATAGGTGGAGACGTCACCATGGTGCGAGTGTTCTCCTCTGTTGGGTTCGGCTCTGGAACTGGAGGAGTTGGAGGAGGGATGGCAGGAGAGGCTCTCTTCCTTGTGGCAACCGTCTTTATTTTCAAGGGAGCGCCCTTCTTTATCTTGCAAAGGTAAAAGATGAAGTTTAGCAAATCCGGCATTGCTGCAAGGGAAGGAGGAGATGTTGTTAGTCGACTTACTTCTTGCTAGGAATGTTGAGCCCAGCAAGAGCATCATCATCTTCAGACGACTTAGTGCCAATCGTGGTCGACTGGCTCTTCCTCTTCCGGCTCTCTGCGGTAGCCGATGAAAAGGAGATGGGCCGTGTGAGCGCCTTGCTGGTCGAAGGCTTGCAAGCAGGGTGGATGTCGGAGATTACAGGAATCTGGCATATTACATGTTAGTCCGACAAAAGCAAACCCGAACCTCTCAAAGAATTGAACTTTGGTTAGTCAAAGTACCTTTGGGGGAGGGTTGGTTGCCGTATACATTGGCAATGATTCTTCATATTGCCGGCCTTCTCAAGGCCGGGCTTTGATGAGCTTGTTGAAGCGAGCCTCAAAGAGGTCTTGCTCCAGGTCTTTCTTGTTGATCCGCATGGGATCAGACTCACCCATGTAGTCGCATAAAAGCCGAGCACGATGTTGGAGGGGCTGGATCCGTCTCTCCATCCAGCATATTATGGTGTCCTCCCTAGTGAAGGGAAGAGTGCCGGATGTCAACTGCGCAATCCTTGCTTGAAGGGCGGCATGTTCCGCCGGCATTCCACCTGACGGCTTCTTTTTCCATGAGGGCAGGGGCGTGCCGGCTTCATCTATGAAAGGAGCAAGCCCCTGCAACCGGTTTGGCGGCGCCACATCCTTGCAGTAGAAGAAGGTAGACGCCCATCCCTTTGCCGAATCAACGATTGGCACTTGAGGGTACCAATCGATATCCCGTGCGGTAGTTGAAGCTGATAGAGCCAGCGACCAGCAGCTCCTTGTTCACGGTTTGCCTCTTGACTAAGAAGCATCGTTCGAAGAAGTCTAACCTAGGTTTTATGCCTAAATAGCCTTCGAAGAGTGCAACAAAGCCGGAGATGTATAGAAAACTATTTGGAGTAATGTTGTGGATCTGGAGGCCGTAATGGTCTAGGAGTTCTACCAGAAAAGCCGAAGGCGGCAAAGAGAATCCCCTAATGACATGGGAAGAGCGAAGTACCCGTTTGTCATTAATGGGAGTAGGACAAGGGTCGCCGAAGGTGGATCGCCAAGTCGGCGTCGACTTAGAGGATGGAAGAATGGCGCTGTCGGCCTCCATCCCCTTCAGCTCGATCTCATCCACCGCAGAGCAAACCCAATTGTGAGACGGGTTGTTGGCCGCACCTTAATTGTTGCCGGCTTCGTCTTCTTCCTCTTCCTCGCCAACACTGACATCTTCAGCGGCAGGATCAGCAGCTGTAGAAGCAGAAGCCACTGTGGCAGCGGCTTCAGCTACAGCTTTTGCCAGGGCCACCTCGTCACGACCCGAAGCAGTGGAGGTGTTCGGCGGAGCCAAGGGAGACGTGGGTGCAGCGGCGGATGGCTCAGAAATGGCAGCGGTGGTTGTGGATGCGGAGCCCCCCATCGACGGAGCCGGATCGACCGTCGCTGCAATGATCACTAGAGAGCTAGTGGCACTCGTTGCCATGGAGCTCGGGGAGAGATGGAAGAGTTGGAGCTCAGGAGGCATGAGATCTGGAGGAGTTTGGTGCTATGGTTGCAAATGGCATGGAGGTCGCGATGGAGACGAGGCGATCGCCATTTATAGCGAAGCACCGAGATGTGTGCAATGGTCAGGAGCCGAGTTTCTCGCCACGTGTCACGGTATCGAGCCGTTGGAGACGTTTCCTTCCCTCGGACGGCTCGGTTCCAGCACGGGAAAAATGGAAACTAGCCCCTGCGTTCAGAAGATGCTCCTCCACTCACACTGCTGGGTCTGACATAGCCATCAAATCGGCGGACACGTGTCATTACTCGTCCAAGTGCTTTTCGGCATACAAAGTCAGCACACTTAAATCGACAAAGCTGTTCGACATGATTGCAGGTTTCTGGGAATGCTCCAAGACTAAAGACGGATGATGAATTTCCCAGACAATACATTGTCGGAAGATTGAAGCCAGCCGCTGAAGTACTTGAAGCTTTTCGGGGGCTATTGTTGGGGATATGCCGAACATGTATCCACGCAGAGGAGACTAGAAGCCAGCATACCAGGGTGGCCCATGGTGGTGGTAAGCTGAATCCGGCTTAACCGAGTGGCCTAGTATGATGAAGCGCAGGAGGCCCATCCGGCTAAGAGAAGATTCCAGAAGCCGGCCTGCATTGCGGAAGACTTAACCCACAAGGCAGGGCCCAAGCCGGATTATAGTAGAACTCTGTGCTTAGTCGGTTAGGTTTCCTCCTGTAAGCCCTAGGTCCGGATGCCTTTATAAGCCGGCCTATGGGACGCCTTAGGGCACGCTCTCGATCTTGATCCACTGTCACTCGGCGATATTGCCTTATAGTGAATAATAGCAGCACGTAGGGTCTCGCCACCGCCGCGACATCTGAAGCTGGGTAAACCCTTTGTCAACCCGTCGCCGGGACACCCCACGTCTCCAAAACCCCTATCTCTACCTAGCTCGATGGCACCCCTACCACGGCTAGAATCGACAATACCACGACATCGCCGATGGTGGTCCTAGGTGTGAGCCTGCTCACGCCTCCACCGTCGACAGCCCCGGAGCCAAGGGAGCGGAGACGCGAGAAACCCAGGGCGATCGCCTAGGTGAAGCTGTACCTCCGCAAGAGAACCCTCCTACGGCCGGTCGGGCGATCCGCAACTGCAGTCCGGCCATCTCCATCGGGTCTTCCACTGCCCGCAACCGAGATCTGCACAACGACCTCAATAATCGTCTTCACAAGAACATGCGCACCCGCATCGAGCTTCGCCAAGAACGTCATCGGCTAGAGGATCGGGATGACGACATCGCCGAGGGCTACCTCGCCCTCTCTCCCGAATTCCGCCAGGCTTCCTGGCCCACGAAGTTCAAGATCAACGTCCTCCGCTACGATGGAACCACCAACCCCTGGGACATCCTACAGCTGTACTCGCTCGCTGCGGTGGTCGCCGGGGCAGACGAGATCATGATGGCCAACTGGTTCCCGTTGGCCCTGAAGGGAGATGCCCAATCATGGCTTCTCCACCTCCCCAAGTGCTCCATCCGATCCTGGCGGGCACTGAAGGAGGCGTTTCTGGGGGATTTCCAGGGCGGGTACCAGTGCCCAGGAGTTCCTAGTGATCTGCATGACTTCAAGCAGCTTCCGGGTGAGACTCTCCGCAAGTTCATCTAGCGCTTCACCCAGAAGATGAACACCATCCCTTGCATCAAGGAGGAGTTGGTGATCCAGTCCTTCCACTCCAACGTTCGACACACCCGGATGCGCGAGAAGCTGAGTACTATCGCATCAAGACCACCCGTGAGCTCTGGAAGCTCGCGGACCGCTGCGCCCGTGCAGAAGAGGGGGTCAGGATCCTCGGGGAGGAGGAACCCGAGGAACCCCCGCCAAGAGCAAGAAGCGGGACCCCGGTCCCGACAAGCACATCTTCATCACCGAGCCTCTCCCTAAGACGTCAGCCAATGGTGCGAGGAAGATCCATGGTGCCACGTCCACCCCAATGGCAACCAACTACTCAAGAACTGCTGCCAAGTGAACGATCTCGCCATGCGCGCGCAACGTCAAGGTGGCTGGGTCGGCCTAGGTGCCTGCTACAGCAGCGAACTCTTCGGGCACTACTTCCGCGACTACCCCACAGGTCGCCAAGGCGGCGGCCGTTGGGGATGGGGATGAGGTGGAGGTCGTGGCGAAGTGTGCGGAGGCCAAGGCGGACGCGGACCAAACAACCCAGAGTTCGCCAACAATGGGGACACTCCGGCTCCTCAAGGCGGCGGCAACGGACAATTCCAAGAGATCAACGGCACATCAGGTGCATGCACGGGGCAGCCTCCCTGCCTCCCTCCAACAGCACTGGCAAAAGACTCGTCTGGGAGCTGAATGCGGTCGCCTCGGCGCCGCCAAAGCCCCTGGAGTGGTCCAATCAGGTCATCACCTTCGACCCGGAAGATCACCCGGACTGCACCGTCGTGGTAGGGACACTGCCCCTGATCATGTCACCCATCATCCACAACTTCAAGGTCACCAAGATGCTGGTCGACGGAGGCTCTGGCCTCAACCTGCTGACGGCGAAGGTCTTAGCCACCCTAGAAATCCCCTTCTTCCACCTGCAAGACAACGGCGTTTTCCAGGGCGTGAACGGGAACATCACGCGGCCTCTAGGGAGGATCAGTCTGCAGGTCACTTTTGGTGACCTTGAGAACTTCCGCACCAAGGAGATCGTCTTCGACATCGCCGACACGCCGCTACCATACAACGGCATACTCGGCCGGCCTGCGCTGGCCAAGTTCACGGCCGTCTCCCACTTCGCCTACAACGTGATGGAAATCTCGGCGGCTTGGTGCGTGATCAAGGTCAAGGCCGACATCGATTAGGCCATCTTCTACGTCCAGAAGCTGAACCAGATGGTGGCCATGACGGCGGACACCCGATAAGATGCGCAGGATGCTGGTGCCGACGCACTATCCGGGGGCGAAGGGTACCCCGGGGGCTCGGCGCCGACTTCCTCCAAGAGGGCGCCATTCCACGGTGACCCATAGATGACCAAGAAGGTGGCACTCATGGGTGACGGTTCCCGAACCATCACCATCGGCGCCCACATCGCCTTCCTTCGGGAAAACTCTGACATCTCCACGTGGGAAGCGTCGGGTCTACCCGGCGTACCAAGGGAGGTGATCGAGCACAAACTGGCGGTAAACGCGGCTGCCCGCCCCGTGAAACAAGTTCTGTGAAAACAAAGCAAAGAGAAGTTGGAGTTCATTGTCTCCGAGACCGACAAGCTACTAGAAGCCGACGTCATCAAAGTGGTGCCCCATCCCACTTGGGTAGCTAATCCTGTGGTGGTGCCAACACCGATGACCTCCAATATGTGACTCTGCATCGACTTCACTGACCTGAACAAGGCCTGCCCCAAGCACCCATTCCCTCTCCCGTGCATCGACCAGATTGTGGATTCCACCACTGGTTGCGAGTCGCTGTGTTTCCTGGATGCCTTCTCTGGGTATCATCAGATCCTGATGGAGGTTGAGGACCAGGAGAAGGCGGCCTTCATCACCCCCAAGGGCTGCTACTGCTACACCTGGATGTCTTTCGGCCTCCGGAACGCCGGCGCCACCTTCCACCGCGCGATGCAGGCATGCCTTGGGCCTCATCTGGGTCGCAACGTTGAAGCGTACATCAACAACATCGTGGTCAAGACCCGGCAAAAGGACTCCCTTGTCCAGGACCTGCACGAGACCTTCGACAACCTCAGTTAGGTCAACTTCAAGCTCAACCCCGACAAATGCGTGTTCGGGGTCCCGTCCAGCAAGCTGCTGGGTTTCCTAATCTCCCACCGGGGGATTGAGGTAAACCCCAACAAAATCAAGGCCATCGAATGAATGGAGGCACCCCGGTGGGTCAAGGACGTGCAGCGCCTCAACGGGTGCATCACCACACTTGGGCGTTTCATCTCAAGGCTTGGAGAGCGGGCCCAGCCGTTCTTCAAGTTGCTCAAGAAATCGGGACCCGTGGAATGGACTCCCGAAGCCGAGGAAGCTCTCTAGTCACTCAAGTGCTACCTCGCCTCACCATCAATCCTTGTGGCCCCAGCAGAGAAGGAGCCTCTGCTGCTGTACATCGCGGCCACCAACCAGGTGATCAGCGCCGTACTGGTGGCTAAACGCGACACAGCTCTGAAGAAGCCAAGCAAGGGCAAGCGTCCCGAGGATCCGTTCCCGGGGCAATCAAGCAAGAAGGGGCGGCCGGGTGACCAAGGTTTCGAGGATCCCAGCACCCCGCCCCCTCCCGTGATCATCGAACCCCACATCGAAGGAGACGAAGGGATCCACACCTTCCGGTGGAGATGTCAGTGATGGAAGACGGATGGCAATCGAAAGCATCTCCAACAACACAACAGAGTATGAAGGACTGCTCGCGGGACTTCATGCTGCCGTCAGCCTCGGCATCGGCAAGATCGTTGTCAAGGGTGACTCTCAGCTAGTCATCAAACAAGTCAACAGGGAGTACACCTGTCCTCAGATGGCACTGTAACAGCCCCACTTTTGGACCCAGAAAATATGAGTAAAATTTTCACTTTTTGCATCTCATTTGCATCATGGCATATCTATTCAATTTTGCTTCTCATGAAATAATAAAGGGGCAATAGTTGAGAAACCAAATGGGAGAGGTAGATGGTGAACCAAGTTGCAAAACAAATACACATATTTGTCCAGGAAGTTCCAACAACTTCAAACATGCTGGTTGCCAAATTTAAATGCATTTGAAAATGCAAACAATTAAATGAAGCCACAAATTCAAGAAAACAAATTATGAAATATTGACACATGAAATGTTTTCCAAATGGGCTGAAACTTTTACCACAGGTTCTAAATGATATATGTGGGCTCTGTAAATTTTTGCAGAATTTTTAAAATTATTTAAGAGCCTCAATTAAATAGAAAGGGCTGCTGTTTCATTAAAGGAATAAAAACAGAAAAGAGAAAAAGGGAAGAACCCTGACAAGGGGACCCCACATGTCATCCCTTCCCTGTGGCGACAGTGCGCCATGGCCGCGCCCCACCACGGCCTCCACCGCGGCCCCCTCGTGTCCATGGCCCCCCTAGAGGCACAAGAAGACCCCCCCTCCACTTGATGCTCCTCCTCCCCTCCTTTTTCTCCCCGTTGCAGAACCCTAACCCTAGACGCGCCGATGACCGAGACCTAGCCGTGCGCCGCCGCACGCTGCCATCGACTCCGGCCGCCAGGAGCAGATCGAGCTACACCGGGAGAACCGCCTCGTCCTCTTCTTCCTCACCCTCCAGTAAATCAAGCTCGGGAGCCCGGGATCGACGCGAGCATCCTCGTCCTTTCCGCCTCTGCCGCCGGCCGCCGAGCTCAATCGCCGCCGCACCAGCCCCCCCCTTCACCGACGAGCATCCCTACGTGCTCAGGGTGAGCTCACGGTCCTTCTGGACATCTCCCCGTCGCTCCTTCCCCTCTGCACCGCTGTATCTAGCTAGCCCGAGCCGCGCCGCCGCCTTAGCTCGTCGCCGGCGCCCCATCCGGTGACCTTTTGGTCACACCCCGCCGCCACCTAGGTCGTCTCCACGCGTAGATCGTTTTGGTAGCCGTCGTTAGGGCTAGATCGGCGCCCAGCGACGGATCCGTCCACGACGTCGCCGTCGGTGACCGCGCGCTCGCGCCGGTCCTGGCCGCCCGGCGCCGGTCAAACCTGCCACTGGGCCTGCGCACCGACGTGGACGCCAACGTGGCCCGGCCCCGCTTGTCTGTCTCTGCGGCTAGCTCCACCCGGGTGCAAAACGGTTTCGGCCAAATTCTGGAATTAAATTCAAATAACAGAAAATGATGTTGAACTTTGAATTGGCATATCTTTTGAACCACTTGTCCAAAAATTGCAAATAATATGTCAAAATGCTCAGCAACAAAATGTCTACCTGTTGGTACCATTGGTTAATTTAATTGATCAAAATAAATCGCCTTTACTTGCTGAATACTAAAATGGCAGAAATAATATCGAAATTGTTAATTCCATAACTTGAGTTCTATTTGTCCAAAAATTGTGTTCAATAGCTCAAAATGATCAGTGGACATTGGACTACCACTCTATGCCATTTTAGAGAGTTGGAGATTTAAATTAGGGCTGTTTACCAAAAATTACTAAAATGGCAGATTTAAATCCCATTTTGAATAATTCATAACTTGGTGAATAATTCTTCAAAAATTGCAAATGATATACCGAAATGACCAGCAAAGCAAATGCTATCTACCTATGTTAATATCACAGCATGCAACTAACTTTTACTTGATGTCATTTTTCGAATTGGTTAAAATAATATCAATTGCTTAACCGTTTCAATCACTATTTCCTCACCGTTAATCGGAAAAATGCAAACAAGGTACCAAAACGATCAGTGGGTTAATATCTATCAAATAATGTCATTTTCATGCATATTTGCCTCATAAATCAGTACTGGACATTTTGGATATTCACCTAATTCACTAAGTTAAAGATGGAGTTTTGACCCGTTAATCGCAATAATTATTTT
Organism: Puccinellia tenuiflora; assembly: GCA_012064385.1. NCBI lineage: Eukaryota > Viridiplantae > Streptophyta > Magnoliopsida > Poales > Poaceae > Puccinellia > Puccinellia tenuiflora. Next base: position 729,667 of record QRDG01000119.1, read on the forward strand.
AGGGGTTCCATTTAACTTGTGGGAGATGCCCAATACCTTTTCAATGCATAATATGACCATATCATCATGATTGTGCATTGCACCTTGTATTCTTGTTATTTATTTCCTTTCTTGTGTTGTTTGTGTTTCGGTAGATTCTGGAGTCGAGGTTCCACCACAATACCTTGACAACCAGCGCGACCAGTACTACCAGCAAGGCAAGAGCTAACCTAACCTTCTTGGCATATCTCATATTACCCAAGTATTTTATCCACCATACTATTATTGCATTCGATTCTGGTGACAAGTTTTGGTCAGTGTATAGAATATCCTATCACTTGCATGCTCCCTGAACCATTATCTGTTTCCCCTCCTATGAACCATAGGTTGAAGTGTTGGCCTGAGATAATTCATATCTGTTGTATGTCATGCTTAGATATGCTTAGCCAAGCTTAGTCGAATGCTTAAGTTGTCCGTTGATTACTTCCATACTTGTGAATTGAATGGAATGTTCGGACAGTGGTGGAGACTTGTGTTGATAATAAATTGCTAAGAAGGCTGGGATGAGTTGCCAACAAGGTCGTTGGTGTTTTGTCTCATTCTTGCCGCCTAGGCTGAGAGTGCTTTTAGCTAGAACCAAGAACCGAGCGTGCTACCATCGGTGGGGGTATGGGCCCCTTACTAACCGAATAATTAGTACGGGCGTATCCAAGGGTCCTCTAGTTTGCGCTTTCCATTTGCGAGTGTGTGGCTGGTGATGAAAAAGATGATGATGATGATGATGATGGTGATAGGAGTGGCGATGGGGCAGGGTGTTGAAATAGGCGCTGAACTTGTCCTGTCGTCACGATGACCCTTGGATAGTCCCATGCTTTGTAAAGGTTTAACCGCGCCCGCCCTGCCGGCTTTCCCCGGAAGAGAGCTAATAGCTAGGCAAGGGGCCGGACGGTACCGGTGGCTAAAAACAGTACACCCCTGCAGGGTTTAATCTTTTCGAAAAGCCGTGTCCACGGTTATGGACGAACTCTTGGGAAAGGCGGATTAGCTCATAGAAAACCTGAACCTGATCTTTAATCAAATGGCAGCTAGAGGTTGCATAATCAACGTGTGATAAAGGTTCATTTCCTCGAGGGTGATTCGAGGGAGTGCCTTGGTGGAGATAGTTGGAGTTGCTGATTACAGTAGGTTCCCCGTGAACCGAAGAGAAAAGTGTTACCCTCTTATCCCCTTATGAAAACCTTCTGATTAGACGATGCCATGAGTCCTAGTCTTCGGAAGGAAACAAAACTCGCTTTATGCAAAACAACCACTTATATAGCTTTGCAGCCTCCGTCAGCATCGGGCCTATATCGCCCTACTAATTCTTGCGAGTACGTCGTACTCAGCCTTGCTTTGTTGCTTATTATTTGTTTCAGAGGAGGACGCCACCGAACTGGAAGGTGGGTTCTACGTTGACTTCGACGAGTAGTCTGGGGTTCCCAGGTGGCAGCTTGGGACGTCATGGAACAGGCTGGCACGGGATGTTTATCTGTAGGCCTCTTAGGCCATAATTTGGATCTTGTTGTTTAGACAACTTTAATTTGCTTCCGCTTGTTGTAATGATGGGTCAGTGACCTCTGATGTGTCATTTGCTATCTTTCTCAATTATATGAGTTGAACTATGATATCTTTGTGTCGTAGAGTCTGTGATGTGCCAGTTCGTTCCACAAGTCTCGGTCTCTTTACTATACATGGAAGCGATGTCTGAGCTTATGGCATGATTGAGGTGTTGTGTGCCGATGATCCATTCCGAGCACACCTGCCAAGGAGTATTGGCCTGGGATTGGTAAACCCAGTAACCCTCAATTGTGTAGCATGACCGGTTGCACAACGTTCCACTGTATAGTTCTGGGGTCGGGGCGCTACAAATTGGTATCAGAGCAGTACTGCCTGTAGGAAACCCGTTCTATTGGTCGAAGTTGAGTCTAGAGTTGGTAAAATTATTATTTATGAAATAAAATGAGTTGTGAAAACCATCTTAGGAATTCTTTTTACTCCTTACCCAACTCGCTCTAATTCTGAGTCACCTTACCTCAATTTGTTTTACAGTTGAATCAAGTTAGGATCTCGGGGTTGGGTTCTTACCGTCTAGATAAATTTGTGAGTCTCCTTCCGTTCCTAACTGTTGATCTATTCTGTTGTTGTTACAGATGCCGCCTACGGGGCTTGTTGTCTGTCTTACTCGCTGCGAGGGTGTCCGCGGGTTTCCCGCCTTGTTTGCCGCTGCCTTAGCCAGCCCAGGGTTGCCCTTGGTACCCTGAGTACGTCGTGTACGAGGAGCACATGCCGTATGGGCAGGGCCAGTTCTACTGTCAGGTCCGTGTCCTCAACGAGGATGGAGATAGAATCCAGCACCAGCATGCCGGTGTGGGAATGACAGTGGAGCAGGCTGTTCAGGAGGCTGCCTTCAACGGTCTCTCAGTGTACCGCGGTTACAATGAGTACTTAGCCAACCCGAGTTCCGACTTCTACCACTTCCCCGCGGCTGATGAAGGTCAGGAGGGGTGTTATGTTGCGAGGTATTCGGACCCCTCAACTGAGCCGGAACAGAGTCACCGAGCTCTTATCGAGATGGTGAGAGCGTTGGACCTTCGTGCTCGTCAGTGGTACCTCTACGCAGTGGCCGCTCGTGACAGTCACCGTCACACGCTGACGACCTTGGAGCCATACGTCCACGGCGGGGTGCTTCCCCCGGAGCTCCTTTCGCCTATGCCGATGGAGCTGCCCCACTTTATGAGCAGCCCGAGTGTGGGTGGCACCATTCCACCGCGTGGACCTGCTCGAGAGGCCGGTGGTGACGTGCACACGCCGCCTTATGTCAACCAGCCCGCAAGTGCACGCCGTTTCCGCACTCGCTCTGTGCGTCTCCCAGGATACGTTCAGTACTTCTAGGCGACTGGTATCTGCGGGTACCTTGTATCGTATCTATGCCTTCCTGCGTGATGGGCGAGATACCCACTATCTGTAGTGGTTTCCTTTCAAGTTGGACTTGTTGTATTCGAATCTAATGACTTGTATCATCTGTTTCCCCATTCGTGTAATGCATACTAAAAGCTTGTGAGCTTGTACTTGAATCACTTAATGGGTTTTATTCCGACTGGCTAATGTCTGATCAGTTCAATTATTTTCCTGCCATGTTGATGCGATGATACATGTTCTTCCTTGATCACTCCTGCTAAATTGTTGCAATCCATGGGTGTTTTCACCTAAGTGGCTTCTAATTGTGTCCTTGTTCCAAATCTTCAGAATGGCTCCTACCCGTCGTGGTGAAAACAGCAATCCTGAGCCACCACAGCCACCCACTATGGCGGAGGTTTTGATGATCATCGAGCAGGGTCGAGTGCGCAATGAGAACCTGCTCGCTCAGTTGGTGCAGCAGGGTGACAGGAGGAACACTGAATGTAACAACCTCAATGACTTTCTGCGGTCCCAGCCTCCCACCTTCGCTTTCGCTAAGGAGCCGTTGGATGCTGATGATTGGCTGCGTGCCCTGGAGCGCAAGTTCGCCGCGCTGCATGTTCCAGCTGCTGAGCAAGTGAACTTTGCAACCTACCTTCTGATGGGAGCCGCTGGCTCTTGGTGGGAAAGCCATGTGGCAATGTCTGCCGCTGGTCATGTGTTCACCTGGGAGGAATTCCGCACTGCATTCCGTGCGGCTTACATCCCTAAGCCCGTCATGGACTTGAAGAGAAGGGAGTTCCTGAATCTGAACCAGGGTCGGATGGATCTCCAAGCTTACGGGCGGGAGTTCAATCACCTGTCTCGTTACGCCCCTCGGGACGTGACCAATGATGAGGACCGACAGTATCTGTTCCGCAAGGGTCTGAATCCGCAGCTTCGTTATGAGCTGTTACCTTTCAAGTTCCCGTCCTTTCAGGAGCTGTACAATCAGGCTCTAACTCTGGAGCAAGGCAGGAAGGAGCTAGAAGCTTCCAGGAAGTCAGCTCCAGTGGACAACCAAGGCTCCTCATCCTCCGAAGCCAAGAAGCGCAGGGTATTCGTGCCGTTCAGCTCGGTGCCCCGTGCTCCTTTCGTGCCCAAGCCTACAGGACACAAGCCACCTCCGCCTCGCCCAGCTACATCGACTGTGGGTGCGGCTGGAAGTGGGTTCCGTCCTCGTCCGCCTGCACCGCCAGGGCTCACTTGCTACGCCTGTGGTCAGCCAGGTCACTACTCCAGTGAGTGTCCTCAGAAGGCCAGAGGCTCGACACCTGCACCAGCACCTTCCACACCTGCTGCCAAGGCTATGACTGTTAGCCGTGGTCGTCTGAACCACGTCTCTGCTGAAGCCGCTGAAGAGGACCCCGGTGTTCTCATGGGTGAGCTCTACCTCAATGGATATCCAGCTACCGTCTTGTTTGATTCTGGAGCATCGCATTCATTCATATCCATAGCTTTCGCAGTTAGCCACCAAATAGAGTTCTTGAACATGAACTCCCCTTTAAAGGTTAAAACACCGGGCTCTAGTTGGCTAACTGACTGGATTACCCCGGAGGTCCGAATTTGCTTAGGCTATTGGTCCTTCCCGTTCCAGTTGATAGCCCTGAAGTCAGTTGGTATAGATGTCATTCTGGGTATGGACTGGCTGGTCAAATATAAGGCTAACTTGAACTGCGCTGACAAGACTGTCGTCGTGATCCACCCAACCGACGGGCCAGTGACGTACCGGTCCCCGTATTCCAAAAATCCAACCGCTAACGCTCCTCTCTCTCCGGAGATCAGTCTCTACCTTATGGAAGGTATCAACCCGCCTGAAATGCATGAGATCGGTGTGGTGTGCGACTTTCCCGACGTCTTTCCTGAAGAATTGCCTGGCATGCCGCCAGATCGGGCTGTGGAGTTTGTTATTGAACTGGTTCCCGGAACTGCCCCAATTTCCAAAAGACCGTACCGAATGCCCACAGAAGAGTTGACTGAGCTGAAAAAGCAACTAGATGAACTATTGGAGAAGGACTTCATTCGGCCTAGTAGTTCCCCCTGGGGTTGCCCCGTCATCTTTGTCAAGAAGAGGGATACCAATGTTCCTCGTCTGGTTGTTGATTACCGCCCCCTGAATGCGGTGACCATCAAAAACAAATATCCTATCCCCCGAATGAATGATCTCTTCGATCAGTTAGCGGGTGCAACTGTGTTCTCCAAGATGGATCTGCGGTCAGGCTACCATCAAATCAAAATCAGGAAGGAGGATATTCCTAAAACGGCATTCACTACCCGTTATGGGTTGTATGAGTATACCGTCATGTCATTTGGTCTCACTAATGCTCCAGCTACCTTCATGAGGCTAATGAATTCGATCTTCCATGAGTACCTTGACAAGTTCGTCATCATCTATATTGATGATATCCTCATCTATTCCAAAACCGACGAAGAGCATGATGAACATCTTCGCCTAGTCCTGACCAAGCTCCGCGAACATCGCCTCTATGCTAAGTTCTCAAAGTGTGAATTCTGGCTAAAGGAACTCGTCTTCCTAGGTCATGTGGTGTCAGCTTACGGAGTGTCCGTTATACCTGACAAGATTCAGTCGATTCTGGATTGGCCTACCCCAAAGTCTGTCAAAGACATCCGCAGCTTCCTTGGGTTAGCAGGTTACTACCGCCGATTCATCGAAGGTTTCTCCAAGATAGCCAAAGCCTTGACCGACCTTCTCAAGAAAGATAAGAAATTTGTCTGGACGGACAAGGCTGAAGAAAGCTTCCAAACCCTAAAAGTCAAACTCACGACCACTCCTGTACTTGTCCTTCCAGACACCGACAAGGACTTCGTTGTCTATTGTGATGCATCACTACAGGGCTTGGGCTGTGTATTGATGCAAGAAGGGCATGTCGTCGCCTATGCTTCCCGTCAACTCAAACCACATGAGCAAAACTACCCTACTCATGATCTAGAGCTTGCTGCTGTGGTTCATGCTCTAAAGCAATGGAGGCCCTACCTGTTGGGTAACCGTTGCGAGATCTTCTCTGACCATCAAAGTCTAAAGTACCTTTTCACTCAACCGGATCTGAACCTCCGACAGAGAAGATGGTTGGAGTTAATCAAGGACTATGATGTGACCCTCAACTATCAGCCTGGCAAGGCCAATGTCGTGGCCGATGCCCTGAGCCGCAAGTCTTATTGCAATACCCTAATGGTTGAGCGAGCTCAGCCCGCTCTTCATGAAGAGTTCGCACGTCTGAATCTGGAGATTGTTCCCTCCGGATATTTGGCCAACCTAGAGATCAAATCCACCCTCGAGGATGATATCAAGGCTGCCCAGCAAAATGATGCTGAAATCCTCGAGATCAAGGAGAAGATAGCCAATGGGAAAGCCAAATGTTTCTCGATTGATGACAATGGTGTCGTCTACTTCGGTAACCGTCTGGTGGTGCCCAAGAGTGGGAATACAAAAGAGTTGATCCTCTCCGAAGCTCACGAGTCACCCATCTCTATTCATCCGGGTAGCACCAAGATGTACCAAGATCTTCGCCCTCAATTCTGGTGGTCTTGCATGAAGCGCGAGATCGCCGAGTATGTCGCTGAATGCGACGTCTGCCGCCGTGTGAAGGCTGAACATCAAAGGCCAGCCGGTACTCTTCGCCCTATACCCATTCCCGAGTGGAAATGGGATGAGGTTGGCATGGACTTCATCACTGGGTTCCCAAAGTCTCAAAAGGGAAATAATGCTATCTGGGTAGTCATTGATCGTCTATCCAAGGTCGCCCACTTCCTCCCTGTTCGCGAGGATATCACCTCCGTTAAACTGGCCGAGTTGTATATGGCCCGGATTGTTCCTTTGCATGGGGTTCCCTTAAGGATCATCACCGACCGTGGAAGCCTGTTTGTGTCCAAATTCTGGCAGAGTTTCCATACTGCTATGGGAACCCGTCTCAATCTCAGTACCGCTTACCATCCTCAAACCGATGGCCAAACTGAAAGGGTCAACCAAGTTCTCGAGGATATGCTTCGGGCTTGTGTTATCTCCTTCGGCAAGGGTTGGGAACAATACCTTCCCCTCGCCGAGTTCTCCTACAATAATAGCTATCAAGCCAGTTTGCAAATGGCTCCCTTTGAGGTTCTCTACGGAAGAAAATGCCGAACTCCGCTCAATTGGTCTGAAACCGGAGAGAGGTCACTCTTCGGTCCTGACGTGATCAATGAGGCAGAAGAAAAGGTCCGTATCATTCAAGCAAATCTGAAGATTGCTCAATCTAGACAGAAGAGCTATTATGATAAGCATCATCAGGAGGTTCACTATGAAATTGGTGACAAAGCCTATCTCCGAGTCTCTCCCCTCCGAGGCGTTCGTCGTTTCGGAATCAAGGGAAAATTGGCACCTCGTTTTGTTGGTCCTTTCACTGTCTTGGGTAAGCGAGGTGATCTCTCCTATCAACTCGAGCTCCCAGAGAATTTCCCGGATGTGCATGATGTATTCCATGTGTCTCAACTCCGTCGTTGCTTTAAAGATCCTATTCGTGGGGTCAATCATGAAGAGTTGGATATCCAGGAGGATCTGACTTACCGTGAGCATCCTGTCCGCATCTTGGATGAAGCGGAAAGGAAGACTCGCAATAAATCCATCAAGTTCCTCAAAATCCAGTGGTCTAACCATTCTGAAGACGAAGCAACCTGGGAACGTGAAACTAGCCTTCGTCAGGAATACCCCGCCTTCTTCACTCCAGCCTAGAATCTCGGGACGAGATTCCTGTAAGGGGGATAGAGTTGTAACAGCCCCACTTTTGGACCCAGAAAATATGAGTAAAATTTTCACTTTTTGCATCTCATTTGCATCATGGCATATCTATTCAATTTGCTTCTCATGAAATAATAAAGGGGCAATAGTTGAGAAACCAAATGGGAGAGGTAGATGGTGAACCAAGTTGCAAAACAAATACACATATTTGTCCAGGAAGTTCCAACAACTTCAAACATGCTGGTTGCCAAATTTAAATGCATTTGAAAATGCAAACAATTAAATGAAGCCACAAATTCAAGAAAACAAATTATGAAATATTGACACATGAAATGTTTTCCAAATGGGCTGAAACTTTTACCACAGGTTCTAAATGATATATGTGGGCTCTGTAAATTTTTGCAGAATTTTTAAAATTATTTAAGAGCCTCAATTAAATAGAAAGGGCTGCTGTTTCATTAAAGGAATAAAAACAGAAAAGAGAAAAAGGGAAGAACCCTGACAAGGGGACCCCACATGTCATCCCTTCCCTGTGGCGACAGTGCGCCATGGCCGCGCCCCACCACGGCCTCCACCGCGGCCCCTCGCGTCCATGGCCCCCCTAGAGGCACAAGAAGACCCCCCCTCCACTTGATGCTCCTCCTCCCCTCCTTTTTCTCCCCGTTGCAGAACCCTAACCCTAGACGCGCCGATGACCGAGACCTAGCCGTGCGCCGCCGCACGCCGCCGTCGACTCCGGCCGCCAGGAGCAGATCGAGCTACACCGGGAGAACCGCCTCGTCCTCTTCTTCCTCACCCTCCAGTAAATCGAGCTCGGGAGCCCGGGATCGACGCGAGCATCCTCGTCCTTTCCGCCTCTGCCGCCGGCCGCCGAGCTCAATCGCCGCCGCACCAGCCCCCCCCTCACCGACGAGCATCCCTACGTGCTCAGGGTGAGCTCACGGTCCTTCTGGACATCTCCCCGTCGCTCCTTCCCCTCTGCACCGCTGTATCTAGCTAGCCCGAGCCGCGCCGCCGCCTTAGCTCGTCGCCGGCGCCCCATCCGGTGACCTTTTGGTCACACCCCGCCGCCACCTAGGTCGTCTCCACGCGTAGATCGTTTTGGTAGCCGTCGTTAGGGCTAGATCGGCGCCCAGCGACGGATCCGTCCACGACATCGCCGTCGGTGACCGCGCGCTCGCGCCGGTCCTGGCCGCCCGGCGCCGGTCAAACCTGCCACTGGGCCTGCGCACCGACGTGGACGCCAACGTGGCCCGGCCCCGCTTGTCTGTCTCTGCGGCTAGCTCCACCCGGGTGCAAAACGGTTTCGGCCAAATTCTGGAATTAAATTCAAATAACAGAAAATGATGTTGAACTTTGAATTGGCATATCTTTTGAACCACTTGTCCAAAAATTGCAAATAATATGTCAAAATGCTCAGCAACAAAATGTCTACCTGTTGGTACCATTGGTAAATTTAATTGATCAAAATAAATCGCCTTTACTTGCTGAATACTAAAATGGCAGAATAATATCGAAATTGTTAATTCCATAACTTGAGTTCTATTTGTCCAAAAATTGTGTTCAATAGCTCAAAATGATCAGTGGACATTGGACTATCACTCTATGTCATTTGAGAGAGTTGGAGATTAAATTTAGTGCTGTTTACCAAAATTACTAAAATGGCAGATTTAAATCCATTTTGAATAATTCATAACTTGGTGAATAATTCTTCAAAAATTGCAAATGATATACCAAAATGACCAGCAAAGCAAATGCTATCTACCTATGTTAATATCACAGCATGCAACTAACTTTTACTTGATGTCATTTTCGAATTGGTTAAAATAATATCAATTGCTTAACCGTTTCAATCACTATTTCCTCACCGTTAATCGGAAAAATGCAAACAAGGTACCAAAACGATCAGTGGGTTAATATCTATCAAATAATGTCATTTTCATGCATATTTACCTCATAATTCAGTACTGGACATTTTGGATATTCACCTAATTCACTAAGTTAAAGATGGAGTTTTGACCCGTTAATCGCAATAATTATTTTAGGGGTTCCATTTAACTTGTGGGAGATGCCCAATACCTTTTCAATGCATAATATGACCATATCATCATGATTGTGCATTGCACCTTGTATTCTTGTTATTTATTTCCTTTCTTGTGTTGTTTGTGTTTCGGTAGATTCTGGAGTCGAGGTTCCACCACAATACCTTGACAACCAGCGCGACCAGTACTACCAGCAAGGCAAGAGCTAACCTAACCTTCTTGGCATATCTCATATTACCCAAGTATTTTATCCACCATACTATTATTGCATTCGATTCTGGTGACAAGTTTTGGTCAGTGTATAGAATATCCTATCACTTGCATGCTCCCTGAACCATTATCTGTTTCCCCTCCTATGAACCATAGGTTGAAGTGTTGGCCTGAGATAATTCATATCTGTTGTATGTCATGCTTAGATATGCTTAGCCATGCTTAGTCGAATGCTTAAGTTGTCCGTTGATTATTTCCATACTTGTGAATTGAATGGAATGTTCGGACAGTGGTGGAGACTTGTGTTGATAATAATTGCTAAGAAGGCTGGGATGAGTTGCCAACAAGGTCGTTGGTGTTTTGTCTCATTCTTGCCGCCTAGGCTGAGAGTGCTTTTAGCTAGAACCAAGAACCGAGCGTGCTACCATCGGTGGGGGTATGGGCCCCTTACTAACCGAATAATTAGTACGGGCGTATCCAAGGGTCCTCTAGTTTGCGCTTTCCATTTGCGAGTGTGTGGCTGGTGATGAAAAAGATGATGATGATGATGATGATGGTGATAGGAGTGGCGATGGGGCAGGGTGTTGAAATAGGCGCTGAACTTGTCCTGTCGTCACGATGACCCTTGGATAGTCCCATGCTTTGTAAAGGTTTAACCGCGCCCGCCCTGCCGGCTTTCCCCGGAAGAGAGCTAATAGCTAGGCAAGGGGCCGGACGGTACCGGTGGCTAAAAACAGTACACCCCTGCAGGGTTTAATCTTTTCGAAAAGCCGTGTCCACGGTTATGGACGAACTCTTGGGAAAGGCGGATTAGCTCATAGAAAACCTGAACCTGATCTTTAATCAAATGGCAGCTAGAGGTTGCATAATCAACGTGTGATAAAGGTTCATTTCCTCGAGGGTGATTCGAGGGAGTGCCTTGGTGGAGATAGTTGGAGTTGCTGATTACAGTAGGTTCCCCGTGAACCGAAGAGAAAAGTGTTACCCTCTTATCCCCTTATGAAAACCTTCTGATTAGACGATGCCATGAGTCCTAGTCTTCGGAAGGAAACAAAACTCGCTTTATGCAAAACAACCACTTATATAGCTTTGCAGCCTCCGTCAGCATCGGGCCTATATCGCCCTACTAATTCTTGCGAGTATGTCGTACTCAGCCTTGCTTTGTTGCTTATTATTTGTTTCAGAGGAGGACGCCACCGAACTGGAAGGTGGGTTCTACGTTGACTTCGACGAGTAGTCTGGGGTTCCCAGGTGGCAGCTTGGGACGTCATGGAACAGGCTGGCACGGGATGTTTATCTGTAGGCCTCTTAGGCCATAATTTGGATCTTGTTGTTTAGACAACTTTAATTTGCTTCCGCTTGTTGTAATGATGGGTCAGTGACCTCTGATGTGTCATTTGCTATCTTTCTCAATTATATGAGTTGAACTATGATATCTTTGTGTCGTAGAGTCTGTGATGTGCCAGTTCGTTCCACAAGTCTCGGTCTCTTTACTATACATGGAAGCGATGTCTGAGCTTATGGCATGATTGAGGTGTTGTGTGCCGATGATCCATTCCGAGCACACCTGCCAAGGAGTATTGGCCTGGGATTGGTAAACCCAGTAACCCTCAATTGTGTAGCATGACCGGTTGCACAACGTTCCACTGTATAGTTCTGGGGTCGGGGCGCTACAGGCACCATACGTCGAGGAAGTGTGGGAACTCCAGTGGCGCTTCAGCAGCTTCAGAGCTGTTTACGTGCCATGGGAGGAGAACATGTCTACGGATGAGCTGTCGCAGCTGGTGTCCAAGCGGGAGCCGGTTACTCCCGGGATCTACATCGAGGTGCTCAGGCAGCCTTCAGTCTCTCCCGATAGGCTCAAGCCAAGGTCTTCATCGACACAGGAGGCTGGCAACCCTTCTACACCGACAACACGGGTAGCCAGCCCGGAAGCTCAAGACCCGGCAGTGCCCGCGGCGGAAGAAGCTTTGCTTCCTTCTGCCCAGGTGGTACTGCTGGTGGAACGGACCCACCCGCCCTGGGCCCAGGACATCGTCAAGTACATGGTGGAGCACGCCCTCCCGGAGGACGACCACGAGGCCAAAAAGGTGGCCCACCGGGCGAAGCTCTACATCTTAATTGACAGTGAGCTTTACTGGCGACGCGAGAACGGAGTCAAGATGCGATGCATAGCACAAGAGCAAGGCTGAGAATTGCTGAAGGACATACACGAGGGGATATGCTCAAGTCACGTGGCGTCAAGGTCACTGGCGGGGAAGGTCTTCCGCCATGGGTTTTACTGGCCAACAATACTTCACAACGCAGAGCAACTGGTGAAGACCTGTGAAGCCTGCCAGTACTACGCGAAAACCACACACCAGCCGGCTCAAGCACTGCAGCTGATACCAATCTCCTGCCGTTCGTGGTCTGGGGGCTGGACATCGTAGGCAAGATTCCAAAATCTGTGGGAGGACATGAGTACCTGTTCGTGGCCATCGACAAGTTCACAAAAAGGGTAGAGGTGATGCCAGTCCCACACCAGACGGCTCAGGCCGCCATCAAGTTCATCGATGGGATCGTCTACCGCTTCGGAGTTCCAAACAGAATCATCACTGACAACGACACTCAGTTCACCAGTCGAGTCTTCCTCAACTTCTGCGAAGAAATGAGTATCAAGGTGTGTTTCGCCTCGGCCTCCTACCCAAGAAGCAACGGGCAAGTGAAGCTAGCAAATGCAGAAGTTCTCAAGGGATTGAAGACCAAAGCCTTTGACAAGCTGGAGAACAAGGGAAAAAAGTGGATTGAACACCTGCCAAGTGTACTGTGGTCCCTCAGAACAACGCCAAGTAGAGCCACTGGAGAGACACCTTTCTTCCTCGTGTATGGAGCTGAAGCTGTCCTGCCATCAGAACTCAAGTACGGATCACCTCGGGTGCTCGCATATGATGAGAACACACAATAAGAGCGAAGGATCGATTACATAAACCTGCTGGAAGACAGTAGGTGCCGGGCTTCCTTATGGTTAGCTTGGTACTAGCAAGGACTCCGCTGATACCACAGTCGTCATGGTCGCTCGCGGGAGCTGCAACCTGGGGACATGATGCTTCGCAAGAGGCAAAAAATGGAAGGCCTAAAAAAATGTGATCCAAGTGGGAAGGACCCTTCCGGGTCACTCATACCCTGAAACCCGTAGTGGTAACTGGAGGACGAGAAAGCCAGGTCGGAGGGCAACACCTGGAACATCGAGAATCTCTGAAAATTCTACCCCTGATTACGAACATGAATCGCAAACGTCGGATCCGTTAAAACACGCCCTACGGGCGAGTGTTCTGTAATAGGGTGTAAGAATCGTCACCATGATAATAAAAGATAAGTAATTTCAATTTATGTGAGCCTCAATTCTAGCATGCAAGCGTGTTATCCTTAGCAACCCGTAAGCAGTGGGCTAGTATGTGCCGGTGGCTGACGGGTTGAAGTGCTGCGAGTGGCCTCACAGACTAGGCACTGCTGCCCGATCATGCCGTACTGCCGCGGAAAGGAGGAATCAGAAAGTGCTGTTGTGAGACAAAATTCACCACATAAATGTACTACCAACTGTGCTTGCGGTTTGCTTCGGATAACGCACTAGCATGATAGGAAAGAGGGTCCATTCTTTTCCTATTGAAAGTTTGCTGTGTGCAGCTCCTTCCCGGGATAGGATCAGGCGGCGGAACGCGACCTAGGAGCTGGGAACCCGGGAAGGACGGGGTGGATCGAGGACGCGGTAGCAAAACAGCTAAGTCCTTGCATCTACATCCTATACTTAGGCATGATATTTCGCTCGGAGTCAATATACCATCGACCTGTGCATGCTTGACGGTTGATGAGAGCCTTTGTGGGGGTATGCGACCACCCCAGCAAACGGTCCGTTTCCCTCTGGCCTAGTACCCGAGGACAGTGGCGAAGGACTCCCAGAAGGTATAGTCCTACTTAGGGGTACATCTACCATGCAGAGGTATGAGCGCTTGGCACCTAAGAGGCCTCCTCTGAAAATCCGACAGCGCGTTAGTGCTAGGGAAGATTTGGGAAATAACCCCGGGAGTTGAGTCTAGGGTTGCATTTATCCAAATTTACATTCTGAATTATATTTTAGAATTACGTTCGGTTTTGCAACTACTTGAACCTATGCCGCTAAGGCCAGCTCGGAGCTAGATCTCCCAGCTGCGCGCCCTTGTTTTCTTTGTCCCCAACGGGAGAACTCTCGATTCCCGGGGGATGCCTGGGGAAAGGGAGGGAACCCGGAAGGATTTTCAGGCACCTCATGGCTTTCCCGCATGTCCGGGCGCAGGCAGCGTAGCAGGGAAAGCACCTCGGCCGCCACCTCGCTCATGGCATTGTCGTCTGCCTATGACAAAGGGGCAAATTCGGTTAGGATCTAGACCAGGCCCAAGAGGAGCGAGGGTTTGGAGGAGCTACGACGCTTACCTGCTCAATGTCCTCGAGCTCACCCTAGAGCACGGATGCTCCCGGGATCCCTGCGGTTTTCTCCTTCAAGGCCGCAAGAGGCTGAGCCCTTCGAAGGGCACACACCCAGGCCTCCTCCTGGGCTGCGGGACCGGAAATGGTTGCCAAGCGCGAGACACCCATGGCGAGGGCCAAGCGCGACATCAACTCGTCTTCCTCTCCAGCAGCACGGGCCCCAGCTCCCCTGGGCGCTTCCGCCGCGCCCTGATGCACGGCCGCCGCCATCGACGTCGCTGAAAAGGACATCTCCACCTCCCCAGACATGGCTCTGCGGTCTATGGAGGGGCAGGGAGAGCTAGGAACAAGAAGAAGGAACAAGCCAAGGGGTGATGAGGAGCTGGGGGCTCGAGGGCCTTTTATAGGCCTTTCACTCCCCACTGGCCTCTCGGCGGTACGGCTGGTGAAGCAATCAGGGCCAGTTTTGCGAAAAACCAGTCTCATTCACACCAATGCAACTAGAAGGCCAAGCAGCGACAAGGGTACAAGTCTTTCGTCATCCCAAGATCTACAAAAGGACCTACTTTTTACAAGGAAAGGTTGGCTCCTACACGAATGGGGAGCATCGCCACACGGCGGAAGGCACTACTTCCAGAAGTACGTGGACGAGGCCGCCAACAAGGAGGTCAAGGACATCATCAGGGGCGCTGCCCCGGTGCCGTCCCCACATCCTCAAGGAAGCGGGCTCCTCTCGACTTTGACGCGGAAGGAATCTTCTTCATCCTCATCCTCATCCTCCTCATCGTAGCAGCCGTTGTCGCTTTCCGGACAGCAGTCCTCGCGCCCTCCATCGGCGCGGAAGATCTTCACAGAGAGTGTATCATCTCCGTCGTACTTGAATGCCAAGTACTGCCCCCGGGTGAGGTGAAGGGAGCGCGCGAACGCTTTCCATCCCCTACCCAGGAGCATGGACTCGTCGACGGTGTACTCCACTTCGACCCAGGAGGGGCCGTTGGGGCAGCCGTCCACCTACAGCTAGTAACCGGTGGGTCGGTCGTCGTCCGTGTCCACCGCCGCCGTGAAGTAGTCTGGCAGATGGAGATGGCTGCGTAGTCTCCTATCCAGATCCACGACGAACTTGAATGGAGGGAAGCCGGTGTGGGTTCTCCTCTGCGGGGAAGGGTCCGGAGAACCTCCTTCCCCATGGCCTCCACGGCCACGACTTCCTCAACCACGACCGCGACCGCCACTGCGACCGCGCCCCGCTCGACCTCGAGGAGCAGCCCCCCACGGCTGCCAGTGGCCACCTCCGCCACCGTTGAGGAAGAACGGGGGCGGCCAACTCCTCTCCTAGCCCCTGCCATCGACACGCTCATTTCTGCGGAAGGTGGGGGCTAGAAGAGGAATGAAGATGATTGAAGATTTTGAGGGGCGCCCTTGCCTTTAAGAAGGCGCGGGTGCGCCTTCGACGGCCGTCGCCTCGCCTTCTCCTCTTTCGTGAATCGAGGAGGCAGGCACAACTATCCCCGAAGCGGATAACTCCAAGATGCCACTCCCTGACGGATGGGACAAGACAGTCAAGACCTGACGCCGGGACCCACTTTGACTCCTTTTTGGTCATAGCCCCGGCGGTAGAAGGGCATAGCCGCCGGGACTATGCCCGGGGGCTAGTGTCACAACAGTGGAACATGGGGTTCCCATTATGCGGTCAAAGTGGGTCCACCGCCCAGTGGGCCCACAAAGAAGGCGAGCAAGGCCAAGGTTCAAGGCTGGCAGATGGGCCCCCCATCTTCCCCACGGCGACAAGACAAGGACGGCATCGACAACCACGGCTAAGGACCAGGGGACCGCCCGGGACCCCCTTCAACCCGGAAGACGACGCGGAGGTCCCGGGGACCCCGATGCCCGGCAGGAGGCCAGGCTCACCCCTAGGAACCAACCTCCACCCGCGCGAAGATGATGGGCTTGCGAGCCCCGGCTGGAAGCTCCTAGAAGACTTGGGCGCCAAGAAGATGGAGCTGCCGAAGGGGGACAGGGACGGAAAAGGTGTCAGCCCCTATCCGCCCGCCCTGGTAAAGGTGGGCGACCGCACCTAACCCCCTCAGAAGAATACTTGGACGAGAAGAAGCCATGTCGCCCCTTAAAAAGAACCCGGAGGGGTTTTCCCGCCAAAACCCCTCCGCAACCAAAGGTGCACCTGTGGGATCCCCTTAGCCTATAAAAGGAGGACCAAGGCACCTGAGGGAAAAGGCGCACGGATTGATTCAGAGCACAAGGGACGAGAGGCTAGGCTAGGTAGCGCGCAAGACAGATAGTAGCATAGGCGAGAGGTGATCTCCTCCGGGTTAGTATCTGCTCGTCTTCAACCTCTAGCCGACACCTCCCGGGTTCGGCCCCACAACCACCTCTGTAAAGCTACACCATGATATACCACTCAATCCAGACATGTAGGTGTAGGGCTGTTAGCCTCCGGGCGGCCTGAACCTGGTTAAACTCCTTGTGTCTCTGCAGTGGATGCTTGTACGTAGATCTCGGGCCTAGACGAAGCCCCCCCGGCGGAAGACGTTTCTCGGCCTCCTTTGCACCCCATACCAAACCTAAAAAGGGGTATCCTTTACCCCCAGTGTCCGTGATCCAATACACGACATTATTGATGAATTGCTTGAATTGTCAAAGTGACAAAATGCTATCCCTGTGATATTAGAATGAAATGAAAAGTCTGCATAGTCTTGTAGAGCATTGTGTGGATACTTGATGCTTCTCAATTGTATTGAGATATTAAGATGAATGCTTAAACTTGCTGGTTATTTGAGTGGAATTGATTAGTAAAGAAATATAGTTAAAGCTTGAAATTGTGTGGTTTTTTGTAGTTATTAATTCATAGAGCTAATCTTTCCATCAAAAGAATTATTTGGTCAACAAGAGAGACGGTGTAGAGTTTTTATGGTTATGATTGGCTAATGTCCTATATTATTCTATTACTGGTTAAGATTAGATGTTTGCTTCAAATACCCCTTTTCCTAAGCCTAAAAATTCGTACTGAGTGTATGGTTCACTCGTGCATCCAATCCCCGAAGCCAAACTATCTTGCCAGCTGAGTCCACCATATCTACCTATGCATGGTATTTCTTGCCATTCCAAGTAAATTAGTCATGTGCTACCTTTAAAATATTCAAAATACTCCTTTTTGTGCCTCTGTTTTTCAGCTCATGAGGGGGCAGTAGAGAGCTAGATATAACTTGTGAGGAGCAAGGTCATTTCCCTCCTTTCACCCGGTGTCGATGGATTACATCTTCACTTGAATCAACCCGAGAGCAGCTTAAGCAATATATAAATATAACTCACCATTCTCCTTCGTGCAATGAAAATCTGAGAAATTAGCTCAAACATTGGACAGTGGTGAAACCAAGGAGAAAGAGGAACGTACTCGTTTCTCTAAAACCAGCTGCTCTCACAAGTCTAAAAGCCTTGCTTGTTATCAGGGACTAGATATGATGGGGGGATACTTTATAGGTAGGCCCATCGACCCGGAAAGTAGACCCGCCAAGACCAAGAAGGCCAAAGCCGAGTCACGTATCAAGTCGCATGGGCTGGGCTGGAGACAAGCCGACCAAGGCCCATGATGAAGAGAAGACTCGTCCGAAAGGAGTCCAAGTACAACCCGGAGCCTTAACTTGGAAGACCAAGACGTAGAGTAGGACTCCGTGTTCTAGTGTGACTCGGTATAACCTGTAAGTCCAGGGACCTGGCAACCTTTATAAGCAGGGTCCTGGACCTTAGTTCGATAAGTCCAACCAGTATAGAGGAACACCAAGTCGCCGGATCCACAGAGAGGAGCCGGAACCCTGTAATCGATACCAGATCTAGAGCAATAAAGAGAAGCAGGAAGTAGGTCTTTACCTCTACAAAGAGGGGCCGAACCTGGGTAAATCTGTGTCCCTGGGCGAGAGTAATCTCTCCTACGTACTTCAAGCATCGATGGCCCCCGAACTCACCTTCCTGGAGGAAGGACTTGCCGTGACAACCCCACGACAGTTGGCGCCCACCGTGGGGCCGGAGAAGCGTGGAGTCGAGATCGTGGGAGCCGCTCGCCGGGCCATGGAAAAACTCACCATCAGGCGAGTCTACACTGATGAGCATGGAGAAACAGAAATCGACGACTCTGGTTGGACTTCAGATATGCATTAAGTCGACGAGGGTTATCAGCTCGTCTTTGGAGGAATCAACGTGTTCGTCGGCATGGTTTGCGCGTCGGGTCTTCGCGCGAACTCGGCGGAATCTGTATCAGAGCCAACAGTTGTTGTCGAGTCCGACGGAGAGGAGTCGGTCGGCACGTCAGAACTCGGCATCATCGCCAAGTCAGAGGAGCATCTTGCTGTCAACCATGAAGAGGAGTCGCTGGCGGAGCCATATATGGAGCCAGGTTACGACGCCGATTCAGAGTCTATCTTGCCCTTGTTCGAGGATAGGCTTGGGTATGGAATTGAGGAAGAGGACTACGAGGAGTCGCCAGTTCGCGCTCGCGTCGTCGGAGTTTACATGTCTGGAAACGGCGGCAATCAGTTTGATCCAACCCTGTTAACAAAGGAAATCAATGCAAGCAATGCAGCTGAGCGGGCGACCGAGTTAGCCAGTGCGCGTTCTACGATGGAGAGGCAATTAGCAGAGATTAACGAGGCAAATCGCAGGTTAGCGGAATAGCGGGCCCGGGTCCAGACTGAAGCCCAGGTCCTGCGGAGTCGCCAGGAGGAACTCACCTCGATCCAGCATCGCAGAGCCAGGAGTCGCCTGCGTGGAGGAGCCATTGTCAACCCTATTGCTTTGTTTACCTCACCCACTGGTCCAGGCGCAGGAGCCGGGCCGGGGAGTTCATCAGCTGCAGGAGGCGGCGCAGGGGGAGGAGCAAATCCACCACCACCACCACCACCACCACCAGAAGGACCCGGTGGCAGCCGTACCAACGGACCACCACCTGAAGGAGGAGTCGGAGGAGGAGCAACAGGCGGTATGGGACCTCCACCTGGCAGGTTCCGTACTCCAGAAGGGCATTACTCTAACCCAATGGACAATCTTCACGCGGCAACAATGAGATTAGAGAATATCGAGATACCAGAAGGACCAGCGGGCCAAGAGACCCGCCGTGCTATCGAGATGCTGAAGACAGCAATGACTCAGCAAGCTCTTTACCCAACGTTTCCAGATGCAAGCAGGCTGCACTCGACACCGTTCAACTCGGGTACGAGGAGTCGGCATGACGAATCTCACCCGGCCAATTCTACAAGTGCAAGGCGCCGTGAGCAGGAGAGGAATAGGGTCATTATACCAACTGCATCACGAGCTCAGTTAGTAGTTGATGAAGCAAGACAGCGACGAGAGAGGGAGGCGGCCAGGGCTCGGGAGGCTGAGAGGGATAGAGCCCTAGCTGGTGCAGATAACCAGCCTCAGCCGACCCGGGCGCACATAGAGGTGACTTTTCCTGGTACCTCTCCCACACTGACAGGACCAGAGTGCCTGTCAGATGCCATCAGATCCGAGTCTTTCCCCAGCGACTTCAAGGAGCCGCGTAAAGTTCCCAATTATGAGCCCAATATGGACCCGACCTCTTGGTTGGGTACATACGAGATGGCGATGAGTATTCGCAATGCCACAGGTAATTTGTGTGCCAAATTTATGTATCTTATGATGGAGGGAGCAGCCAAGGTGTGGATCCGTAACTTGCCTCCTAGATCAATCAATTCTTGGGAGCAGTTGAAGTCGGCCTTTGTTCAGAACTTCCAGGGAACATGCAAAAAGTTGAGTACCATAGAGGATTTAGAGCAATGTGTTCAGAGAAAGGGCGAGTCTACAAGGCACTGGATGAGGCGAGTCTCGGAGATAATTAACTCATCGCAAGGACTCCCAACAATTTCAGTGCTAATGGCAATGGAAAGGAACTGCAAGCTACAATCCCTTGAGCTGGAAGCTAGGTCGTATGAAGGAGAGCCTGAATCAAGGTATTCCCCTTACGATTGGTGAGATCATGGCAGGTGCTAATAAGCACGCTGCCACAGACAAAACAAAGGATCAGGAGGAAGGGACTAAAGAACAAGGTGGCAATGGTCAGAATCAGAACCAGAGTCAGAACCAGAATCAAAACCAGAATCAAGGTGGTAGCAAGCGGCCGTATGGAGATAACTCTGACCTAGTGGCTAACACAAATACTGGGGTCAGACGCAAGGACAATAATTCTCAAGGATACCAAGGCCGTACTCCAAGCACAGAGGAGGTCTTGAGGATTCCATGCCCTAAACACGCCAAAAACGGCAGATGCGGTCATACCTTGGGACAGTGCGTAGATTTGCAGCGTGCCGGGTTCCAAGGGCCAGGAAACAGAGGTAACAACAACGGGTATAGAGGAAACAATGATGGTGGACGACCTGGCAATCAGGGTGGAGGAGTCGGCAACAACCCTAACCAACCTCAGGGAGGAGGTAACCAACAGGGCGGGTTCCAGCAGAACCCGAAGCAACTTCAGGATAATAATGGGCAATATTATGTCACAACTCGGCCACAGAACCCGAGTCGTGGCAGTTACCATGTCTTCACAACAAGCACGTCCAAACGTTCCAAGAAGTTAAAGGTTAGAGCTGTTAATGCAGTAGAGCCGGCGCTTCCATAGTGGCTCAGGTGGTCAGAGCAAACCATCACGTGGAGTCGGGCAGACCATCCTCCAAGAGTCGACGACCCAGGGCAGCTAGCCTTGGTGGTGGCACCTCAAGTTGGGGGCTATACATTGAACAAAGTGCTTATGGATGGTGGAAGTAGTATCAACATCTTATATTATGACACATTCAAGAGGATGCAGCTGCAAGATAGACAGCTAATTCCAACAGAGACAGTGTTCCATGGGATAGTACCAGGGAAATCGACCAAACCCATTGGTAAGATTTACCTTGAGGTTGCTTTTGGTACAGTGGAGAATTTTCGTTCAGAGATTATGCCTTTTGAGGTAGTGGATCTTAAGAGTCCATACCAGGCTCTCTTTGGTCGACCAACATACTTTAAGTTTATGGCCAGACCATGTTATGTTTACTTGAAGCTCAAGATGCTAGGTCCAGCAGGAGTCATTACAGTTAATGGCATCAGACAGATGGCATTGGAGTGTGAATTAGGTGATGCAGCTATGGCTGAGACAGCTTGTGCTCAAGAGGAGCTGAAGTTTTACAAGGCAAACGTGGACCCGGAGGACAACTCGGTCCTTAAGAAACCGGCCACAGAGGAGAAGATGAAATTCAAGTCAGCGCAGGACATAAAGCAAGTCGACTTCACCCCTGGTGATTCTTCCAAGCAGTTTCAGGCACATCTCTCTGATAAATAGGAAAGCGCGCTCGTCGAGTTCATCCGTGAGAACCGGGATGTCTTTGCATGGAAGCCATCTGACATGCCAGGAGTCCCGAGAGAACTCGCCGAGCACAGCTTACACGTTAATCCTAATGCAAGACCAGTTAAACAGGGTCTGCGCAAGTTTCATGATGACAGGAGGAAAGCCATAGGAGAAGAGGTGGCTCAGCTCCTCGCAGCCGAGTTCATCAAGGAGGTCTTTCACCCAGAGTGGGTGGCCAATCCAGTGTTAGTACCAAAGAAAACAGGAGAGTTGCGTATGTGCATCGACTTCACGGGCCTAAACAAGCATTGCCCTAAGGACCCGTTCGCACTACCTCGTATAGATCAGATCATTGACTCCACAGCAGGGTCAGAGTTACTTTGTTTCTTGGATGCATATTCAGGGTACCACCAGATCAGACTCAACGTAGAGGATGAGCTGAAGACGTCTTTCATTACGCCCTTTGGAGCATTTTGCTACACAACAATGCCCTTTGGACTCAAGAACGCAGGAGCTACATATCAGAGATGTATCCAAAATTGTTTCAAGCAACAGATTGGAAGGAATATTCATGCTTATGTGGATGATGTAGTGGTCAAGTCTCAGAAGGCCGACTCTCTGATAGCAGACCTGACAGAAACCTTTGATAACCTACGCAAGTACAAGATGAAGCTCAACCCGACCAAGTGTGTTTTTGGAGTCCCTGCGGGCAAACTCCTAGGCTTCATTGTTTCAGAGAGAGGCATTGAAGCAAACCCAGAGAAAATCAAGGCTATTCACAATCTGCAGAAGCCGACTTGTCTAAAGGATGTTCAGAAACTCGCTGGTTGTGTAGCAGCTCTTAGCAGATTCATCTCAAGACTCGGAGAGAAGGCGGGTCCTCTTTACCGACTCTTGAAGAAGTCAGACAAATTCATATGGGACAAAGAAGCCGACGATGCTTTTGAATGATTAAAGAAAACCTTATCATCAGCACCAATACTTGCAGCTCCTACAGATAAGGAGCCCATGCTATTGTATGTGGCTGCCAATGAGAGAGTGGTCAGTGCAGTAGTAGTGGTGGAACGATCAGAGGAAGGAAAGGAGTACCCAGTGCAGAGGCCTGTTTATTATATCAGTGAAGTCCTCACAGAGTCAAAGCAAAGGTACCCTCAATGGAAGAAGTTAGTTTATGGAGTTTTTCTTGCTAGTAGGAAGCTCAAGCATTATTTTCAAGAGCATCCAATCAAAGTGGTGAGTTCAGCACCACTAGCAGACATTATACGCAACAGAGACGCAACAGGGCGAGTCGCCAAGTGGGCAATAGAGCTGGGTCCTTATCATATCACATATGAGCCCATAACAGCAATCAAACCTCAAGCTTTAGTTGACTTCGTCAATGACTGGACTGATTGCACGTCCTCACCAAGTTCACCTTGCACCAAGTATTGGACAATGCACTTTGACGGGTCCAGACAGCTAGAAGGCTCAGGAGCCGGCGTGGTTTTAACTTCACCTAAAGGAGATAAGTTGGCATATGTCCTTCAGTTGCATTTTGATTGTACAAACAACATGGCAGAGTATGAGGCTTTGCTACATGGCCTACGTTTGGCCAAGGAGATGAACATCAAGCGTATCAGGTGCTTTGGAGACTCGGATCTCGTAGCTCAGCAAGTGTCTGGAACCTGGGACTCGAAGGATGCAAACATGGCGGCTTATAGAAGAGCAGTCGAACAGATAGCCGGGTTCTTTTCTGGTTATCAAGTGGAGCATATTGACAGGCGCAAGAACGAGGCCGCAGATGCGTTATCACGACTCGTCTCTCGTCGAGAGAAAGTACCACCAAATGTATTTGTGGACGAGCTTCACCACCCATCAGTCAAGTTGCCCACAGAGGAGGAGTTAGCCTTCCCAGATCCAGAATCGGCGCTTGCTGCAGCAGTAGGGGCAATCCCAGCATGGACAGAGCCCTACCTTGCATATCTCCTGAGGGGTGAGCTCCCACAGGATGAAGTCAAGCGAAAGCAACTCGTTAGGCAATGCAAGTCCTACACAGTCATTGATGGCGAGTTGTACAGAAGGAGCGTCACTGGAGTCTACCAGAGCTGTGTGTCTCCAGAGGAGGGCAAGCAAATATTGCAAGAAATTCATGCAGGTGATTGTGGTCATCATGCATCCACTAGATCCTTGGTGTCAAAAGCTTTCAGACATGGGTTCTTTTGGTTAACAGCACATTTGGACGCAGAGAAGATAGTTCGAGTCTGTGATGGATGTCAAAGGTACGCAAGGCAAGACCACGTGCCAGCGCAAGAGCTTAGAACTATCCCTATCACTTGGCCATTTGCAGTTTGGTGGCTTGACATGGTTGGTCCTTTCTCAAAGTCGCCTTGTCAGAAGACCCATCTGCTAGTAGCAGTTGACAAGTTCACCAAGTGGGTGGAAGTGGAACCCGTCAGCAGAGTCGACGGTGCATCAGCTGTGAGATTCTTCAAGAAAATAGCAACACGCTTTGGATACCCTCATAGCATCATTACAAACAATGGTACCAACTTATCAGTTGGAGAGATGGCCAAGTTTTGCGGTGAGAACAACATCAGACTCGACCTAGCCTCAGTGGCACACCCACAGTCCAATGGACAGGCGGAGAGGGCAAATCAGGAGTTGCTGAAGGGAATTAAGCCTCGGCTCCGAGTCCCTTTGCTAAGAGCCGCCGGATGTTGGGTTGAGGAGTTGCCAGCAGTACTTTGGAGTATCAGAACGACTCCCAATAGATCCACTGGCTTCACACCTTTCTTCATGGTGTATGGAGCAGAAGCCGTCCTGCCAAGCGACTTGTTGCATGACTCGCCACGAGTCGCCAATTACATTGAGACAGAAAATGAACTCGCTCGCCAGGACTCGGTGGACGCACTCGAGGAAGCAAGGGAGTTAGCCCTTGAGAGATCAGCAGTGTATCAGCAAGACTTGCAGCGATATCACGCACGAAGAATCAAGACTCGGACTTTCCAGGAAGGAGACTTAGTGCTTCGCCTTGTCCAGAATAGGGACGGGATGCACAAGTTATCTCCACCATGGGAAGGACCGTTCGTCATAAGCAAGAACTTGCACCACAGATCGTACTATCTAATTGATGTGCGAGAGCCGGCGAGTGAAAGTAAAGGAGCTGATACAGCTCATACACTAGATCCTTATGCAGAGGCAAAGAGGCCTTGGAACATAGCTCAGTTACGTCCATATTATACTTAAGTTGTAATAGTTTTATGAGTTGCAAGGCAAAGAGCCCACTGAGCCATGCCTAGATGTAATCGAATTGTTATGATTAAATGAAATAAAGCCGGCTTTTGTGAACATGAGTCCTTTCGTCGAGTCACCCAGTGAGTGCGCTTTGTTCTTTAAACTTTGATCATCAGGTTCTTGGGGGCTTGCTTTTCAGTGAAAAAGGTTAAGCTTAAACTCTTGGACCCGGCACATTAGCCAAATTTTCCTAGTTTTCTCGCTGGTAAGTTAGATGCATCCTGCACAATATGACTAATCTACAGGCATGATTTGTCTCCGGCTCTCATGAATCCTAAGGGGCATGAGTCGTTACGAGCTTATCAGCACAAGCTGTAAGAGGAGTCATGCAGGGCCTACTTATTCATCAGTGGGTAATTAGATGGGTTATAAGAACCACAGAATGACTTGCATAGATGACATACATCAATCTCATAGTTTAACAAGCAAGTCATCATCAGCCGATTGGCACAATTCAAGAACAAAGTAGTTCACAAAACCTAACAAGGTTTAAGCACCAGCAGTGCATAATTACAAAGTTTCAATAGCAGCACAGCAGTACATAGTTATCAAAAATCGTTCAAAGGATTGTCTTCCAGAGGAGTCGACTTCTCGGCAGGAACTGAGGAGACCTTCTTTGCAGGAAATTTGTCTTTTGCTTGAGCAGCAGAAGGAGGAGCCGGCTTCAAAGGAGGCTTGGTGGCGACTCTCTTCGTTTGAAAGCCACTACCCTTGGGGCTCCTCATGTGTTTAGCAAGCTCTACTTGTTTCTGGGCGTCTCCAGAGATAGCTCTAGATGGAGTGGGCGCAGCAGGAGTCTTAAGTGTGGGCTCTGCACCAGGAACAGGAGCCGCTGGCGATGAGGAACTTGGACCAGTAGAAGAAGAGGGGACACCAGCGGGGTCCTGTGATGGGCGGCCAAAGTTTACTATAGCAGGAGTTTCTGGAGTGACTCTTTTGTTCTCCAAATCATATTGATGAACCCATACCTCAGGCTCCATCTTATTGGCAATCTCGCAAGCATATGGCCGCACCAATTTCTCTTTAGCCTTGAAATCATCTTGAGTAAAAGGTTTGCCATCTTCATGCTGCTCTGGCTTCCCCATGGTGAGCATGGCCGGCTCCAGAACAGTTAAAGAAGGGAGTGTTCTTTTTCAGCGGTGGCAGACCTGGCACTAGAAGCGGCCTGGTCCTCAAGCTCTTTCATGTCTCTCTTCATCTTGGAGACAATGCACTGCAATCACAAGTCATAAAGCACAAGTAAGCTTCACAAGTCAAGTAGAGAACTCATGAGCTCCAAGTCGTCACAAGTTAACAACTTGGCGCTTGGGGGCTACTCAGGAGTCAATTTTTTCCTAACAAGTTAGCAAAACACGGTTTCTAGTAGACAAGTCATCAGCTCCAAGTTGCCACAAGTTAGCAACTTGGCACTTGGGGGCTACTCGCAGAGCAGAAATTTTTTCAAGTTAAGTATCAGTAAGCTACATATATTGGTAGCTCCAAGTCGTCGCAGGCTGACAACTCGGCGCTTGGGGGCTACTCGTGGAAAAGTTTTTGGGTCTAAGGACCCGACAGACAGTTAATTAGCAGCCCCGAGTCCTAGTAGAGCTAAGGACTCAGCGCTTGGGGGCTACAGTATGCAAATTTTCCTATAAAGCAGTTGAGTTCAGTTCCAAATCAAAGCACCTATCCTAGGCACAAGTCACCACAGACAGGTGCTTGGGGGCTACTGGGATAGGATGATGCCAGGAAAGCATAAAGAAGTAGAAGTCAAAGAACTTACACTGTGAACCATATGGAGAGATCTAAGAGCAGCTTGCTCATCGTCCTTCAGCCTCGCAGATTGATCGTTCAAGTCAATGGCTTCAGCAAAGGCTTCAGAAAATGACATATTGTCAGCCACCCGGAGTCGGCTGTAGTCAGTTGATGACTTGACCTTGATATTTGGAGAAGTTGTAGGAGTCGGCTTCACAGGAGCCGGATGAGTTTGAGGTGCAGTATCAGGAGTCGCAGCACCAGAGCAGGGCTGGACTATTGTTGGAGTCGCCGCCCGAGTCCTGGAAGGGGACTCGGGAATGGTAGGAGTTGTAGTTGCACCAGCTGATGCAGCAATGGAAGGACCTGTCCTCGTGCTGGTCGTTTCAGAGGCCGAAGGAGGGACAGGTCCACGCCCAGAGGTAACATCAACCATGCCTGGGAGCTTGGTCACTTTAGCACAAGGCCGAGCCCTGAAATATACAAAGATAGAAGTCAGCATCAGACTTAGTGAAAAGGGAAAAAGCAGAAGTCATTTGAATACAAGTATAGAAATAAAGGAGTCTTACCCAACATTGGTCTCCAGGTCCAAGGAGGCCTGAGAGTTTGAGGAAGGCATTGACATCCCGGAGTGGTAGGAGTCGTCCTTGTGGGGAGGAGAAGCTGATTTCCGCTGATGCGAGACTGGCAGAGGCTCAGGAGCATCTGCAGGCCCATCGGAGCGCAGCTTCCTCTTCCTGGCGGCAATAACACTCTGCATGTGTTCCTCAGGCTTAGTAGGTGAGCGAGAGGACCCAAGGACTCGTGAGAGTGGTACCTTGGAACAGCCTCTCGAGATCCATTATTGTTAGAGGCTGGGGAAGAAGAAGAGTGACTCCTGGCTGAGGACTCTTCAGACAGCGATGGTTGAGCAACAGTAGAAGTGGTGTCAGCTTGTCTAGTGACGGGAGCCTCTGGAGAGGACTTGTCATCGTCAATCTCCTCCACAATGGGAGCCTCCTGGGAGGACTCCTCTTCAATAACATTCTCAGTTGGAGCCTCGGGCGAGGACTCCTCATCGGCAGCATCATCTTCAGCAGGAGTCGCCTGCGAGGACTCCTCGTCATCGTTTTCAGTATCTTCTGCAACAGCAGTTTGACCTGTGGCAGGAATCTCCTCTTCAGCCTCAGCCTCAGCTTTAGCTTTACTTTTAGTACCAGCTCCAGAGGCCGGCTTCCAGAAGGAGTCGGTGAGCTGCAGCAGAGTCAACAAAAGTGAGTTAGTAAGCAATACAAGTAAGATCAAGTTGGAAGTGAAGTAAAGTGCAAAGCTTACATTGGGAGCTGGGTTGGTAGAGCAAAATGGCTGGAGCCCAAAATGGGCCTGGTCCTTCACTGGCCTCCCAGTCAGCTTTTTGATAAGCCGACCAAGCTCGGGTCCATCAGATAGTTGCTCCGTCACTCGAAGATCGTCACCAGCGCAACGAGTGTATGAGCAGATTAGTCGAGTCCTAGGACTCAGAGGCTGGATTCTCCAAGTGGTCCAACAGCGGACCAAGTCCATGTTTTCGAGATTGTGGGACAAGAGGGCCCGGATTCGAGTGATCAGAGACTCGACTCTTGGCCGGGCGGCCTCTGAGCACCTAGCTTTCATAAGAGGAGTCGCCTGGAGGCGATCCTCAGAGAACAAAGGAAGTTTGGGTTCACCTGCAGGGGAGGTATCCTTGCAGTAGAAGAAGGTTTTCTGCCAGTCCTTGATATGGTTGGGGAAGACTGGCTTGGGAAAGACAGAGTGGAGGCGCCGTTGAAGAGCAACGGCGCCGCATTGGAGAAGAGGGCCCCCAGAAGTTTCGGGCTGGGGGTTGCAGTAGAAGAGTTCGAGCCAAAGGTTGAGATCTGGCTTGATCTGGAGGTAGTCCTCACACAAAGTTACAAAATTGGAAAGAGTGAGAATGGAATTAGGAGCCAGATCGTGAATCCGCAGCTGATAGAGATCGAGGAGTTGGCGGAAGAAAAGATCACCGGGGGGAGAAAAGCCGCGGAACAGATGCTCCGTGAAAACCACTACCTCGCCCTTAGCGGGGGCGGGAATAATTTCATCCCCTGGGGCTCGAGCTTGAGCGTTGGAAGGAATCAGACCTGTGAGCCGATGTGTCTTCAGTTGCTCCGCCGTGACCGTAGATCCACCCCAATCGGCAGAAATCGATCGCTTGGATGAGGATTTTGCGGCGGCGGCGGCCGCGGCGGCAATGTTCACCGTCCTGCTCGACGAGGAAGCTTTGGCCTTGGGTGCGGTCTTTGCGCGCTTGGGTGCCATGGCGTGCGGGCGGTGTGTGCTGAGCGCGGGAAAGGATGAGCGCAAAGAGAAAGGAGAGGATTTGAGCTGAAGGGGCAAGTGAGGTTTCAAGACCTAACCTTTCGCGATTTATAAAGAGGGTAAAACCCTAAAGAGTTACAGAGTGGGTCCACAGTAAACTGTGGATAACGTTTCGGTAAGTAACGATTCAGCGGATAACAGTCAGAAAGGACATAACAGAGAAAAGTCAAAGTAACAGAAGTGGAAGAAGCCGGCTTGTCCCAGAATGGCGAGTCCTGTGACAGTGAAAGTCGAGTTATTCATCCCTTGTTCGCAAGAGTCACAGCAGGACTCGGCCTGTTAGTACAAAGGCAAGAGTGGTGGCTTGAACAAGGAAAAGGATGGACTCATTCTATATGTGTATTATATTTTTATGCAGGAATTCATCTTGGAGCTGGCAGCAAGCGACTTTGGAGCCTATGGCTCAAGTGGAAGGAGTCGACCCAGGGAGTCGAACCAATGAGTTGGAGGAAGTCGCCAAGCTGTGCCCAAGATAAATTCGGGGGCTACTGATGGGGGGATACTTTATAGGTAGGCCCATGGACCCGGAAAGTAGACCCTCCAAGACCAAGAAGGCCAAAGCCGAGTCACGTATCAAGTCGCATGGGCTGGGCTGGAAAACAAGCCGACCAAGGCCCATGATGAAGAGAAGACTCGTCCGAAAGGAGTCCAAGTACAACCCGGAGCCTTAACTTGGAAGACCAAGATGTAGAGTAGGACTCCGCGTTCTAGTGTGACTCGGTATAACCTGTAAGTCCAGGGACCCGGCAGCCTTTATAAGCAGGGTCCTGGACCTTAGTTCGATAAGTCCAACCAGTAGAGAGAAACACCAAGTCGCCGGATCCACAGAGAGGAGCCGGAACCCTGTAATCGATACCAGATCTAGAGCAATAAAGAGAAGCAGGAAGTAGGTCTTTACCTCTACAAAGAGGGGCCGAACCTGGGTAAATCTGTGTCCCTGGGCGAGAGTAATCTCTCCTACGTACTTAAGGCATCAATGGTCCCCGAACTCACCTTCCTGGAGGAAGGACTTGCCGTGACAACCCCACGACAAGATAGCTTCTCTGTTGTGAAGTCGTTGACGAAAGCATGCATCTATCATAATTGTTTTATCTCTGTTTTTAAATTAAAAAGCTCTAGCACATGACTAATCCCTGCTTCCCTCTGCGAAGTGCCTTTCTTTTGTAACATCCCAAATTTTGGAATGTTTAAAAATCACAAAAATTTAAAACTTTTATTATTAAATAGATAAAGTCTCCAATATCAAGAAAAACCATCTTTGAAGATTATTTTGATTTCTTCAAAGGGTTATTATTTTAAATATTATTTTGTCCTTCATTTTCAAGTTTTAAAGTTTTGTAAATAAAATACTTAATTTGGATTTCTATAAAATCCTAAAAACCTTTTTGGCAAAGTATTTCAAATATTTTGACAAAGCCCAGAATTAAATGGGTATTTGTAATTATAAAGGATTTATGAAACTCTACTTAAATAAAGTACTTTGACCCAAACTAATGTATTGAGTTTATCATTGTGAATGATATTGCTCATAGTATTTTTCTGGATTTTCTTTTAATTCAAAAGAATTTATAAAACCCTATTTATTTAAGATGACATAAACATGTCAATTATGCATTTATGTATATTGTTTTTATTTCAAAATAAAATATTTTGGAAAAGGTTGCCAAATGTCCCAAATGATTATTCTGAATTTTACAAATTCTTACAAATTATTTTCACTTGATTTGGAGCATTATTTGAAAAGTTATAAAAGAAAACAGAGAAAAAGAAAAAGGAAAAAGCTTTAGACAAAAAAAAGAGAAAAGGGGCCAGCTGCCCAAACCGGCCCAGGACCAGCCCAGCACCCCCGCAGCCCGGCCTCTCTCTCCTTTCTCCTTTTCTTCCATCGCTGACAGGTGGAGCCCGCCATGATGCAAGCGCTGACGTCATCGCCTTCAACCCCCTGCGCACGAAACCGGCCCCGATACGAATCCAACTCCCGAATCCAAATCCGGCCGATTTTCGAGGAAATTGTTGCTCACGTTCGCGTCGGTATAAAGCCCAGGACCTCCTCCATTTTTGGCCCCAAAAACCCTAGCCCAAGACGCCGCCAGGCCGTCAAATTTCTTCACCGGAGCTCCGCCGGTCCGCCGCCGTCCATCTTGATTTCCGGTGACACCGGTGAGCGCCCGAGCTCGAACCTCCCTCCATGCGGCTTCCCTCGTCATCGCGCACCTCCCTGACATCGTCCGCGATTTTTCCATGCAGCACATCAACGTCCCCATCTTCGACCGGAGCTCGCCGCCGCCCCGGGCACCTCCGGCTGCTTCTCCTCTCTGCACCAGCACGGGATCGACGACCCCGCCGCGCCAACCCCTCTGCCTCGACGCGCCGCTCCCCGTCGGCTATTTCCCCGAGCACGAAAACAACCGGAGCACCAACGCCCGCGACGCCCGAGCCGCGCCGCCGCTTTTCCGGCCACCGTCGCCTCCTTCACCGACCCGCGCCGCCGGCGAGGTATAACCCTAGATCTAGAGCCCTCCGATCTACATCTAACGGTCACGATTAGATCTTTTTAACCGAACCGGTATGCCAACGTGGCAGCCCAGTCAGCGCCCTGTCAGATCCCAGTCAGCACCCAGTCAGATCCACGTGGCCAGGGATTATCTGTGAATTTCCCGAATAGTTTTAATTGGCAGTTCTGCAGAAACACCCCTAGACCTTAGATTAATCATATCTTTTTATCTGTTCGGCCAAATTCAAATATTTTTATATATTTGAAATCCTTAGAACATGTAGAATCTTTCTGGCGTTTTATTTTTCTGTTTGAGTTAGTTTAAATTATTCAAATTTCAAATGTTTAATTTGAGTAATTTTGGCATAACTTTAGTTTAAAAATAGATTTTTTGAGTAAATCCAATTGGGTTAGTTTTGTATAGATGTCCTCTGTCCAATAAGACCTTGCCCAAAATTTTATAAAATGTTTTGAATCATTGTTTTATATAAAATAGTGTTCATGCCCTTTTTGGGAGTTTGAAAATGATTTTATTATTGTTTTAAATGTTTTCTTTAGGGAAAATGTTTGGTAATTTAGCCCTCTGTCCAGTATAACCAAATCCCATTTTAGTTGAACCATTTCATCATGAAAATGTTGAAATTGCTTTAAAGTCTTTTAGTGGCTTGCGTTGCAAACTTTGACCTAGTTTGCAATTTGACCATATCCAAATTGTAAACCTTGGACCTTTGACCTACCAGGACCTCATTACAATAATTCTTTTTGTATATTGAATTATGTGATGAACTTGGACTATCAACCTTGTTGTTTTATTGTTGTCCATGTTTGATGTTGTGCTTGTTTTATTGTTTGTTGGGTGGTTATTTATTGTTGTTTGTTTATATTGTTTAGATTGAACGGAGAGATACGACTTACGTTGAAAAGAGTGTGTGAGCAACAACAAGTTTCAAAAGGCAAGTGATACTCCAGCATAAATGACCTACTATTTTACTATATTGCATTGTAGACTATTTTCCATTAGCATGCATGATAGCTGTTTTCAATAAAGTTATATGCTATGCAAACCTGTTAGGTTAGCCACATGAATTAGATGACTAGTGACCTATATTAATTTAGTAGATTGGCTTGCTGCAAAAATGAATTGTTTTGTGGTAGATGAGTTAAGAAAAATTCTACTAAATTAATCAATCACCTGGGTGGATTTGGAGTTGCTCTATTGGTGGTTCAAAGTTGAGTGGCTGCTCAGGCCCAGTTCTGCGGGTACCTGAGTACGTGCACTTGTGCTCGCCACCCAGGGCCTCGAGATTTCATGTCACTCCATGTCTAGTATACTTCCAGTGCAGCCACTTGGTACTATGGCTCTGCCTTGACTAAGTAAGTTATAGGCCCCGATTCCGGCAGTTCTCAGCGGATGTTGTCTTGTATGGGTCTGCCCAGAGGAACCGGGGAACATTTCCCAAAGGTCTCGTCTTCATCTTCACCTTTCCTTTTCACTTTAAGAAGGTCAAGGACAGAATGGGTTGATGAAGTCAAGTGGTGAAAGTGTCACAAACTCTCGAGAGTAAAATAAAACTAAGATCTTAGCCGTGTCCCCGGTTATGGACAATTTGAGTAACTAAGAAAGGTGGTCGACAGAAAAATCTCATTCATTCTAATTTCTAAATTAAAACTTGATGGGTGAACATGGGGGGATTCGAGACACTGGTGCGCCAGGAATGTCTCTTAAGGATTTTGGAAAGAAAGAAATGATTTATGAAAGTATAGGATAAAATTTGTTTGCGCAAGAGCCTTTCAACTCCACCATCCAAATATGCATGTAGAAGTTAGAAGTTTGCCTTTATGAGTCCACAAGTATCATTTGCCAGATCCATTCCAATGGTTCTGACCACTTTTTGGCTGCAACGCTTTTACCGTTGCAGGTTCGTCTGACGTTGAGTAAGGAACGCTATAGGTTTCGAGTCTGCAACCAACATGTCTGCCTGTGGCACATGAAGATGATGAGGACTCCATGCTATTATATGATTTCCGCTGCTGAGTTTCGTAATATGCTAGCCTTGTGCTATGCAACTTGTAATGTTTTACTTTCTGGATCTTCGATGTAATAGATATTTGACGCATTTGCATGATATTACATCTTGAACTGTGGTGCTAGCTATTCGATCCAGGGACTAGCACAGAACATAGGGATCTTGGCCATTTTTAAAAGGCAAGGTCGCTACACTTTTACTTTTAATGTTGAGTCAGTTTTTGTTTTCCTTCTATCTCCACAAAAACAAACATCTAGTATTGACCCTAGGTATCATTGAGCATATTGCATTGTCAAGATTAAACATGAATCTTTATATTGACTTTATCTATAAGATAAGCCGTTGGATCTTGAAACTTTTTGCTAATACTTACATCTTCCTTTGTGTTGATTCTCAAACACTTTTGTCATGGAATTATTATCCTTGTGAATTAGTCAAATATGTGGGTCACATTGATTTCATGTCTTTAACGTACTATTTATGAAAGGTTTTGCTTGAATGATGCTACTTGGTTATTCATTGCTTTCTTGCTATCAATTATAGACAATTGTTTTGTATCTCTTCATTCACATCCTATGCTTTACATTACTATCTTTATCAACATTATGTTTGTTGCATGTCTCATCAAAAATTATTTTGTTATCATTTACCTACTTGAGGATGAGTAGGAGTTAAGCTTGGGGATGCTGATACGTCCCAAACGTATCTATAATTTTTTATTGATCCATGCTAGTTTTGTGATATTATCACATGTTTCTACTATCAATTATATCATTTTAAGCATTTTGTCGGACTAACCTATTGAAAAGATGCCAAGTGTCAGTTTCCTGTTTTTGTATTTCAGAAAATTTTCTTCTGGAGAAATTCTCGGAACTGGACCAAAATTTATGAGAATTATTTTTTATGCCAAGACGAAGACGGAGTTCGAAGGGCAGCCTCGGAGGCGACCCACAGGGCGCAGGCGGCCCCAGCCGCGGCCTAGGGGGCGCAGGTGGGACCCACGCCTGCCCCTGGGGCACCTCCTCGGCCCCCTCCGACGCCTATAAAATCAGAAATAACCTAAAACATCAAGGGCGGCCATTATTTTCCAGAGAAGTCACCCCGACGCGCTCTGCCGGAGGGGAGATCGATCTCGTAGGGCTCTTCATCGCCATGCCTTCCTCCGGGATGATTTGTGAGTAGTCCCATCTTGGACTACGGGTCCATGGCAGTAGGTAGTTGGTGGTCTCTCTCCCTTGTGCCTCATGTCTTATGATCTTGTGACCTGCCTAACATGATCACGATCGATTATTGTAATGCTATGTGATGTGTTTGCTGGGATCTGATGGATTATGAAGTTATGATCAGATTGTGCATGATTCTTATATACTGATTTGTATTCTTGCATGATGTTCGATGTGCGTAGTTACTTTGGCCAAGTGATTGTGTGTATCTCCAAGAGAGGGTATTTATGCTAGAAAATGGGTTCATTCCCCCTTTTTGTTCCTGGGCACGAGTGACAGAAATGTCTAAGGGTGAGGGTGTGCTGTTGCTACTAAGGGTAAAATAGCGGTGTTAATGTCTCTTTTGATATTAGTATTGCTTACTTCATGCAGTTTACTTAAAGCAATTGTCTGTTGCTTGCAACTTAATACCGTTGGCTGACAGGCTGGATAGCGATCCCACAGTGGACTTTTTAGAAAAAGATATAGTTCGACTCAACGGTCTTTGTTCATTGTCGTGATGCCTACATAAATATCACTACAAGAAATATGCTATCTAGTGACCCTCCATATTGGTCACTGAAAGGTCACGTTTTTTCATTTGTGACCTTTTTGTGACCAAAAACAGTTGGTCAAAAGATGAGCGTCACTAATGACAGTATGTGACCTTTTTTAGGAATTGGTCATAGACGTCTGTGACCAAACAAAAGGTCATAGATTTTATGACCAATTTATTTGGTCACTAGCAATCCGGACAGACCACGTCAGATTCAACGTGGCAAGGCTGACGTGGCAAATTTGTGACCAAATTAAATGGTCGTAGATCAAAATCAGCCCGGTCCAGTTCAGCCGTTTAAATGGACTGAGCCCAATAATTCAGCCCATTTAACATTTTTTCCTGCCAATTTTTAGACGGCTACATGGGCCAAGCCCAACAATTTGGCCATTTTATTTAATGGATTTCGGCCTACTGTCATTGTATATTAATTTTGCTTTTCAGCCAATATATATTGTAGCTGGTCCCACTTGTCAGATTGGTCCCACTTGTCATATGAATCCCCCTTGTCATTTTATCTAATAAATTGGTCCCGCACATCAGAAGTTTCGTAATATGTCAAATTATTTCCGTAAGTTGGTCCCACTAGTCAGGTTTTCATATCACACATTATAAAATCACATACATAGTGAATATTTCAAACAGTGTATAAATAACACATGAATTTCATCAAATAACACTAAATGAGCTTATTACAATCTTTGTTACATAAGTCTATTGCAACCCAGATGTGCCTACTACAATTACAATACATAGTGTGGTCGTAAATTGCTTGTCATGTCTTTGCGAAGTAGGGCTTCACACTTCAACTTTGTTAGGCCTGGAGCTCCTGTAAAAGAGGAACCACCACATTTTTAGTCTCAATGAATGAAATACCTAAATACAGCAAATCAACCTAGCGATTCAATTATAAAATCTGGGACTAAGTCACACTGATTAAATTTTGAACAACCACCAGGTCATAAGACTACTAGCGACAAAATCATGCTTAACCAGAACAACGTCAAACAAATGGAATTCATATCAAATAGACAAATGGACTAAGTCATAAGACTACTGTAAAAGAGGAACCACCACATTTTTAGTCTCAATGAATGAAATACCTTAAATACAGCAAATCAACCTAGCGATTCAATTATAAAATCTGGGACTAAGTCACACTGACTAAATTTTGAACAACCACCAGGTCATAAGACTACTAGCGACAAAATCATGCTTAACCAGAACAACGTCAAACAAATGGAATTCATATCAAATAGACAAATACTAGCAAGCCTTAACCTACCATGATGGCAAAACCATCAACCACAGTGGCTTAAAAGAAATACTATAATAATAACCTATAACAGCCAGCCCTAGATGTCATTTCATAGTAACAGAACTTAGAAACTAGGTTACCAAATAATAATCATCACGAAAATTCAAATATATGGGTGGAGCATAATACAACCACGGCACGATGGCTGTGGTATCACAGAGCAAGTATAGGAACTTAGCTAAACCGATGGAGTTTAAGAACAAGGCCCCCGCTGCCATGTTTCCAGCGTGGTGAACTCACTGCCATCTCACTTAAGGGATAGTACCAGGGAAATCGACCAAACCCATTGGTAAGATTTACCTTGAGGTTGCTTTTGGTACAGTGGAGAATTTTCGTTCAGAGATTATGCCTTTTGAGGTAGTGGATCTTAAGAGTCCATACCAGGCTCTCTTTGGTCGACCAACATACTTTAAGTTTATGGCCAGACCATGTTATGTTTACTTGAAGCTCAAGATGCTAGGTCCAGCAGGAGTCATTACAGTTAATGGCATCAGACAGATGGCATTGGAGTGTGAATTAGGTGATGCAGCTATGGCTGAGACAGCTTGTGCTCAAGAGGAGCTGAAGTTTTACAAGGCAAACGTGGACCCGGAGGACAACTCGGTCCTTAAGAAACCGGCCACAGAGGAGAAGATGAAATTCAAGTCAGCGCAGGACATAAAGCAAGTCGACTTCACCCCTGGTGATTCTTCCAAGCAGTTCAGGCACATCTCTCTGATAAATAGGAAAGCGCGCTCGTCGAGTTCATCCGTGAGAACCGGGATGTCTTTGCATGGAAGCCATCTGACATGCCAGGAGTCCCGAGAGAACTCGCCGAGCACAGCTTACACGTTAATCCTAATGCAAGACCAGTTAAACAGGGTCTGCGCAAGTTTCATGATGACAGGAGGAAAGCCATAGGAGAAGAGGTGGCTCAGCTCCTCGCAGCCGAGTTCATCAAGGAGGTCTTTCACCCAGAGTGGGTGGCCAATCCAGTGTTAGTACCAAAGAAAACAGGAGAGTTGCGTATGTGCATCGACTTCACGGGCCTAAACAAGCATTGCCCTAAGGACCCGTTCGCACTACCTCGTATAGATCAGATCATTGACTCCACAGCGGGGTCAGAGTTACTTTGTTTCTTGGATGCATATTCAGGGTACCACCAGATCAGACTCAACGTAGAGGATGAGCTGAAGACGTCTTTCATTACGCCCTTTGGAGCATTTTGCTACACAACAATGCCCTTTGGACTCAAGAACGCAGGAGCTACATATCAGAGATGTATCCAAAATTGTTTCAAGCAACAGATTGGAAGGAATATTCATGCTTATGTGGATGATGTAGTGGTCAAGTCTCAGAAGGCCGACTCTCTGATAGCAGACCTGACAGAAACCTTTGATAACCTACGCAAGTACAAGATGAAGCTCAACCCGACCAAGTGTGTTTTTGGAGTCCCTGCGGGCAAACTCCTAGGCTTCATTGTTTCAGAGAGAGGCATTGAAGCAAACCCAGAGAAAATCAAGGCTATTCACAATCTGCAGAAGCCGACTTGTCTAAAGGATGTTCAGAAACTCGCTGGTTGTGTAGCAGCTCTTAGTAGATTCATCTCAAGACTCGGAGAGAAGGCGGGTCCTCTTTACCGACTCTTGAAGAAGTCAGACAAATTCATATGGGACAAAGAAGCCGACGATGCTTTTGAATGATTAAAGAAAACCTTATCATCAGCACCAATACTTGCAGCTCCTACAGATAAGGAGCCCATGCTATTGTATGTGGCTGCCAATGAGAGAGTGGTCAGTGCAGTAGTAGTGGTGGAACGATCAGAGGAAGGAAAGGAGTACCCAGTGCAGAGGCCTGTTTATTATATCAGTGAAGTCCTCACAGAGTCAAAGCAAAGGTACCCTCAATGGAAGAAGTTAGTTTATGGAGTTTTTCTTGCTAGTAGGAAGCTCAAGCATTATTTTCAAGAGCATCCAATCAAAGTGGTGAGTTCAGCACCACTAGCAGACATTATACGCAACAGAGACGCAACAGGGCGAGTCGCCAAGTGGGCAATAGAGCTGGGTCCTTATCATATCACATATGAGCCCAGAACAGCAATCAAATCTAAAGCTTTGGTTGACTTCGTCAATGACTGGACTGATTGCACGTCCTCACCAAGTTCACCTTGCACCAAGTATTGGACAATGCACTTTGACGGGTCCAGACAGCTAGAAGGCTCAGGAGCCGGCGTGGTTTTAACTTCACCTAAAGGAGATAAGTTGGCATATGTCCTTCAGTTGCATTTTGATTGTACAAACAACATGGCAGAGTATGAGGCTTTGCTACATGGCCTACGTTTGGCCAAGGAGATGAACATCAAGCGTATCAGGTGCTTTGGAGACTCGGATCTCGTAGCTCAGCAAGTGTCTAGAACCTGGGACTCGAAGGATGCAAACATGGCGGCTTATAGAAGAGCAGTCGAACAGATAGCCGGGTTCTTTTCTGGTTATCAAGTGGAGCATATTGACAGGCGCAAGAACGAGGCCGCAGATGCGTTATCACGACTCGTCCCTCGTCGAGAGAAAGTACCACCAAATGTATTTGTGGACGAGCTTCACCACCCATCAGTCAAGTTGCCCACAGAGGAGGAGTTAGCCTTCCCAGATCCAGAATCGGCGCTTGTTGCAGCAGTAGGGGCAATCCCAGCATGGACAGAGCCCTACCTTGCATATCTCCTGAGGGGTGAGCTCCCACAGGATGAAGTCAAGCGAAAGCAACTCGTTAGGCAATGCAAGTCCTACACAGTCATTGATGGCGAGTTGTACAGAAGGAGCGTCACTGGAGTCTACCAGAGGTGTGTGTCTCCAGAGGAGGGCAAGCAAATATTGCAAGAAATTCATGCAGGTGATTGTGGTCATCATGCATCCACTAGATCCTTGGTGTCAAAAGCTTTCAGACATGGGTTCTTTTGGTTAACAGCACATTTGGACGCAGAGAAGATAGTTCTACTCTGTGATGGATGTCAAAGGTACGCAAGGCAAGACCACGTGCCAGCGCAAGAGCTCAGAACTATCCCTATCACTTGGCCATTTGCAGTTTGGGGGCTTGACATGGTTGGTCCTTTCTCAAAGTCGCCTTGTCAGAAGACCCATCTGCTAGTAGCAGTTGACAAGTTCACCAAGTGGGTGGAAGTGGAACCCGTCAGCAGAGTCGACGGTGCATCAGCTGTGAGATTCTTCAAGAAAATAGCAACACGCTTTGGATACCCTCATAGCATCATTACAAACAATGGTACCAACTTATCAGTTGGAGAGATGGCCAAGTTTTGCGGTGAGAACAACATCAGACTCGACCTAGCCTCAGTGGCACACCCACAGTCCAATGGACAGGCAGAGAGGGCAAATCAGGAGTTGCTGAAGGGAATTAAGCCTCGGCTCCGAGTCCCTTTGCTAAGAGCCGCCGGATGTTGGGTTGAGGAGTTGCCAGCAGTACTTTGGAGTATCAGAACGACTCCCAATAGATCCACTGGCTTCACACCTTTCTTCATGGTGTATGGAGTAGAAGCCGTCCTGCCAAGCGACTTGTTGCATGACTCGCCACGAGTCGCCAATTACGTTGAGACAGAAAATGAACTCGCTCGCCAGGACTCGGTGGACGCACTCGAGGAAGCAAGGGAGTTAGCCCTTGAGAGATCAGCAGTGTATCAGCAAGACTTGCAGCGATATCACGCACGGAGAATCAAGACTCGGACTTTCCAGGAAGGAGACTTAGTGCTTCGCCTTGTCCAGAATAGGGAAAGGATGCACAAGTTATCTCCACCATGGGAAGGACCGTTCGTCATAAGCAAGAACTTGCACCACAGATCGTACTATCTAATTGATGTGCGAGAGCCGGCGAGTGAAAGTAAAGGAGCTGATACAGCTCATACGCTAGATCCTTATGCAGAGTCAAAGAGGCCTTGGAACATAGCTCAGTTACGTCCATATTATACTTAAGTTGTAATAGTTTTATGAGTTGCAAGGCAAAGAGCCCAGTGAGCCATGCCTAGATGTAATCGAATTGTTATGATTAAATGAAATAAAGCCGGCTTTTGTGAACATGAGTCCTTTCGTCGAGTCACCCAGTGAGTGCGCTTTGTTCTTTAAACTTTGATCATCAGGTTCTTGGGGGCTTGCTTTTCAGTGAAAAAAGTTAAGCTTAAACTCTTGGACCCGGCACAGTAGCCAAATTTTCCTAGTTTTCTCGCTGGTAAGTTAGATGCATCCTGCACAATATGACTAATCTACAGGCATGATTTGTCTCCGACTCTCATGAATCCTAAAGGGCATGAGTCGTTAGGAGCTTATCAGCACAAGCTGTAAGAGGAGTCATGCAGGGCCTACTTATTCATCAGTGGGTAATTAGATGGGTTATAAGAACCACAGAATGACTTGCATAGATGACATACATCAATCTCATAGTTTAACAAGCAAGTCATCATCAGCCGATTGGCACAATTCAAGAACAAAGTAGTTCACAAAACCTAACAAGGTTTAAGCACCAGCAGTGCATAATTACAAAGTTTCAATAGTAGCACAACAGTACATAGTTATCAAAAATCGTTCAAAGGATTGTCTTCCAGAGGAGTCGACTTCTCGGCAGGAACTGAGGAGACCTTCTTTGCAGGAAATTTGTCCTTTGCTTGAGCAGCAGAAGGAGGAGCCGGCTTCAAAGGAGGCTTGGTGGCGACTCTCTTCGTTTGAAAGCCAGTACCCTTGGGGCTCTTCATGTGTTTAGCAAGCTCTACTTGTTTCTGGGCGTCTCCAGAGATAGCTCTAGATGGAGTGGGCGCAGCAGGAGTCTTAAGTGTGGGCTCTGCACCAGGAACAGGAGCCGCTGGCGATGAGGAACTTGGACCAGTAGAAGAAGAGGGGACACCAGCGGGGTCCTGTGATGGGCGGCCAAAGTTTACTATAGCAGGAGTTTCTGGAGTGACTCTTTTGTTCTCCAAATCATATTGATGAACCCATACCTCAGGGTCCATCTTATTGGCAATCTCGCAAGCATATGGCCGCACCAATTTCTCTTTAGCCTTGAAATCATCTTGAGTAAAAGGTTTGCCATCTTCATGCTGCTCTGGCTTCCCCATGGTGAGCA
Organism: Puccinellia tenuiflora; assembly: GCA_012064385.1. Lineage (NCBI taxonomy): Eukaryota > Viridiplantae > Streptophyta > Magnoliopsida > Poales > Poaceae > Puccinellia > Puccinellia tenuiflora. Next base: position 771,447 of record QRDG01000119.1, read on the forward strand.
TGGCCGGCTCCAGAACAGTTAAAGAAGGGAGTGTTCTTTTTCAGCGGTGGCAGACCTGGCACTAGAAGCGGCCTGGTCCTCAAGCTCTTTCATGTCTCTCTTCATCTTGGAGACAATGCACTGCAATCACAAGTCATAAAGCACAAGTAAGCTTCACAAGTCAAGTAGAGAACTCATGAGCTCCAAGTCGTCACAAGTTAACAACTTGGCGCTTGGGGGCTACTCAGGAGTCAATTTTTTCCCAACAAGTTAGCAAAACATGGTTTCTAGTAGACAAGTCATCAGCTCCAAGTTGCCACAAGTTAGCAACTTGGCACTTGGGGGCTACTCGCAGAGCAGAAATTTTTTCAAGTTAAGTATCAGTAAGCTACGTATATTGGTAGCTCCAAGTCGTCGCAGGCTGACAACTCGGCGCTTGGGGGCTACTCGTGGAAAAGTTTTTGGGTCTAAGGACCCGACAGACAGTTAATTAGCAGCCCCGAGTCCTAGTAGAGCTAAGGACTCAGCGCTTGGGGGCTACAGTATGCAAATTTTCCTATAAAGCAGTTGAGTTCAGTTCCAAATCAAAGCACCTATCCTAGGCACAAGTCACCACAGACAGGTGCTTGGGGGCTACTGGGATAGGATGATGCCAGGAAAGCATAAAGAAGTAGAAGTCAAAGAACTTACACTGTGAACCATATGGAGAGATCTAAGAGCAGCTTGCTCATCGTCCTTCAGCCTCGCAGATTGATCGTTCAAGTCAATGGCTTCAGCAAAGGCTTCAGAAAATGACATATTGTCAGCCACCCGGAGTCGGCTGTAGTCAGTTGATGACTTGACCTTGATATTTGGAGAAGTTGTAGGAGTCGGCTTCACAGGAGCCGGATGAGTTTGAGGTGCAGTATCAGGAGTCGCAGCACCAGAGCAGGGCTGGACTATTGTTGGAGTCGCCGCCCGAGTCCTGGAAGGGGACTCGGGAATGGTAGGAGTTGTAGTTGCACCAGCTGATGCAGCAATGGAAGGACCTGTCCTCGTGCTGGTCGTTTCAGAGGCCGAAGGAGGGACAGGTCCACGCCCAGAGGTAACATCAACCATGCCTGGGAGCTTGGTCACTTTAGCATAAGGCCGAGCCCTGAAATATACAAAGATAGAAGTCAGCATCAGACTTAGTGAAAAGGGAAAAAGCAGAAGTCATTTGAATACAAGTACAGAAATAAAGGAGTCTTACCCAACATTGGTCTCCAGGTCCAAGGAGGCCTGAGAGTTTGAGGAAGGCATTGACATCCCGGAGTGGTAGGAGTCGTCCTTGTGGGGAGGAGAAGCTGATTTCCGCTGATGCGAGACTGGCAGAGGCTCAGGAGCATCTGCAGGCCCATCGGAGCGCAGCTTCCTCTTCCTGGCGGCAATAACACTCTGCACGTGTTCCCCAGGCTTAGTAGTTGAGCGAGAGGACCCAAGGACTCGTGAGAGTGGTACCTTGGGAACAGCCTCTCGAGATCCATTATTGTTAGAGGCTGGGGAAGAAGAAGAGTGACTCCTGGCTGAGGACTCTTCAGACAGCGATGGCTGAGCAGCAGCAGAAGTGGTGTCAGCTTGTCTAGTGACGGGAGCCTCTGGAGAGGACTTGTCATCGTCAATCTCCTCCACAATGGGAGCCTCCTGGGAGGACTCCTCTTCAATAACATTCTCAGTTGGAGCCTCGGGCGAGGACTCCTCATCGGCAGCATCATCTTCAGCAGGAGTCGCCTGCGAGGACTCCTCGTCATCGTTTTCAGTATCTTCTGCAACAGCAGTTTGACCTGTGGCAGGAATCTCCTCTTTAGCCTCAGCCTCGGCTTTAGCTTTATTTTTAGTACCAGCTCCAGAGGCCGGCTTCCAGAAGGAGTCGGTGAGCTGCAGCAGAGTCAACAAAAGTGAGTTAGTAAGCAATACAAGTAAGATCAAGTTGGAAGTGAAGTAAAGTGCAAAGCTTACATTGGGAGCTGGGTTGGTAGAGCAAAATGGCTGGAGCCCAAAATGGGCCTGGTCCTTCACTGGCCTCCCAGTCAGCTTTTTGATAAGCCGACCAAGCTCGGGTCCATCAGATAGTTGCTCCGTCACTCGAAGATCGTCACCAGCGCAACGAGTGTATGAGCAGATTAGTCGAGTCCTAGGACTCAGAGGCTGGATTCTCCAAGTGGTCCAACAGCGGACCAAGTCCATGTTTTCGAGATTGTGGGACAGGAGGGCCCGTATTCGAGCGATCAGAGACTCGACTCTTGGCCGGGCGGCCTCTGAGCACCTAGCTTTCATAAGAGGAGTCGCCTGGAGGCGATCCTCAGAGAACAAAGGAAGATTGGGTTCACCTGCAGGGGAGGTATCCTTGTAGTAGAAGAAGGATTTCTGCCAGTCCTTGATACGGTTGGGGAAGACTGGCTTGGGAAAGACAGAGTGGAGGCGCCGTTGAAGAGCAACGGCGCCGCATTGGAGAAGAGGGCCCCCAGAAGTTTCGGGCTGGGGGTTGCAGTAGAAGAGTTCGAGCCAAAGGTTGAGATCTGGCTTGATCTGGAGGTAGTCCTCACACAAAGTTACAAAATTGGAAAGAGTGAGAATGGAATTAGGAGCCAGATCGTGAATCCGCAGCTGATAGAGATCGAGGAGTTGGCAGAAGAAAAGATCACCGGGGGGAGAAAAGCCGCAGAACAGATGCTCCGTGAAAACCACTACCTCGCCCTTAGCAGGGGCGGGAATAATTTCATCCCCTGGGGCTCGAGCTTGAGCGTTGGAAGGAATCAGACCTGTGAGCCGATGTGTCTTCAGTTGCTCCGCCGTGACCGTAGATCCACCCCAATCGGCAGAAATCGATCGCTTGGATGAGGATTTTGCGGCGGCGGCGGCCGCGGCGGCAATGTTCACCGTCCTGCTCGACGAGGAAGCTTTGGCCTTGGGTGCGGTCTTTGCGCGCTTGGGTGCCATGGCGTGCGGGCGGTGTGTGCTGAGCGCGGGAAAGGATGAGCGCAAAGAGAAAGGAGAGGATTTGAGCTGAAGGGGCAAGTGAGGTTTCAAGACCTAACCTTTCGCGATTTATAAAGAGGGTAAAACCCGAAAGAGTTACAGAGTGGGTCCACAGTAAACTGTGGATAATGTTTCGGTAAGTAACGATTCAGCGGATAACAGTCAGAAAGGACATAACAGAGAAAAGTCAAAGTCACAGAAGTGGAAGAAGCCGGCTTGTCCCAGAATGGCGAGTCCTGTGACAGTGAAAGTCAAGTTATTCATCCCTTGTTCGCAAGAGTCACAGCAGGACTAGGCCTGTTAGTACAAAGGCAAGAGTGGTGGCTTGAACAAGGAAAAGGATGGACTCATTTTATATGTGTATTATATTTTTATGCAGGAATTCATCTTGGAGCTGGCAGCAAGCGACTTTGGAGCCTGTGGCTCAAGTGGAAGGAGTCGACCCAGGGAGTCGAACCAATGAGTGGGAGGAAGTCGCCAAGCTGTGCACAAGATAAATTCGGGGGCTACTGATGGGGGGATACTTTATAGGTAGGCCCATGGACCCGGAAAGTAGACCCTCCAAGACCAAGAAGGCCAAAGCCGAGTCACGTATCAAGTCGCATGGGCTGGGCTGGAAACAAGCCGACCAAGGCCCATAATGAAGAGAAGACTCGTCCGAAAGGAGTCCAAGTACAACCCGGAGCCTTAACTTGGAAGACCAAGATGTAGAGTAGGACTCCGCGTTCTAGTGTGACTCGGTATAACCTGTAAGTCCAGGGACCCGGCAGCCTTTATAAGCAGGGTCCTTGACCTTAGTTCGATAAGTCCAACCAGTAGAGAGGAACACCAAGTCGCCGGATCCACAGAGAGGAGCCGGAACCCTGTAATCGATACCAGATCTAGAGCAATAAAGAGAAGCAGGAAGTAGGTCTTTACCTCTATAAAGAGGGGCCGAACCTGGGTAAATCTGTGTCCCTGGGCGAGAGTAATCTCTCCTACGTACTTAAGGCATCAATGGTCCCCGAACTCACCTTCCTGGAGGAAGGACTTGCCATGACAACCCCACGACAAGATAGCTTCTCTGTTGTGAAGTCGTTGACGAAAGCATGCATCTATCATAATTGTTTTATCTCTGTTTTTAAATTAAAAAGCTCTAGCACATGACTAATCCCTGCTTCCCTCTGCGAAGTGCCTTTCTTTTTGTAACATCCCAAATTTTGGAATGTTTTAAAAATCACAAAAATTTAAAACTTTTATTATTAAATAGATAAAGTCTCCAATATCAAGAAAAACCATCTTTGAAGATTATTTTGATTTCTTCAAAGGGTTATTATTTTAAATATTCTTTTGTCCTTCATTTTCAAGTTTTAAAGTTTTGTAAATAAAATACTTAATTTGGATTTCTATAAAATCCTAAAAACCTTTTTGGCAAAGTATTTCAAATATTTTGACAAAGCCCAGAATTAAATGGGTATTTGTAATTATAAAGGATTTATGAAACTCTACTTAAATAAAGTACTTTGACCCAAACTAATGTATTGAGTTTATCATTGTGAATGATATTGCTCATAGTATTTTTCTGGATTTTCTTTTAATTCAAAAGAATTTATAAAACCCTATTTATTTAAGATGACATAAACATGTCAATTATGCATTTATGTAATATTGTTTTTATTTCAAAATAAAATATTTTGGAAAAGGTTGCCAAATGTCCCAAATGATTATTCTGAATTTTACAAATTCTTACAAATTATTTTCACTTGATTTGGAGCATTATTTGAAAAGTTATAAAAGAAAACAGAGAAAAGAAAAAGGAAAAAGCTTTAGACAAAAAAAAAGAGAAAAGGGGCCAGCTGCCCAAACCGGCCCAGGACCAGCCCAGCACCCCCGCAGCCCGGCCTCTCTCTCCTTTCTCCTTTTCTTCCATCGCTGACAGGTGGAGCCCGCCATGATGCAAGCGCTGACGTCATCGCCTTCAACCCCCTGCGCACGAAACCGGCCCCGATACGAATCCAACTCCCGAATCCAAATCCGGCCGATTTTCGAGGAAATTGTTGCTCACGTTCGCGTCGGTATAAAGCCCAGGACCTCCTCCATTTTTGGCCCCAAAAACCCTAGCCCAAGACGCCGCCAGGCCGTCAAATTTCTTCACCGGAGCTCCGCCGGTCCGCCGCCGTCCATCTTGATTTCCGGTGACACCGGTGAGCGCCCGAGCTCGAACCTCCCTCCATGCGGCTTCCCTCGTCATCGCGCACCTCCCTGACATCGTCCGCGATTTTTCCATGCAGCACATCAACGTCCCCGTCTTCGACCGGAGCTCGCCGCCGCCCCGGGCACCTCCGGCTGCTTCTCCTCTCTGCACCAGCACGGGATCGACGACCCCGCCGCGCCAACCCCTCTGCCTCGACGCGCCGCTCCCTGTCGGCTATTTCCCCGAGCACGAAAACCACCGGAGCACCAACGCCCGCGACGCCTGAGCCGCGCCTGCCGCTTTTCCGGCCACCGTCGCCTCCTTCACCGACCCGCGCCGCCGGCGAGGTATAACCCTAGATCTAGAGCCCTCCGATCTACATCTAACGGTCACGATTAGATCTTTTTAACCGAACCGGTATGCCAACGTGGCAGCCCAGTCAGCGCCCTGTCAGATCCCAGTCAGCACCCAGTCAGATCCACGTGGCCAGGGATTATCTGTGAATTTCCCGAATAGTTTTAATTGGCAGTTCTGCAGAAACACCCCTAGACCTTAGATTAATCATATCTTTTTATCTGTTCGGCCAAATTCAAATATTTTTATAGATTTGAAATCCTTAGAACTTGTAGAATCTTTCTGGCGTTTTATTTTTCTGTTTTGAGTTAGTTTAAATTATTCAAATTTCAAATGTTTAATTTGAGTAATTTTTGGCATAACTTTAGTTTAAAAATAGATTTTTTGAGTAAATCCAATTGGGTTAGTTTTGTATAGATGTCCTCTGTCCAATAAGACCTTTCCCAAAATTTTATAAAATGTTTTGAATCATTGTTTTATATAAAATAGTGTTCATGCCCTTTTTGGGAGTTTGAAAATGATTTTATTATTGTTTTAAATGTTTTCTTTAGGGAAAATGTTTGGTAATTTAGCCCTCTGTCCAGTATAACCAAATCCCATTTTAGTTGAACCATTTCATCATGAAAATGTTGAAATTGCTTTAAAGTCTTTTAGTGGCTTGCGTTGCAAACTTTGACCTAGTTTGCAATTTGACCATATCCAAATTGTAAACCTTGGACCTTTGACCTACCAGGACCTCATTACAATAATTCTTTTTGTATATTGAATCATGTGATGAACTTGGACTATCAACCTTGTTGTTTTATTGTTGTCCATGTTTGATGTTGTGCTTGTTTTATTGTTTGTTGGGTGGTTATTTATTGTTGTTTGTTTATATTGTTTAGATTGAACGGAGAGATACGACTTACGTTGAAAAGAGTGTGTGAGCAACAACAAGTTTCAAAAGGCAAGTGATACTCCAGCATAAATGACCTACTATTTTACTATATTGCATTGTAGACTATTTTCCATTAGCATGCATGATAGCTGTTTTCAATAAAGTTATATGCTATGCAAACCTGTTAGGTTAGCCACATGAATTAGATGACTAGTGACCTATATTAATTTAGTAGATTGGCTTGCTGCAAAAATGAATTGTTTTGTGGTAGATGAGTTAAGAAAAATTCTACTAAATTAATCAATCACCTGGGTGGATTTGGAGTTGCTCTATTGGTGGTTCAAAGTTGAGTGGCTGCTCAGGCCCAGTTCTGCGGGTACCTGAGTACGTGCACTTGTGCTCGCCACCCAGGGCCTCGAGATTTCATGTCACTCCATGTCTAGTATACTTCCAGTGCAGCCACTTGGTACTATGGCTCTGCCTTGACTAAGTAAGTTATAGGCCCCGATTCCGGCAGTTCTCAGCGGATGTTGTCTTGTATGGGTCTGCCCAGAGGAACCGGGGAACATTTCCCAAAGGTCTCGTCTTCATCTTCACCTTTCCTTTTCACTTTAAGAAGGTCAAGGACAGAATGGGTTGATGAAGTCAAGTGGTGAAAGTGTCACAAACTCTCGAGAGTAAATAAAACTAAGATCTTAGCCGTGTCCCCGGTTATGGACAATTTGAGTAACTAAGCAAGGTGGTCGACAGAAAAATCTCATTCATTCCAATTTCTAAATTAAAACTTGATGGGTGAACATGGGGGGATTCGAGACACTGGTGCGCCCAGGAATGTCTCTTAAGGATTTTGGAAAGAAAGAAATGATTTATGAAAGTATAGGATAAAATTTGCTTTGCGCAAGAGCCTGTCAACTCCACCAGCCAAATATGCATGTAGAAGTTAGAAGTTTGCCTTTATGAGTCCACAAGTATCATTTGCCAGATCCATTCCAATGGTTCTGACCACTTTTTGGCTGCAACGCTTTTACCGTTGCAGGTTCGTCTGACGTTGAGTAAGGAACGCTATAGGCTTCGAGTCTGCAACCAACATGTCTGCCTGTGGCACATGAAGATGATGAGGACTCCATGCTATTATATGATTTCCGCTGCTGAGTTTCGTAATATGCTAGCCTTGTTCTATGCAACTTGTAATGTTTTACTTTTCTGGATCTTCGATGTAATAGATATTTGACGCATTTGCATGATATTACATCTTGAACTGTGGTGGTAGCTATTCGATCCAGGGACTAGCACAGAACACAGGGATCTTGGCCATCTTTAAAAGGCAAGGTCGCTACACTTTTACTTTTAATGTTGAGTCAGTTTTTGTTTTCCTTCTATCTCCACAAAAACAAACATCTAGTATTGACCCTAGGTATCATTGAGCATATTGCATTGTCAAGATTAAACATGAATCTTTATATTGACTTTATCTATAAGATAAGCCGTTGGATCTTGAAACTTTTTGCTAATACTTACATCTTCCTTTGTGTTGATTCTCAAACACTTTTGTCATGGAATTATTATCCTTGTGAATTAGTCAAATATGTGGGTCACATTGATTTCATGTCTTTAACGTACTATTTATGAAAGGTTTTGCTTGAATGATGCTACTTGGTTATTCATTGCTTTCTTGCTATCAATTATAGACAATTGTTTTGTATCTCTTCATTCACATCCTATGCTTTACATTACTATCTTTATCAACATTATGTTTGCTTGCATGTCTCATCAAAAATTATTTTGTTATCATTTACCTACTTGAGGATGAGTAGGAGTTAAGCTTGGGGATGCTGATACGTCCCAAACGTATCTATAATTTTTTATTGATCCATGCTAGTTTTGTGATATTGTCACATGTTTCTACTATCAATTATATCATTTTTAAGCATTTTGTCGGACTAACCTATTGAAAAGATGCCAAGTGTCAGTTTCCTGTTTTTGTATTTCAGAAAATTTTCTTCTGGAGAAATTCTCGGAACTGGACCAAAATTTATGAGAATTATTTTTTACGCCAAGACGAAGACGGAGTTCGAAGGGCAGCCTCGGAGGCGACCCACAGGGCGCAGGCGGCCCCCAGCCGCGGCCTAGGGGGCGCAGGTGGGACCCACGCCTGCCCCTGGGGCACCTCCTCGGCCCCCTCCGACGCCTATAAAATCAGAAATAACCTAAAACATCAAGGGCGGCCATTATTTTCTAGAGAAGTCACCCCGACGCGCTCTGCCGGAGGGGAGATCGATCTCGTAGGGCTCTTCATCGCCATGCCTTCCTCCGGGATGATTTGTGAGTAGTCCCATCTTGGACTACGGGTCCATGGCAGTAGGTAGTTGGTGGTCTCTCTCCCTTGTGCCTCATGTCTTATGATCTTGTGACCTGCCTAACATGATCACGATCGATTATTGTAATGCTATGTGATGTGTTTGCTGGGATCTGATGGATTATGAAGTTATGATCAGATTGTGCATGATTCTTATATACTGATTTGTATTCTTGCATGATGTTCGATGTGCGTAGTTACTTTGGCCAAGTGATTGTGTGTATCTCCAAGAGAGGGTATTTATGCTAGAAAATGGGTTCATTCCCCCTTTTTGTTCCTGGGCACGAGTGACAGAAATGTCTAAGGGTGAGGGTGTGCTGTTGCTACTAAGGGTAAAATAGCGGTGTTAATGTCTCTTTTGATATTAGTATTGCTTACTTCATGCAGTTTACTTAAAGCAATTGTCTGTTGCTTGCAACTTAATACCGTTGGCTGACAGGCTGGATAGCGATCCCACAGTGGACTTTTTAGAAAAAGATATAGTTCGACTCAACGGTCTTTGTTCATTGTCGTGATGCCTACATAAATATCACTACAAGAAATATGCTATCTAGTGACCCTCCATATTGGTCACTGAAAGGTCACGTTTTTTCATTTGTGACCTTTTTGTGACCAAAAACAGTTGGTCAAAAGATGAGCGTCACTAATAACAGTATGTGACCTTTTTTAGGAATTGGTCATAGACGTCTGTGACCAAACAAAAGGTCATAGATTTTATGACCAATTTATTTGGTCACTAGCAATCCGGACAGACCACGTCAGATTCAACGTGGCAAGGCTGACGTGGCAAATTTGTGACCAAATTAAATGGTCGTAGATCAAAATCAGCCCGGTCCAGTTCAGCCGTTTAAATGGACTGAGCCCAATAATTCAGCCCATTTAACATTTTTTCCTGCCAATTTTTAGACGGCTACATGGGCCAAGCCCAACAATTTGGCCATTTTATTTAATGGATTTCGGCCTACTGTCATTGTATATTAATTATGCTTTTCAGCCAATATATATTGTAGCTGGTCCCACTTGTCAGATTGGTCCCACTTGTCATATGAATCCCCCTTGTCATTTTATCTAATAAATTGGTCCCACACATCAGAAGTTTCGTAATATGTCAAATTATTTCCATAAGTTGGTCCCACTAGTCAGGTTTTCATATCACACATTTTAAAATCACATACATAGTGTATATTTCAAACAGTGTATAAATAACACATGAATTTCGTCAAATAACACTAAATTAGCTTATTACAATCTTTATTACACAAGTCTATTGCAACCCAGATGTGCCTACTACAATTACAATACATAATGTGGTCGTAAATTGCTTGTCATGTCTTTGCGAAGTAGGGCTTCACACTTCAACTTTGCTAGGCCTGGAGCTCCTGTAAAAGAGGAACCACCACATTTTTAGTCTCAATGAATGAAATACCTTAAATACAGCAAATCAACCTAGCGATTCAATTATAAAATCTGGGACTAAGTCACACTGATTAAATTTTGAACAACCACCACGTCATAAGACTACTAGCGACAAATCATGCTTAACCAGAACAACGTCAAACAAATGGAATTCATATCAAATAGACAAATGGACTAAGTCATAAGACTACTGTAAAAGAGGAACCACCACATTTTTAGTCTCAATGAATGAAATACCTTAAATACAGCAAATCAACCTAGCGATTCAATTATAAAATCTGGGACTAAGTCACACTGATTAATTTTGAACAACCACCAGGTCATAAGACTACTAGTGACAAAATCATGCTTAACCAGAACAACGTCAAACAAATGGAATTCATATCAAATAGACAAATACTAGCAAGCCTTAACCTACCATGATGGCAAAACCATCAACCACAGTGGCTTAAAAGAAATACTATAATAATAACCTATAACAGCCAGCCCTAGATGTCATTTCATAGTAACAGAACTTAGAAACTAGGTTACCAAATAATAATCATCACGAAAATTCAAATATATGGGTGGAGCATAATACAACCACGGCACGATGGCTGTGGTATCACAGAGCAAGTATAGGAACTTAGCTAAACCGATGGAGTTTAAGAACAAGGCCCCCGCTGCCATGTTTCCAGCGTGGTGAACTCACTGCCATCTCACAGGGTGATTCGTACCCTTGCCGGTGACACCTGAGGGGTCAGCAAGCATGAAGGTGGTGTTAGCAATGCTGGAGCATTAAACTAGCAATAAACAGTTCTACTTTTATATAGGACCAAGGATCATGTTCAACCAGCAACAAATGTATAGCACACCACAATGTATAATTGCACAATATAAACAAACCATGTAGATGTTAAAGAAACTGCATCACAAATATGATTTGACTTCGGTGTTTGCCTTACAACAACAACAGTAGTAGAAAGGTAATCATGTGTACATGTGAACAGACATATTCTACGAAACTAGTCAAGTTGAGGGAACCCCGACAAATAGATATGACAATAGTAGTACCAATTGTCATAGTAAGTATGCAGCTGTCTAAAATGAGTAGGTAACAACGTCTCATAGTATGCAGTGGACAAATTGGTAAACTATTAGTCCAGTATTGATATACATGTAGCGGCAATTGCATTATGCAAACCTCAAATCACCAATACATTCTCTCCATATATAGAACTCTTCAGAAAAGACTTCTACACTGAAGTATAAATTGAAGAGTTTATGAAATTAAAGAAGGGAAATGATTTCTTTGAGTCTATTCGCATTAGCATATGACAACCAGTAACCAGTATCAGTTCATATATCTAGAATTACAGGTCGGCAGGAACATATATCTAGAATTACAAAGGGGAACACCATAGAAGAAATCTAGAATTAACTATAGCACAGAGGGAGGGATGAAGGGGAGAGGGGAGGGAGCATACGACCTCCTTGGCGATAATTGTCTCACCTGCAGCAGCAGCGGGAAACAGGCGAAGTTGAGGAGGAGGTGGTGGAGCAGATCAATAAAAGGAATAGAGTATGATTAACTCACAGCAGTAGGAAAACAATGAGAAGGTAATTTTACAGCAGGAAAACAATAATTCCAAGAGTTTTACTTTTACATGATTACCTATACTGGTTAGTTATTTATTCTGCAAGGAACCACAACAGATTTTTGCAGAAAATAACATGTATCCAAACCAATCACCAAACAAATAACAAGCTGGTTCATCTCATTTCAGAATAAAAACATGTTATTTGTTTGAATAATAACATAGCAAGTCGGCCATCCTACAATTCAATAAATGGTTCGAATTTCACCCAAACAAAACACCTAACAATCTAACACTTCTTTTTTTGCTTGCTGTAATCTAAAGAACATCACCACAAGTTCTATGATGCATCCAAACTTGTGAAATTTGTGCATAGATCCAAGCATGATACTAAGTGAGCAGGTAAAATCACCCAACAACAGAACTTATAGTGCAATTGCAGCTACACACCCCTACAGCAGTTGAGGGTACACCCAAACTAGAGCAACAGTTCTACCAGTAGCAAGAGATGGAGGCAATTGTCTCACCTGCAGAAGCAGCATGTAACGCCCCAAGATCGGTACTATGCAAATTTTAGCATTCCAGCCAAATCCGCATAATAACGATCCTAAAGGACGCCCACCAGGCATAACGTGCACGTCGCAACACACACGTTATGCGGGTGGAATTGTGATAACATTAGAACAGTTCTCGATGGAACCCACAAAAGAACATATATACAACAACAACTCACCGAGTCAAGAGCAAAGATACAGTACAAAGATCCAAATAACAACGGAAGCGGGTAGCGTCCGACTACGGACAAGATACAAATTGGACTAAGAGTCCTGAAGATAAACGAAGGCACCATATCCCTGCCAAGGCCAAGCCTAGCCGGAGGGATTCCCAAGCTAACGTCGTCAGACTTCAAACCTGTTTGGCTGCATTGGAATAGTAGCCCCGAAGGGGTCAGTACTTGTCGTGGTGGGTAGCACGGCATATCCATCAGAGATGGAAAAGAATGCGGGGCAGGCGACGATCGGATGCTCGCGCGGGATTGGGCAACAAACATGCAAACACACGTCAGTTACCCAGGTTCGGGGCCCTCCTCGTGGAGGTAACACCCCTACGTCCTGCTCTTCTTGTTCTTATTGATTGATCACAACATCGGGCTACAATGGAGCTCCTTGAGCTGTTTTCGGGTGGTGAGCCGGCTGGAGGAAGGAGATGATGCTAAGTTGCTTTTCTCTCTCCCCTATGCACCTACCTCGCGCAGGAGGTCCCTGCATGCTTTATATAGGCAGCAGCTAGGGTTTCTGGGTTACAAGGAAGTTACAGGTTTGCCCCTATGACATCACTACTCTGTGAGCCGGCTGGAGTCCGTTGTCATGATTGGATACAGGAGATGCCCGACAACGGTTACACTATCCTGGCCCACTTGTACGGACACTACTAGGAAAAGGCTTATAGGTAAGCCACTTGTCCGTGGCGCACCAACAGAATAGTGCGCCACGGCTAAGTATGCGTGGCACACCGTCCGGGCCTGCGCCACTGATTCCAACTTAGCCGTGGCGCAGCATTCTAATAACTGCGCCACGGCTAAGATGGGCCCTGGCCGGCTGGCCTGCGCGTACTTAGGCGTGGCGCGGGACAAACATGTGCGCCACGGGTAGCAGCGTAGCCGTGGCGCACCATAATACACTGCGCCACGGGTAAGTTGATGTACGGGGAAATAAGATCTAGGTCTTCTCTCTTTTCTTCCTCACCCGCACCTTCTCCTTTCCCCATCCCGCGCCCGACGCCTCCAGCTCCACCTCGCCTCCTACCGGCCAGCTCTGGCCCGGCCGCTGCCTCCCCCGGTCGACCCCGCTCACCCTCCTCTCCTTCCTACCCCGCCGCCGTCCTCTTTATCTGCCGGCCGCGACCAGCTCGATCCCCTCGCCCGACGCCTCCAGCTCCACCTCGCCTCCTACCGGCAAGCTCTGGCCCGGCCGCTGCCTCCCCCGGTCGTCCCCGCTCCCCCTCCCCTCCTTCCTACCCCGCCGCCGTCCTCTTTATCTGCCGGCCGCGACCAGCTCGATCCCCTCGCCCGACGCCTCCAGCTCCACCTCGCCTCCTACCGGCCAGCTCTGGCCCGGCCGCTGCCTCCCGCGGTCGACCCCGCTCACCCTCCTCTCCTTCCTACCCCGCCGCCGTCCTCTTTATCTGCCGGCCGCGACCAGCTCGATCCCCTCGCCCGACGCCTCCAGCTCCACCTCGCCTCCCACCGGCCAGCTCTGGCCCGGCCGCTGCCTCCCCCGGTCGACCCCGCTCACCCTCCTCTCCTTCCTACCCCGCCGCCGTCCTCTTTATCTGTCGCCGCCGCCGGCCCACTCCCGCTTCCCGGTTGCTCCTCGCTGCTCCGCCGCCTCTTCCCGTCGCCGCCGCCGGCCCTACCGACGCCGAGGCTGCGGCCGCCACGGCCTACTCCCGCTTCCCGGTTGCTCCTCGCTGCTCCGCCGCCTCTTCCCGTCGCCGCCGCCGGCCCTCCCGACGCCGAGGCTGCGGTGGCCTCTACCCGGCCTCTGCGGTGTCCCTAGCGCCGCGCATCCGCAGCGGCCCGCACCTGGCTTCCGCGGCAGCGCAGCCTGACGCCGTCGAGGAGCTCCCCGGCGAGCACCCGTTCCCCTACGAGAAGAAGGTGAGCACGTCAGCTATTCCGATGATATTAGGATTAATATTTGGATATCTAATATTCCGATGATATCTAATATTCTGATGATATTAATATTTGGATATCTAATATTCCGATGATATTAGGATTACAAATTCTAGGGTACAAATTACGATGATATTAGGATTACAAATTCCCACACCAGCTATAGCTAGCGTTTCACAATCTTCTTCCCCGGATCGCAGTAGTTGAATTTGAGGAAAGTTGGGAAATGCTTGTTCTGCTTTACCCGAAAGCCGATGATTAAAATGTTGTGGCACTAGGTTGTAGGCCTGCAGGTCTGGTGAGCCTTGTGATATGCACAAGTACCAAGTTTTGTGCATCATACTTGGCTCACCAGATCCTGCAGGTCTACTTGTGTGTCCGACCTAAGTATGAGGCGCAAAATCTAAGTCATTTTTATTTTGTTTTGTCTTTTTCTTCTAAGCCGATGATTAAAATGTTGTGACACTGTATGATTCAGGGAGGAGCTAGTGAACCTTGTGATATACACAAATAAATATTTTGTGCATCCTACTTGGTTCACTTGCTCCGTCTCTGAAATGTGTGTCCAATTTAAATATGTATGAGGCACAAATCCAAAATCATTTTGTTTTTTCTTTCTCTTTCCGAATGCCGATGATTAAAAATGTTGTGGCACTATGTGGTAACCCTGAAGGTCTGCCGAGCCTTGTGATATGCACAAGTACAAGTCTTGTGCATCCTACTTGGCTCGGCCGATCCTTCAGGGCTACTAATAATTGTGTGTCCGACCTAAGTATGAGGCGCAAAATCTAAGTCATTTTTATTTTGTTTTATCTGTTTCTTCGAAAGCCGATGATTAAAATGTTGTGGCACTAAGTTGTAGGCCTGCAGGTCTTGTGAGCCTTGTGATATGCACAAGTACCAAGTCTTGTGCATCATACTTGGCTTACAAGATCCTGCAGGTCTACTTGAGTGTCCGACCTAAGTATGAGGCGCAAAATCTAAGTCATTTTTATTTTGTTTTGTTTTTTTTCTTCTAAGCCGATGATTAAAATGTTGTGACACTAGGCATTTTAGCCTCCCTGCAGCGAACGACACACAACGAGCGTCTACCTTTGTCACCGAACCCAATGGCTGGATTTAGCCTACCTGCTGGCATGTTCCCTGGCATTATTGTGTTGTCTTTGTTCACCGGCCAGCCATTGGATCCACCTCCTGTAGGTCGGTGAATAAAGACAATACAACGATGCTGTTGGAAACACAAGCCCTCAGGTAGGTTGAATCCAGCCACTGGATTTGGGTGACACAATAATGAATTGCCGAGGATCCTGCAGGTCTGCTTGTGTGTCCGACCTAAGTATGAGGCGCAAATCCGAAATCATTTTGTTTTTTCTCTCTTTCTGAATGCCGATGATTAAAATGTTGTGTCACACTATGTGATTCAGGGAGGTGCTAGCGGACCTTGTGATATGCACAAATAAACATCTTGTGCATACTCTTACTTGGTCCGCTTGCCCCGTTCCTGATCAATGTGTGTCCAATCTAAGTATGAGGCATAAACTCAAATCATTTTGTTTCTTCTCTATGAATTGACAAAGCCGATGATTTAAACTATGCCATGGTAAAGGCAAGGAGAGTGTGTACAATGCCTTGTAGTATATACAATTGGAGTGTTTGTATTAATACATGGTCTTGTACACACTCTTTTTGCCTTGTTTTGCACGGCAATGATATATGAGGCTTTCCATTGTTAACTTCTCGCATTTCGTAAATTTTAATATTACTTTTGTAACAAAATTTTGACTTAAGCATTTTTTACTTAGGTGTTCTCGGTGACGATGTCCATGTTGGACCAGAGGGGCGATGTGCGGGACTGGGCTCCACCGGGCTGGCACTGGGAGGTGCTACCTTCCGGGACGCGCAGCTTGGTGAGGAATCCGGGTGACGTCGTCGACCCTGATCTTCTGTGGTGGCAGTCGCGTGGGCCACGCTCGGTGCAGAGGGAGCCGGCCCCTGAGGAGGAGGTACGTCGCCGTATTAGGGAGGAGGACGAGCACGTCCGTCGATACATGTATCTGCTGGTTAGGCAGTATG
The DNA here is from genome assembly GCA_012064385.1 of Puccinellia tenuiflora. Classification (NCBI taxonomy): domain Eukaryota; kingdom Viridiplantae; phylum Streptophyta; class Magnoliopsida; order Poales; family Poaceae; genus Puccinellia; species Puccinellia tenuiflora. Next base: position 787,926 of record QRDG01000119.1, read on the forward strand.
ACGGTAGGTGGTCGTTTCTTCAGAGGGTTCCTGCTCACGTGAGTTATGACCCTGTGAGGGTTCCTTCTCTTTGGATGCGTAGCGCCGCCGTCGACTCAGTACAGTTCGATGAATCAGAAGGTTCATGTTGAAATTAGCTAAGCTTCATGTATTAGCTACTGGATATGTAATAATATGATCGATGAACTGTGATTATGATCAACTTTGTGTAATAATATGATCGATGAACTATGATTGGAAATTGTGTATTTGTACTGGTTTATCAAATATTTCTCTCTATATAATATTGGAATATGAATTTCCTGTAATGTGATATATCTGTTTGTATAAATACCTGTATAAATACCGTATTTTCTGTATATAAAAAATACAGAAAAACTTACCCGTGGCGCATGACAGAAGGTAGCCGTGGCGCACCCTAGCCGTGGCGCAGGATAGACATGTGTGCCATGGGTAATACTCGTGGCGCACATCTGTGCCTGCGCCACGGGTAAGGTTGGTTACCCGTGGCGTGGCAATCAGTGGCGCAGGCCCCTGCGCCACGGGTAGCCTTATTTGGTGCGCCACGGGTAGCCTTTTCCCTAGTAGTGGGAGCTGTCGGTTGGTACGGCCGGCTTGAGCCTAGCCGGCCGTCCGCATCCGGGTAGATGAGGCGGCTTGCCTCATCCGGCTGGTTCCAGGCGGCACGCCGCAGCCGGCACTTACGTAGCCGGCCCATGTAGTTCTGAAGAAATGGACCTCTTAGGGATATCCGGGGTTCATATCCCCTACACTAGCCCCCGAGATCGTGGAGTCTTGCTAGCTTGCTGGGAAGGCTTCTCGATCTTCCCCCCGGTCTTGATCGTTGCGGTTGAGATGTCGAGGTTGGATTTGGCGTCGGCTGGAACCGATGCCGGATGGATCTGAAGCATGTTCGTGGGGAGGGCCTCACGGGCACTCCTGTCCTTGGTCGTACACTATCGAAGTATTTGTTGATTCGTCCGGCTACGTGGAGCCGGATCAATAGGTCTCTGCGGCTCGGAGTGGCCGGCTTGGTGGCTTAGGTCGTGGCTCACGTCAGCCACGTTTCGCCGCTTCGAGGAGTCGTTGGTGTTCTGCCCGAGGCCTGGCGTACGTCGCCTCGGCTTCTCCGGGCAGGATTTTCTGTGGCAACTGCCTGCTTTCGGGATCGTCTGCGGAAAGTGTGGCGCGGTTGCCCGCCACGCGGCGTGACAGGCGGGGCGGTTCCGCCTGCCCTGCTTTCAAAGTGGAAAGAGGGGGAACGGCTGGAGGTACCGCTCCCCATTCCTATCTCGTCTCCTCCGCTTGCTTCTTGCGCTTCCTAGCTCTTGTTCATCTCCTTTCTTGTGCGTGCCTTCCTCGCATTCGCGCCTCTCGCGACGGGAAACCGAACCTCCATGGCGAGCTCGGGATCATGGATGGGCTCCATCGTGGATGAAGAATACCTCTGGAAGTTCCGCCGGGGCAAGTTCTTGGGGGCAACGGGCGATGTGGAAGCCCGCGTGCCCCCCGAAGGGGAAATTTCGCGAGCGCCCAAGAACGGCGAGGTCGTCGTATTCACCGCGCATCTGGAGTGAGGATTGGGGCTCCCGGTGAGTTCCTTCTTCGCAGAATTCCTACGCTTCTACGGGCTGCAGCCCCATCATCTGGGGGCGAACTGCATCACCCAACTGCCCTGCTTCGTCACGCTGTGCGAGGCGTACTTGGGCCTCTGGCCCAGCATGGAGCTCTTTGGCATGTTCTTCTTCTTGCGGTCTCAAGCGACCGCCGGGGTGCAGCGCGTCTGCGGCAGCGTCTCTATTAGCGCGAGGAATACATCGCTGCCCAAGATTAGCCTGCCGGAGTCTGTTAAGAAGTGGCAGAACTCCTACTTCTTCGACCGGAATCTCTCGGACATCGGCCGAATCGGCCTTCCGGCCTTCTCCAATGAGCTGCCGGCTTCCAAGTCCTGGCTCCGAAAGCCGCCTGTGGACTCGGCTCTTGAGAGTGTCTTGTTCAACCGGCTGAAGGAGCTGGTGAGGGATGGCCTAACATCCCGGGACCTGACCATGGCGTGGCTGTCGAGGCGGATATACCCGCTGCGGACGCGTCCACACAAGATGTGCTTCTACTCCGGCATCCGAGATCCCAGCCGGGCCTACCTGGAGTTGCCAAAGCCAAAGGCCCTTCGTAAATGGGCTTCCCGTCTCGTCACCGACAGGGTCGAGGAAGGCTGGGATTTCGGGTGCGATCCTTTCACCCGCTCGGCGCCCGCTCCGGTGGTTAGTCTTTGCTCTCTCGTCCGTCTCCAATTCCTTTGTCCGGCTGCTGCCTGACCTAGTCGGCCTATTGCGCAGCTTTGCGACCTCCAACGGGCGGAAGACTTCGAAGTCATCTTCGAGCCCGACGTCAGCGGTCCCTTCACCAAGGCGCTGATGAGGTTGCTGGAGAGGGCGGAGAATTCCGCCGATGAACAGGCGGGAGGAGAAACGGATGTCACCGCTAACGAAGAGTCGGGCGGCGACGGACGCGCCGGTTTGGAAGGGCGCGGCGACTCCACCGAATTGTCCGGTGGGGGTGCCGAGGCTGGTGAAGATGGCAGAGGTGACGATGATGCCGTCCATACCGCAACGAGTCCTGTTCCTTCCGCCAGCTCCGATCCCGACTCGACAGCCGACCAGGACGAGGACCCCGAGCGTGACGTCCCGCCTCCAGTCTTGCCGCCTCGCAGTAAGTCTCCCGAGCCCGGAGTCGCCGGGCAAGCTGATGATGTAACGCGCGTGGTAGTGAATCTTTCCAGCAGTTCTGAGCCGGACTCTGAAGGTTCTTCTTCTGTGCCAGCCTCCAAGCCGGCGATATCCTCCCGCCGGACCAAGGAGTTGGAGGCGGCGGCGCGGAAGAAGGCGGCCCTTCCCCGGTGGATCATGAGGGAGAGGCGATCGAAGTCGGCCGCCGATGTCGATGTGAATGCCGCGCCGCCCAAGCGGAAGGGCGCGTTCGGGAAGCGGGGCGTGCTGCCCGCCAAGAAGTTGGCTTCGACGTCACCCCGGCCTACCACGGCCGGCGTGTCGCCAGCCGGAAGACCGACGGCGGAGACGCTTGTGGCTGAGGCCAGGGCGGACGAGATCATGGCCGAGATCCGGGCCGAGGTCGACGCCAAGATGGCGGAGGAGGATGCCCTGACTGGTGGGGCCAACGACGAGGTGATTGGTCGTGCTCCCGGCGATGATTTTATTTATGATTCGAACCCGGTGACTTGGAGAGGGAGTTTTATGCTCAAACGACGCAGGCTGTGTTGGCTTTGGAGACATCTGACATTGGTATGACCGTGGAGCAGCTGCTGGCCTCGAAGGAGGACGAGTAAAGGGCGAAGGCAGCGGACGCGGAGAGAACAGAACCCGCCGCCGACAAGACCCGCGCCCAGGTGGTTAATCTTTCTCCTCCTATTGTTCTTGGTTATGACTCGGGTATTGAGGATATGGAGAAAGCTATTTACGCGGAGCTGGCGCAGGCGGATTCGATCCGGGCGTCGATGGACGCCCAGGCGGCTGCAAAGCAGCCAGCGGCTGCTAAGGCGGCCGAGGAGAGAGCGGGAGCGAGCGCGGATGCCCGCAAGACCGCGGAGGTCGGCGCTGGGGCTGAAGTGGTGCCGGCTGGCGCGGAGCGGTCGGTTGACGGCTCCGCCATTCCTGCAAAGGGCGTGGGAGTGCCCTCCGGAGGCGTGAAGCGCCCGTCCGACGCTGCGCCGTCCCCCCCACCGAAGCGCTTGAAGAGGAGGACGGCCAGAGTCCTGGGCTCGTGTGACGGGTACGCCTTCGTCTCGTGGTGGAAATCTTGTTGCTGGTACTTGGTGGTGACGCTTTCCTTAATTCGTAGGGCGCCGCTTCCAATAGCGGAGACGGCAGTTGTCGCGGTGGTGGAGTCGGCCTCGGTGCCTGCTACCGAGGCCCCTGCTGCGCAGGCGGCTAACCCGCCTTCAGAGGCGGCGACGGCGACGGCGGTCGCGGAAGTGGTCGACCCGATGTCGACGAGCGCTGTTCATCCCGTGGTCGACTCCACCCTTCCACCTCCGGCTGGTGGCGCCGAGGCGTCGGTGGACGCCTTCCAGATAGTTCCTCGGCCCGGCGCCGGGGCCGGGTACCTCGCCTTCCCTACTCCTTCCTCGGTGGTGGCCGAGACGGCCAAGGGCAAGGCCATTGAGGAGGCGATGGCCTCGCTCCCTAGTCCTCGCCAGTCGATCTTAGTGTCTTCTCTGCCATACTCCGGGCCGGTGCCGGCTCGGCCCGACGCGTCGGGGAAATTCCCCCTTGTCGAGCTGGTGGAGCGGGTGGCCCAGGAGAATCTTTCCAACATCGCGTTGCTTCGCTCCTCGTTAGAGCAAGGCTTTGTCGAGGCGGCCAAGGTGGAGGCATTGCTAAGGCGGGAGCTTGAGGCGGCTAAAGGTTTGACCTCTTTTTCCTTTTGCACTTTGTCTTGCCGTTCTACGTTTTTCTCTTGCATGTCTTGGCTTGACGATGATCTGATCTCCACAGGTGACACCACCTCCCGCGCCGGCTTGGAGACGTGGCTGAAGGAGAAGGACGCCGCCCTGACCTTGGCCAAGACAGATCTTCAGGCGACGGAAAAGGTGTCAGAAGAGCGCCGCCTCGAGGTCGTCCGGCTGGACGAGGAGGCGACGAAACTGCGGGAAGCCGTGCGCCTGAAGCAGAGCGAGATTGAGTCCCTTCGCGTGAATGCGACCGAGCTGAGGGGCCTGCTGAAGGCTTCCGTCGAGAACAGCGACAAGGTCGTCCAGGCGGCCAAGGCGCGCGAGCTTGAGCAGGAACAGCTGGTGGGCGGCCTGGTCAAGGAGGTTGAACGCGTGAACGAGTTGATCCTCGGTAAGTGGAGCCTCCTTTCTCCTTGATTTCTTGCTTGGGGTCTTCTACTCGGCCTCACTGGTTTGAAATGCAGGCCTTTATCCTGAGGTTGACGCGCAAATTCAAAGATATGCCGCCTGGGCTCATTCTCGACCGGAATCTTCCGATGCCGCTGTCGGGTCTGCTCCGACAGCCGTCTCCCGTCTTCTTCGATTCGGCCAGGAGTTCGATCGGTTGAAGGAGGCAGCCGGCAGCGTGCTTGAGAACCTGTGGCCGGAAGCTCCCTTGCCAGCCGCTCTCCACGATTTATCTACTCGGCTTGAAGGGGCACCAATTGGCATCAACGAGCAGGTGGAGATGGCGGCGCGCGGAGGCACCGACATGGCCCTGGCCTTGGTGAAGTCGTGGTATCCTGGCGTGCAGATGAGCAACCTGTTGAATGGCTTCCGTACCGGGACGTCCCTCGCAAGCCTGCGTCCGGAAATCGCCATAGCCTCAGGGCGAGTTGCCGAGGCTGTGGACTTGACTGATCTTATGCTGGCTGAACCGTCTCCGGCGCCGCAGCCAACTGAAGATGCTGGAGCCGGCGGAACCGCTGCTATGCTACCGCCTGATTTACTTGTTTCCCCGAGATGCCGGGTGTAGTTGTCGTTCTGTGCCATTAACTGTCCTGTCACATTACTCGCCTTGCTATTTTGGGCACCTTTGAAGATTGTCTTGTAAAAATTCAATATTCTGCTTCCTGCCGTAGACTGTTATTGTGAGTGTCGCTTTCTCTGTGATTATTGGGTCTTTGCACCGGGATTCGTGCTCGTTTTGGTGATAATAATCACCATGCCTAGCCCCCGAATTTTGGGCCGGCTTGAGCATCTAGCCGGGTAAAAATTTCACGTTCTTTGTCCGTCTTTCGCTTTTCTTCTGTCGTCGTTATGTCATGCAGCCCCCGAGTCCGTGACTTGGGGTGATTTAGATAGGCGTCCGGGTCTGCGGAGCCGCCTTGGCGGGTGCGCAGCCCCCGGGTATTTTATGCCGGCTGACGGCTTCGCAGCCCCCGAGTCCGTGACTTGGGGTGATTTATACATTCATCCGGGTCTGGGCAGCCGCCTTGGCGGGTGCGCAGCCCCGGGTATCTTTTTGCCGGCTGACGGCTTCGCAGCCCCCGAGTCCGTGACTTGGGGTGATTTATACATTCATCCGGGTCTGGGCAGCCGCCTTGGCGGGTGCGCAGCCCCCGGGTATCTTTTTGCCGGCTGACGGCTTCGCAGCCCCCGAGTCCGTGACTTGGGGTGATTTATACATTCATCCGGGTCTGGGCAGCCGCCTTGGCGGGTGTGTAGCCCCCGGGTATCTTTTTGCCGGCTGACGTCTTCGCAGCCCCCGAGTCCGTGACTTGGGGTGATTTATACATTCATCCGGGTCTGGGCAGCCGCCTTGGCGGGTGCGCAGCCCCCGGGTATCGTTTTGCCGGCTGACGGCTTCGCAGCCCCCGAGTCCGTGACTTGGGGTGATTTATACATTCATCCGGGTCTGGGCAGCCGCCTTGGCGGGTGCGCAGCCCCTGTGAATCTTTATGCCGGCTGACGGCTTGGCATTGCCTCCTTGGCTTCTGTGCATGGACCCGGTTGCAGTTAATGGAGGGTCTTGTCGTCTGGGTTTCGTTGCCACATGTAGATCGTGGGATCGTGGGCGACGGTTGGGTCTCCCACGCTGTCTTCCGCTTCTGCTATAAATCTCGACCGTTTTCTTCCTTCTTGCTTACACCTTCTTGCTCTCTCTTCACCTTCCTCTCCTTGTTTCCTCGCATCCTTGCCATGGTGAAGTTCGAGCCTTTGGATGTTGCCGCTGAGGAGGCCGTCGCTGCGCCTCCGACGAAACGTCCGCGCGGTCGTCCCCCTAAGAGAGGCGGTCGAGGGCGGGGAAAGGCGGTCCCCTCCGCTGCCACCGGTAGTAGCGCTGGCCGCGGCAGGGGCAGCAGCCGCGCTGGCTCGAAGAAGGCTGGTGCTGCCGGTGGCGTCAGCGGCGTCGGCGTTGGTCGTGGCAAGAACCTCCTTGTTCTTCACGACTCGTCGAGCGAGGAGGAAGCCACCCCTGTTCTTCCCCCTCCGGGTTTTGACCCGATTCCTATGTATGCTTCTGCTACCGCTGGTGACGAGGAGGACAGCGCGGAGCTATCTTCCGCCTCCTCCGATTCCTTGGAGAATCCGCGGCGCCCGGCCTGGGGTGTGTTCCCTATCGGGGAATTCCTCATGATCCTGCATTCACCAGTTACCGGGCCGGTGCAGAGACTTCCCGATGCTTTCGCCGACGCACTGCCGGGTGTTGGCCACTTCAAGTTCAAGCTCTTCCGTGAGGGTGCTTCCCAGGGTCCCTGGAACGCAACCGTCCGGTTCACCTCCCAGGTGGAGGGTAATGCTGTTGTCAACAGGGTGGAGTTTGTCAGGGGTTGGGACGAGTTCGCTGACTTCTACGAGCTCGAAGCCGGCTTCATTCTCTGCTTCCGTCTCCGGCGTGACAAGGGCGTCTTCTTCGTGAAGGTGTTCGATGGCACCCTCTGCATCAAGCACTGGGTTGGCAAGAAGATAGGTGGGTCCGGGAAGACGACGGCTACCGCTTAGGGAGCACTCTGCCGGCTCGGCCTTGTAGTTCTGCGGGGGAGGTCCGCCTGTGGACTTCCCTCTTTTGCTTTGTTGTTTAGCCTTTATCTGTAATGCTTTGCCCTTGATGTTTAATGCTACTTGCTTTTGTTCCTGTTCTTGTTTGCTTGTGCGCAGTTTTCATTTCTTGCTCGTCGGGCCTGTGTCCGGCTTGGGCTCTCGAAGCCGGTTGGCGGCGTTTTCGCGCGTGAAATGAAATGACGAAGCGATTAGCTTGCTATTTTGATCACGGAAAATACTTTTACTATGCTTATCTCAATTTCACACTCGCCTGTAGCCTTTCCCGCCGCCGTTCGTGTGCACTTCACCGTCTAGCGGGATCACGCACACTACTACAACGCTAGGATCTGGTTTGTTAGGCCAGAGTTTTCTCAGCCGGTAATGACTTCTATTTCTTACGTCTTTCGCATACACTCAGCCTCCGGCTTATTCTCTTGCCGGCCTTAACCGGATCCGAAGAGTTAGCCATTTAGCGTTGTGCAGCTAGTCATCCGTAATAAGAGACGCGGTTGCCGACTGCCGGCTTGGCCGAGTTTATGGAACAACATTATTTCAGCCGGCGATGCTTTCCTTTATGCGTTTTTCACGTTGTTGGCCCCCTCCAGCTTGTTCTCTTGCCGGCCTTAACCGGATTCGAAGAGTTAGCCGTTTAGGGGTTAGTCACGCTACACGGCCGCTAAAGGCAAACTTGCCGGCTGCCGGAAGAACCGGAAAGAAAATGCAGAAAGGATTGCGAAAAATTGCTCATGTGTTCATCATTCTCGTTTCTTTTATTGATAGCATGGGTGATACATACATTGTTCTTTCTCAAGTGTAGAATCGACGCAAGAGTGACGCGTTCCATGGCCTTTCCGTTTCATCGCCTTCTTTGTCCATCGTGTCCTTCTTGTGCTCGCGGGCGTCGATGAGGTAGTAAGCATCGTTGATGAGCGCCTTGCTAACGATGAATGGTCCTTCCCATGGCGATGACAACTTGTGCATGTTTTTAGTGTCCTGGATGAGCCGTAGCACGAGATCGCCTTCACGAAAGTGGACGTGCTTGATGCGCCGGCTGTGATAGTTGCGTAGTTGCTGCTGGTACATCGCCGACCTTGATTCGGCAAGCTGGCATGCTTCCTCGAGCAGGTCCATTCCATCTTCGTATGCTTGCTTAGCTTGTGCCTCCGTGTATAGCACGATCCGGGGTGCGTCGTGCTCGATGTCTGTTGGCATGACGGCTTCAGCTCCGTGGACGAGGAAGAAGGGGGTGAAGCCGGTTGAGCGGTTCGGGGTTGTCCTTAGACTCCAGAGGACGGAAGGTAGTTCTTCTTCCCATGCGCCGGCTGCACGTTTGAGCGGTTCGAGCAGCCGAGGCTTGATGCCGGATAGGATGAGGCCGTTTGCTCGCTCGACCTGCCCGTTCGACTGCGGGTGCGCGACGGAGGCCACGTCGAGCCGGATGCCGGTCCTGCCGCAGAACTTGGCAAATTCTCCCTTGACGAAGTTTGTCCCGTTGTCCGTGATGATGCTGTTGGGGTAGCCGAAGCGGTAGATGATGCTTTTGAAGAACTTGACTGCTGTTGGTCCATCTAGCTTCTTGATCGGCTTGGCTTCAATCCATTTCGTGAACTTGTCGACCGCTACCAGCAGGTGTGTCATGCCTCCACTGGATCTCCTCAGTGGCCCAACCATATCGAGTCCCCAGACGGCAAACGGCCAAGTGATAGGAATTGTCTTGAGTGCCGAAGCCGGCGTGTGCTTCTGTGTTGCGAATCGTTGGCAGCCGTTGCAGAGTCGGACCAGCTGGTTCGCGTCCGCCAGCGCAGTCGGCCAATAGAACCCGTGCCTGAACGCCTTAGCCACAATTGCCCTGGAGGACGCATGATGACCGCATTCGCCTTGATGGATCTCCTTGAGGATCCTGATTCCTTCTTCTTGGCTCACGCAGCGTTGGAACATTCCGGATACGCTGCGCTTGTATAGCTCGTTGTTGATGATGGTGTAAGCACTTGCCCGGCGTTTGATTTGCCTGGCGATGAGCTCATCCGCCGGGAGCTCGTTGTTGGCGAGGTAGGCGAGGAAGGGTTGGGTCCATGGTGGCGCCGCTTCGATGACGAGGACCTCGATGGACTCCGTCTCGCCTGGAGCCGGCCCAGCCGACTCCGTGTCCGGCGGCATCCGGATGGAATCGGAGCTGGGACACGGCGTGATGGATGGTTTGTAGAGCTTCTCGAGGGCGACGCCGGGTGGGATTTCCTCGCGAAGAGAGCCAATGTTTGCCAGGGTGTCGGCTGCCTCATTGTTGGAGCGGTGGATGTGATGGAACTCGCATCCTTCGAAGCATCCTGCGAGCTGCTGGACGAAGAAGCGGTAGGCGGCCATGTTGGGGTCCTTGGCGTCCCAATGACCAGTGGTCTGCTGGACCACCAAGTCGGAGTCGCCGTAACAGAGGATTCGCTTGATGTTCATAGCCTTGGCGAGCTTAAGGCCGTGCGCGAGAGCTTCATACTCGGCTACATTGTTGGACGCTGTGAAGTGGATCTGTAGCACGTATTCGAGTCGGCCCCCCTTGGGTGAGGTGAGGACGACTCCGGCGCCGAGTCCCCAGTATCTTTTGGAACCGTCGAAGTGCATGAGCCAATGTTCGCCGGAGTTGGGTGGCGGCGGTATGTGGTCCGTCTCCGTCCAATCGGCAAGAAAGTCCGCCAGCTCCTGCGACTTGATCGCTGTTCTCTTGTCGTATTCGACTCCGTGCGCCGTCAGGTTGATCGCCCATTTCGCAACTCTGCCGGTTGCGTCTTTGTTGCCTATGATCTCGGCAAGCGGAGCGTCACTTATCACCTTGATCGGGTGCTCTTGAAAGTAATGTTTGAGCTTCTTTGTTGCCATGTACACGCCGTATACGAGCTTCTGGTAGTGCGGGTAGTTTTGCTTTGACTGCGAGAGCACCTCGCTGAGGTAGTAGACTGGCCGCTGAACCGGCCGCTGCTTCCCGGGTTCGTCTCGTTCCACCACTAGGACCACGCTGACGACTCGATTGGAGGCGGCAATGTACATGAGCATGGGCTCCTTTGGGGTCGGAGGTGCCAGGACCGGGGTGGTGGCCATCGCCCGCTTGAGTTCCTTGAAGGCGGCATCGGCCGCGTCGCTCCATACGAACTTGTCCGTTTTCTTCAGTAAGTGGTAGAGCGGGAGAGCCTTCTCCCCGAGCCGGCTGATGAAGCGGCTAAGGGAAGCTAAGCAACCGGCGAACTTCTGGATGTCCTTGACGCTTCTCGGTTGTCGCATGTTGTCGATGGCGGCGATTTTCTCCGGGTTGGCCTCGATCCCTCGTGCCGATACAAGGTAGCCGAGTAGCTGTCCGGCTGGAACGCCGAACACGCATTTCTCCGGGTTGAGCTTCATTTGGAAGCGGCGGAGGTTGTCGAAGGTTTCCTTGAGGTCGAGGAGGAGGGTATGCTTCTCCTTGGTCTTGATGACGACGTCGTCGACGTAGGCGTGCGCGTTGCGACCGATTTGGTCGTGCAAGCATTTCTGCATGCATCGCTGGTATGTTGCTCCCGCGTTCTTCAAGCCGAACGGCATAGTGGTGTAGCAGTACGGGCCGTATGGGGTGATGAAGGCGGTCTTGAGCTGGTCGTCCGGATTCAGTGGAATTTGGTGGTAGCCGGAGTAGGCGTCGAGGAGGGAGAGGAGGTCGCAGCCGGCCGTGGAGTCGATCACTTGGTCGATGCGCGGCAATGCGAAGGGGTCTTTAGGGCAAGCCTTGTTGAGGTGGGTGTAGTCGATACACATCCGCCATTTCTTGTTCTTCTTTTCCACCATTACCGGATTGGCTAGCCACTCCGTGTGTTGCACTTCTTTGATGAACCCGGCCGCGAGTAGCCGGGCTATTTCTTCTCCTATCAGCTGTCTTCTTCCTTCCGCGAAGCGTCGCAGGGATTGTTTTACCGGCTTGGCGTCTGGCCGGACGTGAAGAGAGTGCTCGGCGAGTTCCCTCGGCACACCAGGCATGTCCTTGGGGGACCACGCGAAGATGTCCCGGTTCTCACGGAGGAACTCGACGAGCGCGCTTTCCTATTTGGGGTCCAGGCTCGCCCCGACGGAGACGAACTTGGATTTGTCGTTGTCGTCGAAGTAGATCTTCTTTGTGTCCCGGGCCGCCTGGAAGTTCGACTCGCCAGCCGGTTTGGCCGACTCCGGGATCTCCAGCTTTTCCTCGCTAGCCTTGCGCTTGAATTGCTTCATCTCCTCGTTGCAGACCATGGTCTCGGCCACCTTCGCGCTATCGGAGGCGCAGGCGATGGAGCGTTTATAGTCTCCGGCGACGGTGATGATTCCGCGTGGGCCCGGTAGCTTCATCTTGAGGTAAGCGTAGTGGGGTACCGCCATGAACTTGGCGAGCGCCGGCCGCCCGAGGATGGCGTGGTAGGCGCTGGAATGGTCGACCACCTCGAAGGAGACTGGTCTCGCGGCGGTGGTTGCTCTTGGTGCCGAATAGGACGTCCAGCCGAATGAGGCCCATGGACGAGCCGGCTCGCCCCGGCACGATGCCGTGGAAGACCGTCCGGCTCGGCGTCAAGCTGGACTCGGAGACGCCCAGCTTCTCCAGCGTGTCACGGTAGAGGATGTTGATGCTGCTGCCCCCGTCAATGAGGACGCGCGAGAAGGTGCAAGCGCGCTTGGTGGAGATGATCATGGGCTCCAGGACTAGAGCATAGCCGCCTGGATTGGGCATCAGTTCCGGGTGGTCGCGGCGGTCCCACGTGATCGGCTCCTGCGACCAGTTGAGGTACTGGGGGACAGGTGGAACCACCGCGTTCACCTCCTTGAACCGTTCGCGCCGGCTTCGTTTGTCGTCACGCTCGCTGACGAACACGACGTAGGCGGCATCCGGATTCTGGTAGCCGTCTGGACCCCTCGGAGGCGGAGCCGGAAGGCGTTCCCTCTCCTCTTCGCGTTGGCGATCATCGCGATTCCTGTCTTCGCGTCGTCTGTCGTCTCGTCCTCGATCGTCCCGTCCGGCTTCATCCCGAGGCGGAGGCGGGTTCCGCCGCTCGTACGGTGGCGGCCTTGGGCGTCCAAGAGGTGCATTGCCTGACGGTGTGGTTTGCTGGCCGGTCGCCATGGTTCCGGCACGGTTGATCGAGCATGTAGTCGTAGTTGTTCCTTGCCCTTGTCCGGCGCATATCGCCGCTTGTCCTCATTCGGCGGTTATCGAAGCCTCCTGCCGGCCTTCCCTCGGTCGTAGCGACGACCTTGGACTCGACGCGGTCGTCTGCGGACTTGCGCTTGCCGGCCGCGTCGGAATCGCGCCGGGTCGATTTTCCTCCTTCTTGGTTTTCCGTCCGGCTGCGGCGTGCAGCCGGCTCCGTCGTGATGATTCTTCCGGCTTCGTCGAGTCGGATCGGGTTGGTCATGCCCGCGTCGGCGGTGGCGTACTCGTCGGCGATTGCCATGAGTTCTGCCATGGTCTTTGGGCTCTTCCTCAGGAGCCGGTGCTTGAGCAGCGTCTGGTCTCGGCAGCCTTGGATGAAGTACTGGACGGCTTGGAGCTCGAGAACTCCCTCGCAGGAGTTGCGAAGGCTTGTCCATCGGGTGAGGTAGGCTCGGTCCGACTCGCCGTCCTTCTGCTTGCACAGCGCGAGCAGCTGTGCGTTGCCAGGGCGCAAGTAGGTGCCGGTAAAATTGCGGTTGAACACTTCCTCGAAGTCCAGCCAGCTGTTGACGCTCTCCTTCGGAAGGCTGTTGAGCCAAGTCCGTGCCGATCCCTGGAGCATGAGTGGCACGTAGCGCACGGCCTACCCGCTTGTTGCCGCCTGCGATGTTGACCGCCGTGACGTAGTCGGCGAGCCAGTCTTCCGGCTTCGCGGTGCCGTTGTACTTGGGTGTGTCCCTGGGGAGAGTGAATCCCTTCGGGAATCGCTCGCTCCGGATGCGGGGTCCGAAACAACGATGAGCAGCGATGTCTTCTTCCTCGATGATGCTTGACAGCTTGAGCACGTCGATGCGGTGGCGTGCGTCGTCGCTGGTTTCGGGTCCCAGCGGCCCCAGGCGTTCGTCGATGGTGACCTTGTGGCCGACTCGCTCCTTGACGTTCCGTCCGGCTCGAGGCTCACTCCGGTTGCCGTCTTCGCGTCGTCCAGCCGGATCGCGACCGTGGTCACGAGGATGCGAGCTCGCGCTCCCTCGCGATGAACTCATGGTTGCTTGTCCTTCGCCCTTCCGCGGCTCGTGGATGACGCCTATGCTGCCTTGCTTGGACTTGCCGGCTGCATCGTAGCCTGGAGGCGGCTCATGATGCCCCTTGCTCGCCGTTGCCTCCGTTTCTCGCTGCTGCCGGTTGGCCGTGTTGATGAGTTGCCGCACCCGGCGCATTTGTTGATGTAGTTCTTCGCCTTGGAGATAGGGTAGCTCGGCGGCTGCTGCTTCCGCCGCCCTCATGTTTTGCGTAGGACAGCTGTACTCGGGGAAGCTGAGATCGGTGAGCTCATGCGCCTTGGCCGGCACGGTTCATGACGCCACCAAGATCTCCTCCTTTGCGCCTAACTTCATTCAGCTTCTCCGCGTTGCGGTCCGCCTGCTCGAAGCCGTGTGCAGAATTGTACTCGCGGATTGTGGCGCTGAGCCGGCGCTGTGTCGACGCGAGGTTTAGCGCCTTGTCGTAGATCTGCTGCCGCATCCTCTCGAGTTCAGTCCGTCGCCTTGACTGGGTCAGCACTCAGCGCGATGGGGGTGCTTAGCAGCTCGAAGTCGGCCTCCAGATTGCGCTGATAGCGAGAGGGTTCGCCAGCTTCATGAACAGTAGTGGTGACGGGGCCTCCTGCCGCCGCGTGCTCGACCATGTGCACCTCGGCGTAGACATTGAGCTTGGCGTCGTCGCAGTCCGCATCGCCGTGGTTGAGGTAGCCGAAGGCGGAGTCGTCATTGCAGGTGCTGGCGTCGAAGATCGAAGGAGCCAAGCTCGAGTAAACCACCTCCGGGTACTCCTTGGCGGCGATGGCGACGTAGACGTGGAAGCCGCCGAGGGTGACGACGGTGCCTCCGATGGTGACGTCCACGTCGGCGAAGCTCCCGGTGTTGTCGAGGACGCAGCCGATGGAGCCGATGGAGAGCACGAGGCCGGAGACGATCCGCCGATCATCTACGGTCCGGGATCCCGCGCAGAACGTGACTCCGCTCGCCGCGAGCCCCACGGTGGGCGCCAAATGTCGTGGTGGTACCCCACTACGCCTACCTCAAGATGAAGCTACCAGGCCCACGCGGGATCATCACCGTCGCCGGAGACTATAAACGCTCCATCGCTTGCGCCTCCGATAGCGCAAAGGTGGCCGAGACCATGGTCTGCAACGAGGAGATGAAGCAATTCAAGCGCAAGGCTAGCGAGGAAAAGCTGGAGATCCCGGAGTCGGCCAAGCCGGCTGGCGAGTCGAACTTCCAGGCGGCCCGGGACACAAAGAAGATCTACTTCGACGACAACGACAAATCCAAGTTCGTCTCCGTCGGGGCGAGCCTGGACCCCAAATAGGAAAGCGCGCTCGTCGAGTTCCTCCGTGAGAACCGGGACATCTTCGCGTGGTCCCCCAAGGACATGCCTGGTGTGCCGAGGGAACTCGCCGAGCACTCTCTTCACGTCCGGACAGATGCCAAGCCGGTAAAACAATCCTTGCGACGCTTCGCGGAAGGAAGAAGACAGCTGATAGGAGAAGAAATAGCCCGGCTACTCGCGGCCGGGTTCATCAAAGAGGTGCAACACACGGAGTGGCTAGCCAATCCGGTAATGGTGGAAAAGAAGAACAAGAAATGGCGGATGTGTATCGACTACACCCACCTCAACAAGGCTTGCCCTAAAGACCCCTTCGCATTGCCGCGCATCGACCAAGTGATCGACTCCACGGCCGGCTGCGACCTCCTCTCCCTCCTCGACGCCTACTCCGGCTACCACCAAATTCCACTGAATCCGGACGACCAGCTCAAGACCGCCTTCATCACCCCATACGGCCCGTACTGCTACACCACCATGCCGTTCGGCTTGAAGAACGCGGGAGCAACATACCAGCGCTGCATGCAGAAATGCCTGCACGACCAAATCGGTCGCAACGCGCACGCTTACGTCGACGACGTCGTCATCAAAACCAAGGAGAAGCATACCCTCCTCCTCGACCTCAAGGAAACCTTCGACAACCTCCGCCGCTTCCAGATGAAGCTCAACCCGGAGAAGTGCGTGTTCGGCGTTCCAGCCGGACAGCTACTCGGCTACCTCGTGTCGGCACGAGGGATCGAGGCCAACCCGGAGAAAATCGCCGCCATCGACAACATGCGACAACCGAGAAGCGTCAAGGACATCCAGAAGTTCGCCGGTTGCTTAGCTTCCCTTAGCCGCTTCATCAGCCGGCTCGGGGAGAAGGCTCTCCCGCTCTATCACTTACTGAAGAAAACGGACAAGTTTGTCTGGAGCGACGCGGCCGACGCCGCCTTCAAGGAACTCAAGCGGGCGATGGCCACCACCCCGTTCCTAGCGCCTCCGGCTCCAAAGGAGCCCATGCTCATGTACATTGCCGCCTCCAACCGAGTCGTCAGCGTTGTCCTAGTGGTGGAACGAGACGAACCCGGCAAGCAACGCCTGGTTCAGCGGCCAGTCTACTACCTCAGCGAGGTGCTCTCGCAGTCAAAGCAAAACTACCCGCATTACCAGAAGCTCGTATACGGCGTGTACATGGCAACGAAGAAGCTGAAGCATTACTTTCAAGAGCACCCGATCAAAGTGATAAGCGACGCACCGCTTGCCGAGATCATAGGCAACAAGGACGCAACCGGCAGAGTAGCGAAATGGGCAATCAACCTGACGGCGCACGGAGTCGAGTACGACAAAAGAACGGCAATCAAGTCACAAGAACTGGCTGACTTTCTAGCCGACTGGACGGAGACGGACCACATACCGCCGCCACCCGATTCCGGCGAGCATTGGCTCATGCACTTCGACGGTTCCAAAAGATACTGGGGACTCGGCGCCGGAGTCGTCCTCACCTCACCCAAGGGGGGCCGACTCGAGTACGTGCTACAGATCCACTTCACGGCGTCCAACAACGTAGCTGAGTATGAAGCTCTCACGCACGGCCTCAAGCTCGCCAAGGCTATGAACATCAAGCGAATCCTCTGCTACGGCGACTTCGACTTGGTGGTCCAGCAGACCACTGGTCATTGGGACGCCAAGGACCCCAACATGGCCGCCTACCGCTTCTTCGTCCAGCAGCTCGCGGGATGCTTCGAAGGATGCGAGTTCCACCACATCCACCGCTCCAACAACGAGGCAGCCGACACCCTGGCGAACATTGGCTCTCTTCGCGAGGAAATCCCACCCGGCGTCGCCCTCGAGAAACTCTACAAACCATCCATCACGCCGTGTCCCGGCTCCGATTCCATCCGAATGCCGCCGGGCACGGAGTCGGCTGGGCCGGCTCCAGGCGAGACGGAATCCGTCGAGGTCCTCGTCATCGAAGCGGCGCCACCATGGACCCAACCCTTCCTCGCCTACCTCGCCAACAACGAGCTCCCGGCGGACGAGCTCATCGCCAGGCAAATCAAACGCCGGGCAAGTGCTTACACCATCATCAACAACGAGCTATACAAGCGCAGCGTCTCTGGAATGTTCCAGCGCTGCGTGAGCCAAGAAGAAGGAATCAGGATCCTCAAAGAAATACATCAAGGCGAATGCGGTCATCACGCATCCTCAAGGGCAATTGTGGCTAAGGCATTCAGGCATGGGTTCTATTGGCCGACTGCGCTGGCGGACGCAAACCAGCTGGTCCGACTCTGCAACGGCTGTCAACGATTCGCGACACAGAAGCACACGCCGGCTTCAGCACTCAAGACAATTCCTATCACTTGGCCGTTTGCCGTCTGGGGACTCGACATGGTCGGCCCACTGAGGAGATCCAGTGGAGGCATGACACATCTGCTGGTAGCAGTAGACAAGTTCACAAAGTGGATTGAAGCCAAGCCGATCAAGAAGCTGGACGGACCAACATCAGTCAAGTTCTTCAAAAGCATCATCTACCGCTTCGGCTACCCCAACAGCATCATCACGGACAACGGGACAAACTTCGTCAAGGGAGAATTCGCAAAGTTCTGCGGCAGAACCGGCATTCGGCTCGACGTGGCCTCCGTCGCGCACCCGCAGTCGAACGGGCAGGTCGAGCGAGCAAACGGCCTCATCCTATCCGGCATCAAGCCTCGGTTGCTCGAACCGCTCGAGCAAGCAGCCGGCGTGTGGGAGGAAGAACTACCTTCCGTCCTCTAGAGCCTAAGGACGATGCCGAATCGCTCAACCGGCTTCACCCCCTTCTTCCTCGTCCATGGGGCTGAAGCCGTCATGCCAACGGACATCGAGCACGACGCGCCCCGGATCATGCTGTACACGGAGGCACAAGCTAAGCAAGCCTACGAAGATGGAATGGACCTGCTCGAGGAAGCACGCCAGCTTGCCGAATCAAGGTCGGCGATGTACCAGCAACAACTACGCAACTACCACAGTCGGCGCATCAAGCACGTCCGCTTTCGCGAAGGCGACCTCGTGCTCCGGCTCATTCAGGACACCAAAAACATGCACAAGTTGTCATCGCCGTGGGAAGGACCATTCATTGTCAGCAAAGCGCTCATAAACGACGCCTACTACTTGATCGACGCCCGCGAGCACAAGAAGGACACGATGGACAAGGAAGGCGATGAAACGGAAAGGCCATGGAACGCGTCACTCTTGCGTCGATTCTACACTTGAGAAAGAACCATGTATGTATCACCTATGCCATCAATAAAGAAATGAGAATGATGAGTGCATGAGCAGTTTTTTGCAATTTTTTCCGCATTTTCTTTCCGGTTCTTCCGGCAGCCGGCAAGTTTGCCTTTAGCGGCCGTGTAGCGTGACTAACCCCTAAACGGTTAACTCTTCGAATCCGGTTAAGGCCGGCAAGAGAACAAGCTGGAGGGGGCCAACAACGTGAAAAACGCATAAAGGGAAGCATTGCCGGCTGAAATAATAATGTTCCATAAACTCGGCCAAGCCGGCAGTCGGCAACCGCGTCTCTTATTACGGATGACTAGCTGCACAACGCTAAACGGCTAACTCTTCGAATCCGGTTAAGGCCGGCAAGAGAATAAGCTGGAGGCTGAGTGTATGCGAAAGACGTAAGAAATAGAAGTCGTTACCGGCTGAGAAAACTCTGGCCTAACAAACCGAATCCTAGCGTTATAGTAGTGTGCATGATCCCGCTAGACGGTGAAGTGCACACGAACGGCGGCGGGAAAGGCTACAGGCGAGTGCGAAATAGAAATAAGCACAGTAAAAATATTCTCCGCGATCAAAATAGCAAACTAATCGCTTCGTCATTTCATTTCACGCGCGAAAACGCCGCCAACCGGCTTCGAGAGCCCAAGCCGGACACAGGCACGACGAGCAGGAAATGAAAACTGCGCACAAGTAAACAAGTACAAGAACAAAAGCAAGTAGCATTAAACATCAAGAGCAAGGCATTACAGATAGAGCCTAAACAACAAAACAAAAGAGGGAAGTCCACAGGCGGACCTTCCCCGCGCAACTACAAGGCCGAGCCGGCAGAGAACTCCCTAAGCGGCATCCGTCGCCTTCCCGGACCCACCTATCTTCTTGCCAACCCAGTGCTTGATGCAGAGGGTGCCGTCGAACACCTTCACGAAGAAGACGCCTTTGTCACGCCGGAGACGGAAGCAGAGAATGAAGCCGGCTTCGAGCTCGTAGAAGTCGGTGAACTCGTCCCAACCCCTGACGAACTCCACCCTGTTGACAACAGCATTACCCTCCGCCTGGGAGGTGAACCAGACGGTTGCATTCCAGGGACCCTGGGAAGCACCCTCACGGAAGAGCTTGAACTTGAAGTGGCCAACGCCCGGCAGCGCGTCGGCGAATGCATCAGGAAGCCTCTGCACCGGCCCAGTAACTGGCGAATGCAGGATCATGAGGAACTCCCCGATGGGGAACACACCCCAGGCCGGGCGCCGCGGATTCTCCAGGGAATCGGAGGAGGCGGAAGACAGCTCCGCGCTGTCCTCCTCGTCATCAGCGGCAACAGAAGCATACTTAGGAGCCGGGTCAAAGCCCGGAGGTGGAAGAACAGGGGTGGCCTCCTCCTCGCTCGATGAGTCGTGAAGAACAAAGAGGCTCTTGCCGTGGCCAATGCCACCACCAACGCCGCCACCGGCGGTACTCGCCTTTTTCGAGCCAGCACGGCCGCCGCCCTTGCCGCGGCCAGCGCTGCTACCGGCGGCAACGGTGGCGATCGTTTTTCCCCGACCACGTCCGCCCCTCTTAGGAGGACGGCCGCGAGGACGTTTCGCCGGAGGCGCAGCGGCGGTCCCCTCGGCAGCAGCGTCCAGAGGCTCGGACTTCACCATGGCAGGGATGCGAGGAAACAAGAAGAGGAAGGTGAAGAGAGAGCAAGAAAGCGTAGGTGAGAAGGAAGAAAACGGTCGAGATTTATAGCAGAAGCGGAAGACAACGTGGGAGACCCAACCGTCACCCACGATCCCACGATCTACACGTGGCAACGAAACCCAGACGACAAGACTCTTCAGTAACAGCAACCGGGTCCACGCACAGAAGCCAAGGAGGCAAGGCCAAGCCGTCAGCCGGCATAAGATACCCGGGGGCTGCGCACCCGCCAAGTCGGCTGCCCAGACCCGGACGCACATATAAATCACCCCAAGTCACGGACTCGGGGGCTGCCAAGCCGTCAGCCGGCAAGAAATTCCCGGGGGCTGCGCACCCGCCAAGTCGGCTGCCCAGACCCGGACGCATATCTACATCACCCCAAGTCACGGACTCGGGGGCTGCCAAGCCGTCAGCCGGCATAAAGATTCACGGGGGTTGCGCACCCGCCAAGGCGGCTGCCTAGACCCGGACGAACATATAAATCACCCCGAGTCACGGACTCGGGGGCTGCCAAGCCGTCAGCCGGCATAAAGATTCCCGGGGGCTGCGCACCCGCCAAGGCGGCTGCCCAGACCCGGACGAATATATAAATCACCCCGAGTCACGGACTCGGGGGCTGCCAAGCCGACAGCCGGCATAAAATACCCGGGGGCTGCGCAGCCGCCAAGCCGGCGCCGCAGACCCGGACGCATATCTACATCACCCCAAGTCACGAACTCGGGGGCTGCTCGACATAACGTCGACAGAAGAAAAGTGAAAGACGGACAAAAAACGTGAAATTTCGACCCGGCTAGATGCTCAAGCCGGCCCAAAATTCGGGGGCTAGGCATGGTGATTATCATCACCAGAACAAAACACGAATTCCGGCACAAAGGCCCAGCAGTCACAGAGAAAACGACACTCATGATAACAGTCTACGGCAGAAAGCAGAACATCGAATTTTTACAAGGCAATCTTCAAAAGTGCACGACATAACAAGATGAATAAAGTGGCAGGACAGTTAATGGTACAGAACGACAGCTACACCCGGCATTCCGGGGAAACAAGTAAATCAGAAGATAGCGGCATCGGTAGCTGCAGCGGTTTCGCCGGCTCCAGTATCCTCAGCTGGCTGCGGCGCCGAGGATGGTTCAGCAGGCACAAGATTAGTCAAGTCCACCGCCTCGGCGACTCGCCCTGAGGCTATGGCGATTTCCGGACGCAGGCTCGCGAGGGATGTCCCAGTGCGGAAGCCATCCAACAGCCTGCTCATCAGCACGCCAGGATACCAGGACTTCACCAACGCCAGTGCCATGTCGGTGCCTCCGCGCGCCGCCATCTCCACTTGCTCGTTGATGCCAACTGGTGCCCCTTCGAGCCGGGTGGACAAATCATGGAGAGCAGCGGGCAAAGAAGCATCCGGCCACAGGTTCTCAAGCACGCCGCCGGCCGCCTCCTTCAGCCGATTGAACTCCTGGCCGAATCGAAGAAGACGGGAGACGGCTGTCGGAGTAGACCCAGCAGCGGCACTAGAGGACTCAGGACGGGAGTGAGCTGAGGCAGCATCCTTCTGGAGTTGCTCATCTACCTCGGGGTAAAGGCCTGCATTTCAAACTAGTGAGGCCGAGTAGAAGACCCCAAGCAAGAAATAAAAGAGAAAGGAGACCGCACTTACCGAGGATCAACTCGTTCACACGTTCGACATCCTTAACCAGGCCGCCCACCAGCTGTTCCTGCTCAAGCTCGCGCGCCTTGGCCGCCTGGGCGATCTTGTTGTTGTTCTCAACGGAATCCTTCAGCAGATTCCTCAACTCGGTCGCATTTTCGCGGAGGGACTCAATCTCGCTCTGCTTCCGGCGCTCAGCTTCCCGCAGTTTCGTCGCTTCCTCGTCCAGCCGGACGACCTCGAGGCGGCGCTCTTCCGACACCTTTTCCGCCGCCTGGAGATCTGTCTTGGCCAAGGTCAGGGCGGCGTCCTTCTCCTTCAGCTGCGTCTCCAAGCCGGCGCGGGAGGTGGTGTCACCTGTGGAGATCGGATCCTCGTCAAACCAAGACATGCAAGAAAAAGTGCAGAACGGCAAGACAGAGAGTGCGAGCGAGAAAAGAAGCTAGACCTTTGGCCGCCTCGAGCTCTCGCTTGAGCAATGCCGCCTCCCTAGCCGCCTCGGCAAAGCCTTGCTCTATGGAGGAGCGGAGCAATGTTACGTTGGCCAAGTTCTCCCTGGCCGTCTGCTCCGCCAGTGCGGCAAGGGGAATCCTCCCCGATGCGTCGGGCAGAGCCGGCACCGGCCCAGTGTATGGCGGAGAAGACACCAGGATCGACTGACGAGGACCAGGGAGCGAAGCCGTCGCCCCCGCAATGGCCTTGTCCTTGGCCGTCTCGGCCACCGACGAGGAAGGAGTGGGGAAGGCGAGATACCCGGCCCCGGCGCCGGGCCGGAGAACTATCTGGAAGGCGTCCGCCGACGCCTCACCAGCACCAGCAGAAACGGGAGGGTGGGAGCCGACCGCGGGATGAACGGCGCTTGCCGACACCGGGTCGACCACTTCCACGTCCGCCGTCACCGTCGCCGCTTCTGAAGGCGGGTTAGCCGCCTGCGCCGCAGGGGCCTCGGTAGCAGGCACCGAGGCCGGCTCCACCACCGCGACGGGTGTCATCTCCACTATTAGAAGCGGAGCCCTGCAAAGCGAAGGAAGCGTCACCATCAAGTACAAGCCGCGTGACTCCTACCACGAGACAAGGGTTTACCCGTCGCATGAGCCCAGCGCCCTGGGCTTCTTCCTCTTCAAGCGCTTCAGCGGGGGAGCCGGCGCGTCGTCGGACGGGCGCTTCACACCTCCGGTGGGCACCTCCTCGCCCCTCGCAGGAATGGCGGAGCCGTCAACTGGCTGCACCGTACGGGTCGGCACCACGTCAACCTCGGCGACGGCCTTGGCTGCTCCCGCTCCCGCTTTCTCCTCAGCCGCCTTGGCCGCCGCCAGCCGCCTCGCGGCCGCCTTGGCGTCCATCTCCGCCCGGATCGAGTCCGCCTGCGCCAGCTCCACGTAAATAGTTTTTTCCAAACCTTCAAGGTCCAGTTTAAAACCACGATCAACAGCGAAAGCAGGATTAACCACCTGGGCGTCGGTCCCGCCGGCAAGAGATTCCGCCCTCTCCACGTCCGCTGCCTTCGCCCTTTCCTCGTCCTCCTTTGAGGCCAGCAGCTGCTCCACAGTCAGACCAGTGTCAGACGCCCCCAAAGCCAAAACAGCCTGCGTCGTTTGAGCATAAAACTCCCTCTCCAAATCACCCGGGTTCAAATCATAAATAAAATCACCACCGGGAGCATGACCAATCACCTCGTCGTTGGCCCCACCAGTCAGGGCATCCTCCTCCGCCATCTTGGCGTCGACCTCAGCCCGGATCTCGGCCATGATCTCATCCGCCCTGGCCTCAGCCACAACCGTCTCCGCCGTCGGTCTCCCGGCTGGCGTCAAGCCGGCCGTGGTAGGCCGGGGTGACGTCGAAGCCAACTTCTTGGCGGGCAGCACGCTCCGCTTCTCGAATGAGCCCTTCCGCTTGTGCGATGCCGCATTCGCATCGACATCGGCGGCCGACTTCGACCGCCTCTCCCTCGCGACCCGTGGAGGGAGGATCGCCTTCTGCTTCTTCCGCGCCGCCGCCTCCAATTCCTTGGTCCAGCGGGAGGATGTCGCCGGTTTGGAGGCTGGCACGGAAGAAGAACCTTCAGAGTCCGGCTCAGAACCGCTGGAAAGATCTACTACCACGCGCCCAACACCGTCGGTTTGCCCGGCGGCGTCTGGCTCAGAAGACTTACCGCGAGGCGACGAGACTGGAGGCGGGACGTCGCGCTCGGGGTCCTCGTCCCGGTCGGCTGCCGAATCGGGATCGGAGCTGGCGGAAGGGACAGGGCTCGTTGCGGTATGGACGGCATCGTCGTCACCTCCGCCATCTTCACCAGCCTCGGCGCCCCCACCGGACGATTCGGTGGAGTCACCGCGCCCGTCCGAACCGGCGCGGCCGCCGCCGCCCGACTCTTCGTCAGCGGTGGCATCTGTTTCTCCTCCCGCCTGTTCATCGGCGGAATTCTCCTCCAGCAAGGCCGTCAGCGCCTTGGTGAAGGGCCCACTGACGTCGGGCTCGAAGACGACTTCGAAGTCTTCCACTCGTTGGAGTTCGCAAAGCTGCGCAATAGGCCGACTAGGTCAGGCGGCAGCCGGACAAAGGAATTGAAGACGGACAAGAGAGCAAAGACTAACCTCCGGAGCAGGTGCCGAGCGGGTGAAAGGATCGCACCCGAAATCCCAGCCTTCCTCGATCCTGTCGGTGACGAGGCGGGAAGCCCATTTGCGGAGGGCCTTTGGCTTCGGCAACTCCAAATAGGCCCGGCTGGGATCCCGGATGCCGGAGTAGAAGCACATCTTGTGTGGGCGCGCCTGCAGCGGATACATCCGCCTCGACAGCCACGCCATGGTCAGGTCCCTGGATGTTAGGCCATCCCTCACCAGCTCCTTCAGCCGGTTGAACAAGACACTCTCAAGAGCCGAGTCCACAGGTGGCTTCCGGAGCCAGGACTTGGAAGCCGGCAGCTCATTGGAAAAGGCCGGAAGGCCGATTCGGTCGACGTCCGAGAGATTCCGGACGTAGAAGTAGGAGTTCTGCCACTTCTTAACAGACTCCGGCAGGCTAATCTTGGGCAGCGGCGTATTCCTCGCGCTGATTGAGACGCTGCCGCAGACACGCTGCACCCCGGCGGTCGCTTGAGACCGCAGGAAGAAGAACATGCCAAAGATCTCCATGCTGGGCCAGAGGCCCAAGTACGCCTCGCACAGCGTGACGAAGCAGGACAGTTGGGTGATGCAGTTCGCCCCCAGATGATGGGGCTGCAGCCCGTAGAAGCGCAAGAACTCCGCAAAGAAGGAGCTCACCGGAAGCCCCAATCCTCGCTCCAGATGCGCGGTGAACACGACGACCTCGCCACTCTTGGGCGCTGGCGAAATTTCCCCTTCGGGGGGCACGCGGGCTTCCACATCGCCCGTCATCCCCAAGAACCTGCCCCGGCGGAACTTCCAAAGGTATTCGTCATCTACGGTGGAGCCCATCCATGATCCCGAGCTCGCCATGGAGGTTCGGTTTCCCGTCGCGAGAGATGCGGATGCGAGGAAGGCACGCACAAGAAAGAGGATGAACAAGAGCTAGGAATCGCAAGAAGCAGTGAAGGAGACGAGATAGGAATGGGGAACAGTATCTCCGGCCGTTCCCCCTCCTTCCACTTTGAAAGCAGGGCAGGCGGAACCGCTCCGCCCATTACGCTGCGTGGCGGGCAACCGTGCCACACCTTCCGCAGACGATCCCGCAAGCAGGCAGTTGCCACAGAAAATCCTGCCCGGTGAAGCCGAGGCGACGTACGCCAGGTCTTGGGCAGAACACCAACGGCTCCCCGAAGCGGCGAAACGTGGCTGACGTAAGCCACGACCTAAGCCACCAAGCCGGTCACTCCGAGCCGCAGAGACCTATTGATCCGGCTCCACGTAGCCGGATGAATCAACAACTACTTCGACAGTGTACAACCGAGGACAGGAGTGCCCGTGAGGCCCTCCCCACAAACAAGCTTCAGATCCATCCGGCCTCGGTTCCAGCCGGCGCCAACTCCAACCTCGACATCTCAACCGCAACGTTCAAGACCGGGGAGAAGATCGAGAAGCCTTCCCAGCAAGCTCGCAAGACTCCACGATCTCGGGGGCTAGTGTCGGGGATATGAACCCCGGATATCCCAAAGAGGTCCATTTCTGCAGAACTCCATGGGCCGGCTACGCAAGTGCCGGCTGCGGCGTGCCGCCTGGAACCAGCCGGATGAAGCGAGCCGCCTCGTCTACCCGGAGGCGGACGGCCGGCTAGGCTCAAGCCGGCCGTACCAACCGACAGCTCCGTACAAGTGGGCCAGGATCGTGTAACCGTTGTCGGGCATCTCCTGTACCAAATCATGACAGCAAGCTCCAGCCGGCTCGAAACCGTAGTGATGTCATAGGGGCAAACATGTAACTTCCTTGTAACCCAGAAACCCTAGCTGCTGCCTATATAAAGCATGCAGGGGCCTCCTGCGCGAGGCAGAGGAGACACGTTCACCAGGTAGGCAATTCAGAGGACAAGGACTGGTAGGATCATCTTCAACCTCCAGCCGGCTAGGATCTCCAGCCGGCTGCCACCCGAAACAGCTCTAGTAGCACCTCTGTAGCCCGATTCAGTGATCAAGCAATAAGAACAAGAAGAGCAGGACGTAGGGGTGTTACCTCCACCAGAGGGCCCCGAACCTGGGTAACTAACGTGTGTTTGCATGTTTGTTGCCCAATCCCGCACGAGCATCCGATCGTCGCCTGCCCCACACTCTTTTCCGTCTTTGATGGATATGCCGTGCAACCCACCACGACATTTGGCGCCCACCGTGGGGCTCGCGGCGAGCGGAGTCACGTTCTGCGCGGGATCCCGGACCGTAGATGATCGACGGATCGTCTCCGGCCTCGTGCTCTCCATCGGCTCCATCGGCTGCGTCCTCGACAACACCGGGAGCTTCACCGACGTGGACGTCACCATCGGAGGCACCGTCGTCACCCTCGGCGGCTTCCACGTCTACGTCGCCGTCGCCGCCAAGGAGTACCCGAGGTGGTTTACTCGAGCTTGGCTCCTTCGATCTTCGACGCCAGCACCTGCAATGATGACTCCGCCTTCGGCTACCTCAACCACGGCGATGCGGACTGCGATGACGCCAAGCTCAATGTCTACGCCGAGGTGCACATGGTCGAGCACGTGGCGGCAGGAGGCCCCGTCACTACTACTGTTCATGAAGCTGGCGAACCCTCTCGCTATCAGCGCAATCTGGAGGCCGACTTCGAGCTGCTAAGCACCCCCATCGCGCCGAGTGCTGACCCAGTCAAGGCGACGGCTGAACTCGAGAGGATGCGGCAGCAGATCTACGACAAGGCGCTAAACCTCGCGTCGACACAGCGCCGGCTCAGCGCCACGATCCGCGAATACAATTCTGCACACGGCTTCGAGCAGGCGGACCGCAACGCGGAGAAGCTGAATGAAGTTAGGCGCAAAGGAGGAGATCTTGGTGGCGTCATGAACCGTGCCGGCCAAGCGCATGAGCTCACCGATCTCAGCTTCCTCGAGTACAGCTGTCCTACGCAAAACATGAGGGCGGCGGAAGCAGCAGCCGCCGAGCTACCCTATCTCCAAGGCGAAGAACTACATCAACAAATGCGCCGGGTGCGGCAACTCATCAACACGGCCAACCGACAGCAGCGAGAAACGGAGGCAACGGCGAGCAAGGGGCATCATGAGCCGCCTCCAGGCTACGATGCGGCCGGCAAGTCCAAGCAAGGAGCAGAGGCGTCATCCACGAGCCGCGGAAGGGCGAAGGACAAGCAACCACGAGTCCATCGCGAGGGAAGCGCGAGCTCGCATCCTCGTGACCACGGTCGCGATCCGGCTGGACGACGCGAAGACGGCAACCGGAGTGAGCCTCGAGCCGGACGGAACGTCAAGGAGCGAGTCGGCCACAAGGTCACCATCGACGAACGCCTGGGGCCGCTGGGACCCGAAACCAGCGACGACGCACGCCACCGCATCGACGTGCTCAAGCTGTCAAGCATCATCGAGGAAGAAGACATCGCCGCCCATCGTTGTTTCGGACCCCGCATCCGGAGCGAGCGATTCCCGAAGGGATTCACTCTCCCCAGGGACACACCCAAGTACAACGGCACCGCGAAGCCGGAAGACTGGCTCGCCGACTACGTCACGGCGGTCAACATCGCAGGCGGCAACAAGCGGGTGGCCGTGCGCTATGTGCCACTCATGCTCCAGGGATCGGCACGGACTTGGCTCAACAGCCTTCCGAAGGAGAGCGTCAACAGCTGGCTGGACTTCGAGGAAGTGTTCAACCGCAATTTCACCGGCACCTACTTGCGCCCTGGCAACGCACAGCTGCTCGCGCTGTGCAAGCAGAAGGACGGCGAGTCGGACCGAGCCTACCTCACCCGATGGACAAGTCTTCGCAACTCCTGCGAGGGAGTTCTCGAGCTCCAAGCCGTCCAGTACTTCATCCAAGGCTGCCGAGACCAGACGCTGCTCAAGCACCGGCTCCTGAGGAAGAGCCCAAAGACCATGGCAGAACTCATGGCAATCGCCGACGAGTACGCCACCGCCGACGCGGGCATGACCAACCCGATCCGACTCGACGAAGCCGGAAGAATCATCACGACGGAGCCGGCTGCACGCCGCAGCCGGACGGAAAACCAAGAAGGAGGAAAATCGACCCGGCGCGATTCCGACGCGGCCGGCAAGCGCAAATCCGCAGACGACCGCGTTGAGTCCAAGGTCGTCGCCACGACCGAGGGAAGGCCGGCAGGAGGCTTCGATAACCGCCGTATGAGGACAAGCGGCGATATGCGCCGGACAAGGGCAAGGAACAACTACGACTACATGCTCGATCAACCGTGCCGGAACCATGGCGACCGGCCAGCAAACCACACCGTCAGGCAATGCACCCTCGGTCGCCCAAGACCACCACCGTACGAGCGGCGAAACCCGCCTCCGCCTCGGGATGAAGCCGGACGGGACGATCGAGGACGCGACGACAGACGACGTGAGGACAGGAATCGGGATGATCGCCAACGCGAAGAAGAAAGGAGGGAGCGCCTTCCGGCTCCGCCTCCAAGGGGTCCAGACGGCTACCAGAATCCGGACGCCGCCTACGTCGTGTTCGTCAGCGAGCGCGACGACAAGCGAAGCCGGCGCGAACGGTTCAAGGAGGTGAACGCGGTGGTTCCACCTGTCCCCCAGTACCTCAACTGGTCGCAGGAACCAATCACATGGGACCGCAGCGACCACCCGGAGCTGATGCCCAACCCAGGTGGCTATGCCTTGATCCTGGAGCCCATGATCATCTCCGCCAAGCGTGCTTGCACCTTCTCACGCGTCCTCATTGACGGGGGCAGCAGCATCAACATCCTCTACCGTGACACGCTGGAGAAGCTGGGCATCTCCGAGTCCAGTCTGACGCCGAGCCGAACGGTCTTCCACGGCATCGTGCCGGGGCGAGCCGGCTCGTCCATGGGCCTCATTCGGCTAGGACGTCCTATTCGGCACCAAGAGCAACCACCGCCGCGAGACCGTCTCCTTCGAGGTGGTCGACCACTCCAGCGCCTACCACGCCATCCTCGGGCGGCCGGCGCTCGCCAAGTTCATGGCGGTACCTCACTACGCCTACCTCAAAATGAAGCTACCAGGCCCACGCGGGATCATCACCGTCGCCGGAGACTATAAACGCTCCATCGCTTGCGCCTCCGATAGCGCAAAGGTGGCCGAGACCATGGTCTGCAACGAGGAGATGAAGCAATTCAAGCGCAAGGCTAGCGAGGAAAAGCTGGAGATCCCGGAGACGGCCAAGCCGGCTGGCGAGTCAAACTTCCAGGCGGCCCGGGACACAAAGAAGATCTACTTCGACGACAACGACAAGTCCAAGTTCGTCTCCGTCGGGGCGAGCCTGGACCCCAAATAGGAAAGCGCGCTCGTCGAGTTCCTCCGTGAGAACCGGGACATCTTCGCGTGGTCCCCCAAGGACATGCCTGGTGTGCCGAGGGAACTCGCCGAGCACTCTCTTCACGTCCGGCCAGACGCCAAGCCGGTAAAACAATCCTTGCGACGCTTCGCGGAAGGAAGAAGACAGCTGATAGGAGAAGAAATAGCCCGGCTACTCGCGGCCGGGTTCATCAAAGAGGTGCAACACACGGAGTGGCTAGCCAATCCGGTAATGGTGGAAAAGAAGAACAAGAAATGGCGGATGTGTATCGACTACACCCACCTCAACAAGGCTTGCCCTAAAGACCCCTTCGCATTGCCGCGCATCGACCAAGTGATCGACTCCACGGCCGGCTGCGACCTCCTCTCCCTCCTCGACGCCTACTCCGGCTACCACCAAATTCCACTGAATCCGGACGACCAGCTCAAGACCGCCTTCATCACCCCATACGGCCCGTACTGCTACACAACCATGCCGTTCGGCTTGAAGAACGCGGGAGCAACATACCAGCGCTGCATGCAGAAATGCCTGCACGACCAAATCGGTCGCAACGCGCACGCTTACGTCGACGACGTCGTCATCAAAACCAAGGAGAAGC
The DNA here is from genome assembly GCA_012064385.1 of Puccinellia tenuiflora. NCBI lineage: Eukaryota > Viridiplantae > Streptophyta > Magnoliopsida > Poales > Poaceae > Puccinellia > Puccinellia tenuiflora. The sequence goes on from QRDG01000119.1 coordinate 818,018, forward strand.
ATACCCTCCTCCTCGACCTCAAGGAAACCTTCGACAACCTCCGCCGCTTCCAGATGAAGCTCAACCCGGAGAAATGCGTGTTCGGCGTTCCAGCCGGACAGCTACTCGGCTACCTCGTGTCGGCACGAGGGATCGAGGCCAACCCGGAGAAAATCGCCGCCATCGACAACATGCGACAACCGAGAAGCGTCAAGGACATCCAGAAGTTCGCCGGTTGCTTAGCTTCCCTTAGCCGCTTCATCAGCCGGCTCGGGGAGAAGGCTCTCCCGCTCTATCACTTACTGAAGAAAACGGACAAGTTCGTCTGGAGCGACGCGGCCGACGCCGCCTTCAAGGAACTCAAGCGGGCGATGGCCACCACCCCGGTCCTAGCGCCTCCGGCTCCAAAGGAGCCCATGCTCATGTACATTGCCGCCTCCAACCGAGTCGTCAGCGTTGTCCTAGTGGTGGAACGAGACGAACCCGGCAAGCAACGGCCGGTTCAGCGGCCAGTCTACTACCTCAGCGAGGTGCTCTCGCAGTCAAAGCAAAACTACCCGCATTACCAGAAGCTCGTATACGGCGTGTACATGGCAACGAAGAAGCTGAAGCATTACTTTCAAGAGCACCCGATCAAAGTGATAAGCGACGCACCGCTTGCCGAGATCATAGGCAACAAGGACGCAACCGGCAGAGTAGCGAAATGGGCAATCAACCTGACGGCGCACGGAGTCGAGTACGACAAAAGAACGACAATCAAGTCACAAGAACTGGCTGATTTTCTAGCCGACTGGACGGAGACGGACCACATACCGCCGCCACCCGATTCCGGCGAGCATTGGCTCATGCACTTCGACGGTTCCAAAAGATACTGGGGACTCGGCGCCGGAGTCGTCCTCACCTCACCCAAGGGGGGCCGACTCGAGTACGTGCTACAGATCCACTTCACGGCGTCCAACAACGTAGCTGAGTATGAAGCTCTCGCGCACAGCCTCAAGCTCGCCAAGGCTATGAACATCAAGCGAATCCTCTGCTACGGCGACTCCGACTTGGTGGTCCAGCAGACCACTGGTCATTGGGACGCCAAGGACCCCAACATGGCCGCCTACCGCTTCTTCGTCCAGCAGCTCGCGGGATGCTTCGAAGGATGCGAGTTCCACCACATCCACCGCTCCAACAACGAGGCAGCCGACACCCTGGCGAACATTGGCTCTCTTCGCGAGGAAATCCCACCCGGCGTCGCCCTCGAGAAACTCTACAAACCATCCATCACGCCGTGTCCCGGCTCCGATTCCATCCGAATGCCGCCGGGCGCGGAGTCGGCTGGGCCGGCTCCAGGCGAGACGGAATCCGTCGAGGTCCTCGTCATCGAAGCGGCGCCACCATGGACCCAACCCTTCCTCGCCTACCTCGCCAACAACGAGCTCCCGGCGGACGAGCTCATCGCCAGGCAAATCAAACGCCGGGCAAGTGCTTACACCATCATCAACAACGAGCTATACAAGCGCAGCGTCTCTGGAATGTTCCAGCGCTGCGTGAGCCAAGAAGAAGGAATCAGGATCCTCAAAGAAATACATCAAGGCGAATGCGGTCATCACGCATCCTCAAGGGCAATTGTGGCTAAGGCATTCAGGCATGGGTTCTATTGGCCGACTGCGCTGGCGGACGCAAACCAGCTGGTCCGACTCTGCAACGGCTGTCAACGATTCGCGACACAGAAGCACATGCCGGCTTCAGCACTCAAGACAATTCCTATCACTTGGCCGTTTGCCGTCTGGGGACTCGACATGGTCGGCCCACTGAGGAGATCCAGTAGAGGCATGACACATCTGCTGGTAGCAGTAGACAAGTTCACAAAGTGGATTGAAGCCAAGCCGATCAAGAAGATGGACGGACCAACAGCAGTCAAGTTCTTCAAAAGCATCATCTACCGCTTCGGCTACCCCAACAGCATCATCACGGACAACGGGACAAACTTTGTCAAGGGAGAATTCGCAAAGTTCTGCGGCAGAACCGGCATTCGGCTCGACGTGGCCTCCGTCGCGCACCCGCAGTCGAACGGGCAGGTCGAGCGAGCAAACGGCCTCATCCTATCCGGCATCAAGCCTCGGTTGCTCGAACTGCTCGAGCAAGCAGCCGGCGCGTGGGAGGAAGAACTACCTTCCGTCCTCTAGAGCCTAAGGACGATGCCGAATCGCTCAACCGGCTTCACCCCCTTCTTCCTCGTCCATGGGGCTGAAGCCGTCATGCCAACGGACATCGAGCACGACGCGCCCCGGATCGTGCTGTACACGGAGGCACAAGCTAAGCAAGCCTACGAAGATGGAATGGACCTGCTCGAGGAAGCACGCCAGCTTGCCGAATCAAGGTCGGCGATGTACCAGCAACAACTACGCAACTACCACAGTCGGCGCATCAAGCACGTCCGCTTTCGCGAAGGCGACCTCGTGCTCCGGCTCATTCAGGACACCAAAAACATGCACAAGTTGTCATCGCCGTGGGAAGGACCATTCATTGTCAGCAAAGCGCTCATAAACGACGCCTACTACTTGATCGACGCCCGCGAGCACAAGAAGGACACGATGGACAAGGAAGGCGATGAAACGGAAAGGCCATGGAACGCGTCACTCTTGCGTCGATTCTACACTTGAGAAAGAACCATGTATGTATCACCTATGCCATCAATAAAGAAATGAGAATGATGAGTCAATGAGCAGTTTTTTGCAATTTTTTCCGCATTTTCTTTCCGGTTCTTCCGGCAGCCGGCAAGTTTGCCTTTAGCGGCCGTGTAGCGTGACTAACCCCTAAACGGTTAACTCTTCGAATCCGGTTAAGGCCGGCAAGAGAACAAGCTGGAGGGGGCCAACAACGTGAAAAACGCATAAAGGGAAGCATTGCCGGCTGAAATAATAATGTTCCATAAACTCGGCCAAGCCGGCAGTCGGCAACCGCGTCTCTTATTACGGATGACTAGCTGCACAACGCTAAATGGCTAACTCTTCGAATCCGGTTAAGGCCGGCAAGAGAATAAGCTGGAGGCTGAGTGTATGCGAAAGACGTAAGAAATAGAAGTCGTTACCGGCTGAGAAAACTCTGGCCTAACAAACCGGACCCTAGCGTTATAGTAGTGTGCATGATCCCGCTAGACGGTGAAGTGCACACGAACGGCGGCGGGAAAGGCTACAGGCGAGTGCGAAATAGAAATAAGCACAGTAAAAGTATTCTTCGTGATCAAAATAGCAAACTAATCACTTCGTCATTTCATTTCACGCGCGAAAACGCCGCCAACCGGCTTCGAGAGCCCAAGCCGGACACAGGCACGACGAGCAGGAAATGAAAACTGCGCACAAGTAAACAAGTACAAGAACAAAAGCAAGTAGCATTAAACATCAAGAGCAAGGCATTACAGATAGAGCCTAAACAACAAAACAAAAGAGGGAAGTCCACAGGCGGACCTTCCCCGCGCAACTACAAGGCCGAGCCGGCAGAGAACTCCCTAAGCGGCATCCGTCGCCTTCCCGGACCCACCTATCTTCTTGCCAACCCAGTGCTTGATGCAGAGGGTGCCGTCGAACACCTTCACGAAGAAGACGCCTTTGTCACGCCGGAGACGGAAGTAGAGAATGAAGTTGGCTTCGAGCTCGTAGAAGTCGGCAAACTCGTCCCAACCCCTGACGAACTCCACCCTGTTGACAACAGCATTACCCTCCGCCTGGGAGGTGAACCGGACGGTTGCATTCCAGGGACCCTGGGAAGCACCCTCACGGAAGAGCTTGAACTTGAAGTGGCCAACGCCCGGCAGCGCGTCGGCGAATGCATCAGGAAGCCTCTGCACCGGCCCAGTAACTGGAGAATGCAGGATCATGAGGAACTCCCCGATGGGGAACACAACCCAGGCCGAGCGCCGCGGATTCTCCAGGGAATCGGAGGAGGCGGAAGACAGCTCCGCGCTGTCCTCCTCGTCATCAGCGGCAAGAGAAGCATACTTAGGAGCCGGGTCAAAGCCCGGAGGTGGAAGAACATGGGTGGCCTCCTCCTCGCTCGATGAGTCGTGAAGAACAAAGAGGCTCTTGCCGTGGCCAATGCCACCACCAACGCCGCCACCTGCGGTACTCGCCTTTTTCGAGCCAGCACGGCCGCCGCCCTTGCCGCGGCCAGTGCTGCTACCGGCGGCAACGGTAGCGATCGTTTTTCCCCCGACCACGTCCGCCCCTCTTAGGAGGACGGCCGCGAGGACGTTTCGCCGGAGGCGCAGCGGCGGCCCCCTCGGCAGCAGCGTCCAGAGGCTCGGACTTCACCATGGCAGGGATGCGAGGAAACAAGAAGAGGAAGGTGAAGAGAGAGCAAGAAAGCGTAGGTGAGAAGGAAGAAAACGGTCGAGATTTATAGCAGAAGCGGAAGACAACGTGGGGGACCCAACCGTCACCCACGATCCCACGATCTACACGTGGCAACGAAACCCAGACGACAAGACTCTTCAGTAACAGCAACCGGGTCCATGCACAGAAGCCAAGGAGGCAAGGCCAAGCCGTCAGCCGGCATAAGATACCCGGGGGCTACGCACCCGCCAAGTCGGCTGCCCAGACCCGGACGCACATATAAATCACCCCAAGTCACGGACTCGGGGGCTGCCAAGCCGTCAGCCGGCAAGAAATTCCCGGGGGCTGCGCACCCGCCAAGTCGGCTGCCCAGACCCGGACGCATATCTACATCACCCCGAGTCACGGACTCGGGGGCTGCCAAGCTGTCAGCCGGCATAAAGATTCCCGGGGGTTGCGCACCCGCCAAGGCAGCTGCCCAGACCCGGACGAACATATAAATCACCCCGAGTCACGGACTCGGGGGCTGCCAAGCCGTCAGCCGGCATAAAGATTCCCGGGGGCTGCGCACCCGCCAAGGCGGCTGCCCAGACCCGGACGAATATATAAATCACCCCGAGTCACGGACTCGGGGGCTGCCAAGCCGACAGCCGGCATAAAATACCCGGGGGCTGCGCAGCCGCCAAGCCGGCGCCGCAGACCCGGACGCATATCTACATCACCCCAAGTCACGAACTCGGGGGCTGCTCGACATAACGTCGACAGAAGAAAAGCGAAAGACGGACAAAAAACGTGAAATTTCGACCCGGCTAGATGCTCAAGCCGGCCCAAAATTCGGGGGCTAGGCATGGTGATTATCATCACCAGAACAAAACACGAATTCCGGCACAAAGGCCCAGCAGCCACAGAGAAAACGACACTCATGATACAGTCTACGGCAGAAAGCAGAACATCGAATTTTTACAAGGCAATCTTCAAAAGTGCACGACATAACAAGATGAATAAAGTGGCAGGACAGTTAATGGTACAGAACGACAGCTACACCCGGCATTCCGGGGAAACAAGTAAATCAGAAGATAACGGCATCGGTAGCTGCAGCGGTTTCGCCGGCTCCAGTATCCTCAGCTGGCTGCGGCGCCGAGGACGGTTCAGCAGGCACAAGATTAGTCAAGTCCACCGCCTCGGCGACTCACCCTGAGGCTATGGCGATTTCCGGACGCAGGCTCGCGAGGGATGTCCCAGTGCGGAAGCCATCCAACAGCCTGCTCATCAGCACGCCAGGATACCAGGACTTCACCAACGCCAGTGCCATGTCGGTGCCTCCGCGCGCCGCCATCTCCACTTGCTCGTTGATGCCAACTGGTGCCCCTTCGAGCCGGGTGGACAAATCATGGAGAGCAGCGGGCAAAGAAGCATCCGGCCACAGGTTCTCAAGCACGCCGCCGGCCGCCTCCTTCAACCGATTGAGCTCCTGGCCGAATCGAAGAAGACGGGAGACGGCTGTCGGAGTAGACCCAGCAGCGGCACCAGAGGACTCAGGACGGGAGTGAGCTGAGGCAGCATCTTTCTGGAGTTGCTCATCTACCTCGGGGTAAAGGCCTGCATTTCAAACTAGTGAGGCCGAGTAGAAGACCCCAAGCAAGAAATAAAAGAGAAAGGAGACCGCACTTACCGAGGATCAACTCGTTCACGCGTTCGACATCCTTAACCAGGCCGCCCACCAGCTGTTCCTGCTCAAGCTCGCGCGCCTTGGCCGCCTGGGCGATCTTGTTGTTGTTCTCAACGGAATCCTTCAGCAGATTCCTCAACTCGGTCGCATTTTCGCGGAGGGACTCAATCTCGCTTTGCTTCCGGCGCTCAGCTTCCCGCAGTTTTGTCGATTCCTCGTCCAGCCGGACGACCTCGAGGCGGCGCTCTTCCGACACCTTTTCCGCCGCCTGGAGATCTGTCTTGGCCAAGGTCAGGGCGGCGTCCTTCTCCTTCAGCTGCGTCTCCAAGCCGGCGTGGGAGGTGGTGTCACCTGTGGAGATCGGATCTTCGTCAAACCAAGACATGCAAGAAAAAGTGCAGAACGGCAAGACAGAGAGTGCGAGCGAGAAAAGAAGCTAGACCTTTGGCCGCCTCGAGCTCTCGCTTGAGCAATGCCGCCTCCCTAGCCGCCTCGGCAAAGCCTTGCTCTATGGAGGAGCGGAGCAATGTTACGTTGGCCGGTTAACTCTTCGAATCCGGTTAAGGCCGGCAAGAGAACAAGCTGGAGGGGGCCAACAGCGTGAAAAACGCATAAAGGGAAGCATTGCCGGCTGAAATAATAATGTTCCATAAACTCGGCCAAGCCGGCAGTCGGCAACCACGTCTCTTATTACGGATGACTAGCTGCACAACGCTAAATGGCTAACTCTTCGAATCCGGTTAAGGCCGGCAAGAGAATAAGCTGGAGGCCGAGTGTATGCGAAAGACGTAAGAAATAGAAGTCGTTACCGGCTGAGAAAACTCTGGCCTAACAAACCGGACCCTAGCGTTATAGTAGTGTGCATGATCCCGCTAGACGGTGAAGTGCACACGAACGGCGGCGGGAAAGGCTACAGGCGAGTGCGAAATAGAAATAAGCACAGTAAAAGTATTCTTCGTGATCAAAATAGCAAACTAATCACTTCGTCATTTCATTTCACGCGCGAAAACGCCGCCAACCGGCTTCGAGAGCCCAAGCCGGACACAGGCACGACGAGCAGGAAATGAAAACTGCACACAAGTAAACAAGTACAAGAGCAAAAGCAAGTAGCATTAAACATCAAGAGCAAGGCATTACAGATAGAGCCTAAACAACAAAACAAAAGAGGGAAGTCCACAGGCGGACCTTCCCCGCGCAACTACAAGGCCGAGCCGGCAGAGAACTCCCTAAGCGGCATCCGTCGCCTTCCCGGACCCACCTATCTTCTTGCCAACCCAGTGCTTGATGCAGAGGGTGCCGTCGAACACCTTCACGAAGAAGACGCCTTTGTCACGCCGGAGACGGAAGCAGAGAATGAAGCCGGCTTCGAGCTCGTAGAAGTCGGTGAACTCGTCCCAACCCCTGACGAACTCCACCCTGTTGACAACAGCATTACCCTCCGCCTGGGAGGTGAACCAGACGGTTGCATTCCAGGGACCCTGGGAAGCACCCTCACGGAAGAGCTTGAACTTGAAGTGGCCAACGCCCGGCAGCGCGTCGGCGAATGCATCAGGAAGCCTCTGCACCGGCCCAGTAACTGGCGAATGCAGGATCATGAGGAACTCCCCGATGGGGAACACACCCCAGGCCGGGCGCCGCGGATTCTCCAGGGAATCGGAGGAGGCGGAAGACAGCTCCGCGCTGTCCTCCTCGTCATCAGCGGCAACAGAAGCATACTTAGGAGCCGGGTCAAAGCCCGAAGGTGGAAGAACAGGGGTGGCCTCCTCCTCGCTCGATGAGTCGCGAAGAACAAAGAGGCTCTTGCCGTGGCCAATGCCACCACCAACGTCGCCACCGGCGGTACTCGCCTTTTTCGAGCCAGCACGGCCGCCGCCCTTGCCGCGGCCAGCGCTGCTACCCGGCGGCAACGGTAGCGATCGTTTTTCCCCGACCACGTTCGCCCCTCTTAGGAGGACGGCCGCGAGGACGTTTCGCCGGAGGCGCAGCGGCGGTCCCCTCGGCAGCAGCGTCCAGAGGCTCGGACTTCACCACGGCAGGGATGCGAGGAAACAAGAAGAGGAAGGTGAAGAGAGAGCAAGAAAGCGTAGGTGAGAAGGAAGAAAACGGTCGAGATTTATAGCAGAAGCGGAAGACAACGTGGGGGACCCAACCGTCACCCACGATCCCACGATCTACACGTGGCAACGAAACCCAGACGACAAGACTCTTCAGTAACAGCAACCGGGTCCACGCACAGAAGCCAAGGAGGCAAGGCCAAGCCGTCAGCCGGCATAAGATTCCCGGGGGCTGCGCACCCGCCAAGTCAGCTGCCCAGACCCGGACGCACATATAAATCACCCCAAGTCACGGACTCGGGGGCTGCCAAGCCGTCAGCCGGCAAGAAATTCCCGGGGGCTGCGCACCCGCCAAGTCGGCTGCCCAGACCCGGACGCATATCTACATCACCCCGAGTCACGGACTCGGGGGCTGCCAAGCCGTCAGCCGGCATAAAGATTCCCGGGGGTTGCGCACCCGCCAAGGCGGCTGCCCAGACCCGGACAAACATATAAATCACCCCGAGTCACGGACTCGGGGGCTGCCAAGCCGTCAGCCGGCATAAAGATTCCCGGGGGCTGCGCACCCGCCAAGGCGGCCGCCCAGACCCGGACGAATATATAAATCACCCCGAGTCACGGACTCGGGGGCTGCCAAGCCGACAGCCGGCATAAAATACCCGGGGGCTGCGCAGCCGCCAAGCCGGCGCCGCAGACCCGGACGCATATCTACATCACCCCAAGTCACGAACTCGGGGGCTGCTCGACATAACGTCGACAGAAGAAAAGCGATAGACGGACAAAAAACGTGAAATTTGACCCGGCTAGATGCTCAAGCCGACCCAAAATTCGGGGGCTAGGCATGGTGATTATCATCACCAGAACAAAACACGAATTCCGGCACAAAGGCCCAGCAGCCACAGAGAAAATGACACTCATGATAACAGTCTACGGCAGAAAGCAGAACATCGAATTTTTACAAGGCAATCTTCAAAAGTGCACGACATAACAAGATGAATAAAGTGGCAGGACATCATTCTTGCGTGAATGTTACGTTGGCCCCCTCCAGCCGCCTCGCGGCCGCCTTGACGTCCATCTCCGCCCGGATCGAGTCCGCCTGCGCCAGCTCCGCGTAAATAGCTTTTTCCATACCTTCAAGGTCCAGTTTAAAACCACGATCAACAGCGAAAGCAGGATTAACCACCTGCTGGACGAGGTAAAAATGCGACCGAGTTGAGGAATCTGCTGAAGGATTCCGTTGAGAACAACAACAAGATCGCCCAGGCGGCCAAGCCGTGCGAGCTTGAGCAGGAACAGCTGGTGGGCGGCCTGGTTAAGGATGTCGAACCCGTGAACGAGTTGATCCTCGGTAAGTGCGGTCTCCTTTCTCTTTTATTTCTTGCTTGGGGTCTTCTACTCGGCCTTACTAGTTTGAAATGCAGGCCTTTACCCCGAGGTAGATGAGCAACTCCATAAAGATGCTGCCTCAGCTCACTCCCGTCCTGAGTCCTCTGGTGCCGCTGCTGGGTCTACTCCGACAGCCGTCTCCCGTCTTCTTCGATTCGGCCAGGAGCTCAATCGGTTGAAGGAGGCGGCCGGCGGCGTGCTTGAGAACCTGTGGCCGGATGCTTCTTTGCCCGCTGCTCTCCATGATTTGTCCACCCGGCTATAACACCCCAGATTTTCATCCCTAATTTTGGCGGTGTTTTCTGACACCTGGAAAACTTTTCCTCGATTCCTAAATGTTTCTTCAAATCTTTTGAGGATGATTTGACTTTGGAATTGCTCTCTCAAAATTTTCCCGGTGATCCACGAACCACTCCAACACCCGTGATAATTTTTATGCTTAGGTTTTCTCTCGAAAACCCTAGCCCTGATTATCGAACCTCTAAAACCCTTTACTCCACCTACCAAAGAAAAGCCTGTTTCCAAAGCTGGAAAAATTCCACCAAAAATACCAGAGACTCCCCTCCTCATACAAAGACAATCCATCCAAAAATATTGCATACTTCAATGCAATATTTCCAAGTTTATACATATTCTCCATTATGCCATTTTCAATCCTGAAATTGTCTAGACACCTTCCACCCATCCAAAAATTCCGCAATTTTGGCGAGGTGCTTGATTTAACCTCCGGAGCATTTCACTCCATTGGCCCAACCTCATTTGAGCATTATTTGAGGTACTTCCTTTAGAGTGGCCTTTTCATGCCTATTTGCAATTTCCAAAGCAACCCCTAGCTACAAAATTCATTTGGCATTGCCACTTTGCCAGATTGACCAACTCCCTTATATAACCACATATCCAGAATACCAGGTCAAGATCATTTGAATAAAAACAATTGGCATGCCCATGCCATTTGGGCATTTTTGGACACCAATTTATTTGACCAAGCTCCAGGCCTCCATTTCATCTAAAATTCCACATACATACTACATACCCCTGTCCTAACCTACTGTAAATTTTGGGGATTTTTCTGAGAGGTGCAAGGCCCCTGTCATTCCATCGAACACCTGGTGGACCCTCGGTTTTCTGAAAACTTTGTGTTACCAAGTGTGGAGTTTTTGTGTGCAACCAATGTAGTAGCGTAGGCCCTGTCCTTAGCAACCCGTGGGTACCTTTCTTTTTCCTTTTGGTGCCCTAGGTCATCGGGAACGCGACGATGCCGCTCGCGTCGCGCTCTGAACGTCCGGGACGCGCGCTTTGGCAAGACCTAATTCTCGTTACTGCCATGGACGGTGCCTAATACCTTGCTGCAGTGCGCCTCGTGCTCCACTGTGCATCCAGCGGCAGCCTCACCCCCCCTCCTCCTCCTTATCTCCTCCCTGTGGAGGGGAGACGTCACCCATGACCTCGGTTGGCCATCAATGGCCAAACCGGCCAGCACCTAACTCCCCCCCCCTCTGGTCTATAAAAGGAGCAGCTCGAGCTCCCCAACCGCGTGCAAACCTCCACTCTACTTCCCCGGTGCCGTGCAGCAATTGGAGTTCGGCATGCCCGAGCCCATGATCGAGCTCGTGCGTGCTGCCGTGACCAAAGCCTCGGGCGAGCTCGCGCCCGTCACCCCCACGGCCTCCCCATGCCTCCAACTGCCTCACGAACGCGGACAAGCCGCTCCTCCCCACGGCCGCCCCTCTGCCATCCCCTAGCTGGCCGTGCAGCACGGCGGAGGAGCCGTCCGTGCTCGCCTCCGCCACGGTCGAGCTCGGGCGCGCAAGCAGGAGGCCGCCCCCGCCTCCGGTTCCTCCTCCCACGGCCGCGGCACGCCGCCGCCGTTCCAACCCCGCCGACGCCAAGGTCGCCGGCCCACCTCGTCGCCGCCCCCAAGCTCCACCCGAGCCCCACCGTGGTCACACGGCCAAGCTCGCGGGCGACGCGTCGGAGGCGTCCCCTCCGTCGAAGCTGCCGCCCCTGGGCGCGGTGGACCACGCCGTGCCCGTACCCGCCGCCGGCCGGCCTCCCGGCGCCCCACCTTGGCCGTCCCTGGCCGACCCGGGCTCGCTCCCGTGCGTGTCCTCTGTCCCGGGGAGGAGGACGACCAGGGGATCGATCCCCTCTGCTTTTTTTTTCAGCAAACCGTTTCCAGCCTAGCAGGCCGGCAGCAGCTCGCGGCCCACCAGCGGCCGGCCTGGCGCAGCGCCGGCACGCGCGCGTGCGACGCGCCCGTGGCCCAGCGGCGGCCCGTGCGTTTTTTTTTCCGCGGGCGGTTTTTCCTTTTCCTGCTGGACGGATTTTCGAACCCCCGTATCTTTCGAACCGTGACTCCGATTGAGGTGATTCAAATTTGTAAATTCCTAGTTTTAAGAGATCTACCCAGTGGTATGTGTTTTATATTTTTGGGAGATGCTTAGATGCTCAGCACACTTGTATGAACGTGTATAGGTATCCCGCGGTACCGGCGAATCGAAACCCTATCCCACGACGTGCCCGAGACCTCCAGGCCAAATGGCGTCGACCGTCGAAGGCAAGCTAACCCCTTGCTATGAGCAGTCCCGCAAAGTTGTTTGTTAATCGCTTAGTGTTTATATTGTCCGCGTTTAGCATTTATATCATGTCGGTCTGTTATTGTTGCTTTGTTGTACTTCATCCATGTATGCATTGGGTTGATGTTTGAATCATCTGTGCGCCTCGCACTTGCGTGGCTTTGACAACTAAATAACAAAAACATGCGTTGATTGTTTGCTTCTTCTTCAACGCCGAGGCTAGGTGCGGACGAATGTCGGCCCGTGATCCTCGGAGTTGGGGGCATTTGCCAAAAGAGTTATTTGCTTCTTGTCCCTCCGTCAAATATGGTTGGCATAGACCACCCGGACTGCGACGCTTGGGAGCTGACTTTCCATTTGGTTCTTTTGCCGAGATTGCTGACACCACGTCGAGGGAACCCTCGAGTGGAATGGATGCTCTCTCATTCTTATGATTGCTTTTCGGTTTAGTTTTGGAGACTATATGCCCAACTCCCCACTTCCTGGTCAACGGTCGGACGAATACGCCGCCAAAGACTTGCGCGTGGAGGAACGGATGCGTAACAGACTCCGCCTGTGCTATATTATTACACTAACCCCCGTGTGACACCGGCCGGGTTGCCCGCCACAGTCACCCGGGTATGCTTATTATTATTCTGTGACTCCAACCCCTGAGTGACACCGGCCGGGTCTCCCGCCACCGTCACCCGGGTGTTCTTGTTATTCTGTGACACTAACCCCCGTGTGACACCGGCCGGGTTGCCCGCCACAGTCACCCGGGTATTATTATTGTGATGTGGTTATTTATTCATGCAAATGTTAGGCATGTTCTAGGCTATGTTTGTTTGTGCTTGTTCGTGTTGCTAATGCCTTGTTGGTTGTGATTATTGTGTTGAACTAATCCTTTGTTGCTTGGACATGTGATTGATGAAACTTGATTAAGTGAAACATCCCCTCCAAACAACGATGAGGTCTATTCATAGTGCCACTAATCTGAACCTTTGAATGCGATACCACCGTTGTCCCATGGAAACCGTGACCTAGTAGGTTGTTGAGCCCCTTTTGCGCCATCCGTTGGGCGCAGTCGTTCGGTTGTGCTGTCCGAGGGGAGAGGTCGACAGGCACGGGTTCGACTGCGATAAGGAGTCCGGAGCTAGGCATACCCGGTCGCGCCGGGGGATGTGCCGGACTTACTTGCCCGTTGTACCATGCGTATAGGGTGGGGCAGGAGGGTGTCTTAGCAAGTGGACCGTCGCGAGAGTGTATTTTGCTTAGTACGACTTTGGGCGTGACAAACCTGAGGTGTCGGCTGAGTGGAGTGCACTCTGATAGGTGGTAAAGCAAACTCTCGAGAGCGTCAACCTAGCCAGCTAGCCCCGTTCCTGGGATATGGAACAACAGTTCAGTGTCAGTCACACTATGTGTCTTTGTCGTGTCCGGAGGTTAAACTTAAGATTTGTTTGAAAGAAAGTTGAACAACCTGAATTCACTAAATGAACAATAAGATGCTGCAGGGAATGTTACTTGTGAGGTGAATGGGATGGCGGTGTGATGCGTTGGAAGCCTATAGTTAGGCCAGAGCCAACATCAACCGTGCATGCCCCGGGAGATAGCCAGAGTTGGCTGGATTGATAGCCGGAGTTGGCTAGAGGCTTGGAAGCCTGAGTGTGTTGACAGGAGTAGTCATAAGATCTGGTACCAACTGTTACCCCCGTCTACTCGTCACAGGTAAGCTCGTTGTATGATTGCCGGTACACGATCCAACCCCACCTGGCTTGGGCTCTGTACTGGTGATACCCCTGTTGCTTGCTTATGACATGTTTGGGTTGTCAATGACATGCTACTTTTATGCCATGAGTATACTTGCCATGTTTAGGTTATTATCATTGCTGGTTGTCTGTTGCCTGATTGCTTGACCGTTCATGTCTTGTGGTTATTCTCTTGCGAGTACATCATTGTACTCAGACTGGCTTTTCATGTGGCCAGACTGGAGAGGATCCATCCACTACGAGAGGGAGCAAGAGCGTGCTAGGACCAGTAGCCCAGCCAGATGCCTGTGGAATGGAGCCGCATCAAGCCGTAGCCGCACCGAGCCGTTGCCGTACCTATGTCTTCCGCTGCCAGCTAAACTCTGTCCAGTGCCATACTTGGCCATGATAAATCGTCATGCCTCGATGGCCATGTAAAAACCATTTGTAGCCCTTTGGGCCTGATTGTGTAATGATATTTTCGCTATGTTACATTGTCGTAACGTGCGTCCAGATATCTTGGGCTGGCGCACGGGGCGACCGCCTCTCTGGCGATATGTGTCAGAGGGGGGTGCCACAGAGCATGGTATCAGAGCACCAGGCTGGCTGTAGACTACCCTAGCATGGAAAGCTCCGCCTTACTTTTGCCCGACAGTGACCCGACGGATTTAACCCGTCTCCGCCAAACCGGCATGGCTCGTGTCGGTCAACTGTATGGTGCAGTAGAACCTGTCCCAACCTTCCCCAACAAGACGAGCCGGTTTCTTCCATGAGAAGAAGCCGACCTTACCCAGTGAACCTAAGACCCAGTCCTAGTTGCTTATAACCCACCCTCGCCAGCTCTCTGGCAACCCAACTCCCTTAAAGTAGAATCCCATAGAGGAACCTCGCATCCTTATCTCCTCCAAGAAAACCTAGTGACCCCAAAAATCCGATGGCGACCCTTAATGCCATCTTGGAAACCACTGCCGAGGAGCATTCGAGCTTTCGATTGCTTCTCTGGAGGGCCGTCAACCATATCCTTGGTAGCTCTGTTCGCCCAGTGTATGTGGTGTTCCAGAGCTCACTCTCGTCGGCCGGAGATGAATTCCGGGCCGATGTGAGGATCAGCCCGTGTCCCCGGGGCACGAATCAGCCCTACCTAATCCAAGGAGGCCGCATGCCCACTCTGGGGCTAGCCATCCAGGTAGCAGCCTGGGAATGCCTCGTTCGTCTTCGGTCCTCCGAACCCCTGCTAGCTGAAACTCGAGAGTTCTACTACCTCCCGGCCAGACCACGACCCCGTGGAGAGATGATCCAAGCCGACGTCTCGAAGGAGCCTGACCCAGCGCTAATCAACCAAGTTGCTTACGCCATCGCAATGACGAACCTCAACAACCTCTTGATGGAGGAGCTCGTGACCACAAGGAGGAACCTCAGCCGTGCCCGCCTACACCAATACCTAGGGGAAAGCACACCTACACTCTCCCGCAGGCTAGCCCGAAGTAGCAGACCTCCACTTCCAGATCCCGGCCCATCCCGACGGATCCCCGAGCAGGTTCCGATCCTTGAAGGTGTTCCTATGTCCTGCGACCTTGCGGAGGAAGGGGATGTGGACACCACTCTCCGTCTCGGCCGCACTCCACCATTTGTGAAGGACCGTCAAGTGGAGTGAGATCTGTTTAGTTTAGCCAGAGTGGCGCATATGAGTTGTAGCTGAGAGTTCGTGAGAATGTTTGTAATTGCTATGCTTGCTTGTATGTGTGTTTGTGTTGTGTCGAGTGTTTAAAAGCCGTTGTGTACTGGTTGTCTGGCATGATTGTCCCATGTTGCTTCAAGTTTTTAGGGCCATAAAAATGAAGCATTACTTTCTAAAATGATATTTTCCCTGAGTAGCAAGTTCTACTATCTGTGTGATAGTGCCTCTGCAATTCTCTCTGCTGCAAGAACAAATCTGTGACAGCTCAGGGAAGATCTCAGGAATGCAAATATGGGTCCAAATCAGCAGGGAAGACAAGCTGGATACATCAACAGAGTTCAGTACACCAGGGAAATCTCAGAAACAGAGGATACAAGTGCTACCCCAGCATCCAACACTTCCACTACCTCAGTACAGATACAGAAGAGCACCCCAGGGAAAATCCTACTCCCTCTCGCGCTCAGTGGCATCACCTGAAGATGAGCCTGATTCACCGCGAGCCGCACGACAACGACGACGGATGGCATGAGCCGACAGCTGCCCTCCAGCCGAAGGAACCACTGCATCCGCCACCTGCGGCAGCACCACCTGCTCGCCCGCAGCCGGCCCCGCCAGCTCGTCCCCCACCCGAGGAGCAGCCGCAGCAGCCACCGGGAGCGCCCGCCAGTCTCTCACCGGAGCCACCAGAAACTCGTCCACCGCCGCCGCAGCACCCCCGACAACACCATACCACCAATCGTGCAGGTGGCAGGCTAACCAGACCGCCGCCGTGAGCAGAATCACCAGCAGCCCCCCGATGGTCAGCCCAGCCACAACACGCAGAACAGGTGCTCGAGGAAGCCAGCTCGCTCCGGACCGTGAGTGAAATCACAAAGAATTGAGAGAAGAAGTTCATGGTTGTGTTAAAGAAGAGAATCGCAGCAGCCGCAATTTATAGCCCCGGAGCTCGGATGCCACGCACAGCTCCGTCCCGCGCGGGAAGAGAGAGGAATCCCGCGCAATGCTCGACCAAGTTGGCGCGAGATCATCAAGGCACCCAAAGCCGTGATGGCCGCTGCGCCGATGGACCGCACGCGCAGCAGTGCCATAGAGGAGTGCTTCGCGCACTCAGAGTCAGCCAGGTACGAGGGAAGATGCTGCGAGGAAGAAGAAGATAGGAAGAAAGAGGGAGACTGCCAGGTGGACCCCGGACCCACATGTCTGCGAGTAAGAAGATGACCCTCTGTGTGCCTCTATCCTTTTCTCAACAGATCAGTCCCTCATCTCTCCTCTGTTCATAGGGAAAATTTTGCCAAAATAATTTTGGGGATGGCCCTACCCCTCAGGGTCTGTAAGTCAATTATTGGCGAGACAGATGCTTCCTTTTGAAAAGAAACCTTTTTCTTTTTCAAAACCTGTGTATACATGAAAATGTATATACCGCTTTTCTAAAATAAAAACCCTAGACAGGGGATATGATTGGCATGTCCCTAATCTGTTTGTTTCGAAAAAATTTGGTTGTTGGATGATGATCGGTGTGTAGATCTTGTTTGGACTTGCCATGTTTGTATCTGGTTGAGCAAAAACCTTAGATTTAATTTAATAAACATGCTAGTAGATCCTATGTTGATTGAGTGAGCCACTGCCATGCCATCCTTAGAATGCATTGAGTGTGATAAAAATATCGTGCTGAGTGTTAATCGTTTTGAGTGATAAGCTCTAATATTTTGTAGAAAAGGTTTTAACATTTTAAATATAGGGGTAGATTAAACCATACAAGAGATATCTTGTATAACCCCGGGAATCTCTACTAGTCTCCGAATCTCGGGACGAGATTCTTTTTAAGGGGGGAAGGTTTGTAACACCCCAGATTTTCATCCCTAATTTTGGCGGTGTTTTCTGACACCTGGAAAACTTTTCCTCGATTCCTAAATGTTTCTTCAAATCTTTTGAGGATGATTTGACTTTGGAATTGCTCTCTCAAAATTTTCCCGGTGATCCACGAACCACTCCAACACCCGTGATAATTTTTATGCTTAGGTTTTCTCTCGAAAACCCTAGCCCTGATTATCGAACCTCTAAAACCCTTTACTCCACCTACCAAAGAAAAGCCTGTTTCCAAAGCTGGAAAAATTCCACCAAAAATACCAGAGACTCCCCTCCTCATACAAAGACAATCCATCCAAAAATATTGCATACTTCAATGCAATATTTCCAAGTTTATACATATTCTCCATTATGCCATTTTCAATCCTGAAATTGTCTAGACAACCTTCCNTTTCAATTCAGAAATCATCTGGACACCTTCCACTCATCCAAAAATTCTGCCATTTTGGTGAGGTGCATGATTTGACCTCCTGAACGTTTCACTCCATTGGTCCAACCTCATTTGAGCAATATTTTTGGGTACTTCCTTTGTAATGCCCTAATTATGCCTATTGTAATTTCCAAAGCAACCCTAGCTACAAAAATTATTTGGCATTGCCACTGCCAGATTGACCAACTCCCTTATATAACCCATATCCAGAATACCAGTCAAGATCATTTGAATAAAAACAATTGGCATGCCCATGCCATTTGGGCATTTTTGGACCCAATTTGTTTGACCAAGCTCCAGGCCTCCATTTGATCTGAAATTCCACATACATACTACATACCCCTGTCCTAACCTACTGTGAATTTTGGGGATTTTTCTGAGTGGTGCAAGGCCCCTGTCATTTCATCGAACACCTGGTGGACCCTCGGTTTTCTGAAAACTTTGTGTTACCAAGTGTGGAGTTTTTGTGTGTAACCAATGTAGTAGCGTAGGCCCTGTCCTTAGCAACCCGTGGGTACCTTTCTTTTTCCTTTTGGTGCCCTAGATCATCGGGAACGCGACGATGCCGCTCGCGTCGCGCTCTGAACGTCCGGGACGCGCGCTTTGGCAAGACCTAATTCTCGTTACTGCCATGGACGGTGCCTAATCCGGCTGCTGCAGTGCGCCTCGTGCTCCACTGTGCATCCAGCACGGAAGCCTCACCCCCTCCCCCTCCTTATCTCCTCCCTGTGGAGGGGAGACGTCACCCATGACCTCGGTTGGCCATCAATGGCCAAACCGGCCAGCACCTACCTCTCCCCCCCTCTGGTCTATAAAAGAGCAGCTCGAGCTCCCCAACCGCGTGCAAACCTCCACTCTACTTCCCCGGTGCCGTGCAGCAATTGGAGCTCGGCAAGCCCGAGCCCATGATCGAGCTCGTGCGTGCTGCCGTGACCAAAGCCTCGGGCGAGCTCGCGCCCGTCACCCCCACAGCCTCCCCCTGCCTCCAACTGCCTCGCGAACGCGGACTAGCCGCTCCTCCCCACGGCCGCCCCTCTGCCATCCACTAGCTGGCCGTGCAGCACGGCGGAGGAGCCGTCCGTGCTCGCCTCCGCCACGGTCGAGCTCGGGCGCGCAAGCAGGAGGCCGCCCCCGCCTCCGGTTCCTCCTCCCACGGCCGCGGCACGCCACCGCCGTTCCAACCCCGCCGACGCCAAGGTCCCCGGCCCACCGTCGCCGCCCCCAAGCTCCACCCGAGCTCCTGCCGTGGCCGTCGCCGTCGTCGACCGTGTCGGCGCCCCCGCAGGTCCCCGGCTCCCTAGCCCCTTCCCCGACCGCGGCGTGCCGCCCCGGGCCCGCCCCCGCTGCCGGCCGGCCTCCCGGCGCCCACCTTGGCCGTCCCTGGCCGCCCCCTGCTCGCTCCCGTGCGTGTCCGGGGAGGAGGACGACCAGGGGATCGATTTCCCTCCTGTTTCTTTTTTTTCAGCGAACGGTTTTCCAGCCCAGCAGGCCAGCAGCAGCTCGCGGCCCACCAGCGGCCGGCCTGGCGCAGCGCTGGCACGCGCGCGTGCGACGCGCCTGTGGCCCAGCAACGGCCCGTGCAGTTTTTTTTTCCGCGGAATGGTTTTTCCTTTTTCCTGCTGGACAGATTTTCGAATCTCCGTATCTTTTGAACCGTAAGTCCGTTTTCAGTGATTCAAATTTGTAAATTGCTAGTTTTAAGAGCTCTATCCAGCGGTATAGGTTTTATATTTTGTAACATGTTTGTATGCTCAGCACCCGCATATGCGTGTATAGGTATTCCGCGGTACCGGTGAATCGAAACCCTATCCCGCGATGTGCCCGTAACCTCCAAGCCAAATGGCGTCGATCGTCGAAGGCAAGCTAACCCCTTGCTATGAGCAGTCCCGCAAAGTTGTTGTTATTCACTTAGTGTTTATATTGTTGCATTTGGTATTTTATATTATGTCGGTCTATATTTATTGCCATGTTTTTTCATCACCCATGTATGCATTAGATTGATGTATGAATCATCTGTGCGCCTCGCACTTGCGTGGCTTTGACAACTAAATAACAAAAACATGCGTTGATTGTTTGCTTCTTCTTCAACGCCGAGGCTAGGTGCGGACAAATGTCGGCCCGTGACCCTCGGGGTTGGGGGCATTTGCCAAAAGAGTTATTTGCTTCTTGTCCCTCCGTTAAATATGGTTGGCTTAGACCACCCGGACTGCGACGCTTGGGAGCTGACTTTCCATTTGTTTCTTTTTGCCGAGATTGCTGACACCACGTCGAGGGAACCCTCGAGTGGAATGGCGCTCTCTCATTCTTATGATTGCTTTTCGGTTTAGTTTTGGAGACTATATGCCCAACTCCCCACTTCCTGGTCAACGGTCGGACGAATACGCCGCCAAAGACTTGCGCGTGGAGGAACGGATGCGTAACAGACTCCGCCTGTGCTATATTATTATACAAACCCCCGTGTGACACCGGCCGGGTCCCGCCACGTCACCCGTATTCTTGTTATTCTGTGACACTAACCCCTGTGTGACACCGGCCGGGTCTCCCGCCACAGTCACCCGGGTATTCTTGTTATTCTGTGACACTAACCCCCGTGTGACACCGGCCGGGTTGCCCGCCACAGTCACCCGGGTATTGTTATTGTGATGTGGTTATTTATTCATGCAAGTGTTAGGCATGTTCTAGGCTATGTTTGTTGTGCTTGTTTGTGTTGCTAATGTCTTGTTGGTTGTGGTTATAGTGTTGGACTAATCTTTTGTTGCTTGAACATGTTAATGCTGAAACTTGATTAAAGGAAACACCCCTCCAAACAACGATGAGGTCTATTCATAGTGCCACTAATCTGAACCCTTGAACGCGATACCACCGTTGTCCCATGGAAACCGTGACCTAGTAGGTTGTTGAGCCCCTTTTGTGCCATCCGTTGGGCGCAGTCGTTCGGTTGTGCTGTCCGAGGAGAGAGGTCGACAGGCACGGGTTCGACTGCGATAAGGAGTCCGGAGCTAGGCATACCCGGTAGCGCCGGGGGATGTGCCGGACTTACTTGCCCGTTGTACCATGCGTATAGGGTGGTGCAGGGAGTGTCTTAGCAAGTGGACCGTCGCGAGAGTGTATTTTGCTTGGTACGGCTTTGGGCGTGATGAACCTGAAGTGTCGGCTGAGTGGAGTGCATTCTGATAGGTGGTAAAGCAAACTCTCGAGAGCATCAACCTAGCCAGCTAGCCCCATTCCTGGGATATGGAACAACAGTTCAGTGTCAGTCACACTATGTGTCTTTGTCGTGTCCGGAGGTTAAACTTAAGATCTTTGAAACTTTATGAACAACCTGATTTCACTAAGTAAACAATGAGATGATGCAGGGAACGTTACTTGAGATAAGGGAATAGGATAAGGCCAGTGGGCCTAGCAGTGGTGACAGATGAGATTAGCCTCGGAGGCTAGAGGCCAGTGGCCTAGCTATGGTAATAGGATTAATTGTGTTACTTGGTATCAACTGGTACCCCGTTATTCGTCACAGGTAAGCTCTTTGTGTGACCCCCGGTACTCGATCCAACCCCACCTGGCTTGGACTCGGTACTGGTGGTACTTCCATTGTTTGCTTATACCATGTTTTATTATGATGCCATGTTGCTACCCACTTGGACTGCCGTAAGTAGTCACTTGCCATGTTTAGATTATTCTCTGTCGCTAGTTACTTGTTGCCTGATTGCTTGACGTTCGTGTCTGGTGGTTATTTTCTTGCGAGTACATCATTGTACTCAGACTGGCTTTTCATGTGGCCAGACTTGAGGGGATCCATCTACTACCATAGCAAGGAGATGGAGCAGGAGCGTGCTAGGATCAGTAGCCCAGCCAGATGCCTGTGGAGTGGAGCCGCTCCAAGCCGTTGCCATAGCCGTCTTCCGCTGCCAGTTAAACTCTGTCCTGAGCCATACTTGGCCATGATAATTCTTCATGCCTTGATGGCCATGTAAACCATTTGTAGCCCTTTGGGCCTGATTGTGTAATGATATTTTCGCTATGTTGCATTGTCGTAACGTGCGTCCAGATATCCTGGGCTGGCGCACGGGGCGACCACCTCTCTGGCGATTGTGTCAGAGGGGGTGCCACAGAGCATGGTATCAGAGCACCAGGCTGGCTGTAGACTACCCTAGCATGGAAAGCCCGCCTTACTTTTGCCCGACAATGACCCGAGGATTTAACACCATCTCTGCCTAACCGGCAATGGCTCGTGTCGGTCAATAGTAATGGTGCAGTAGAACCTGTCCCAATCTTCCCCAACAAGACGAGCCGGTTTCTTCCGTGAGAAGAAGCTGACCTTACCCAGTGAACCCGAGACCCAGTCCTAGTTGCTTTATAACCCACCCCTCGCCAGCTCTCTGGCAACCCAACTCCTTTAAAGTAGAATCCCATAGAGAACCTCGCATCCTTATCCCCCAAGAAAAGCTAGTGACCCCAAGAAAATCCGATGGGCGACCCTTAATGCCATCATGGAAACCACTGCCGAGGAGAATTCGAGCTTTCGATTGCTTCTCTGGAGGGCCGTCAGCCATATCCTTGGTAGCACCGTTCGCCCCGTGTATGTAGTGTTCCAGAGCTCACTCTCGTCGTCCGGAGATGAATTCCGGGCCGATGTGAGGATCAGCACCCGTGTCCCCGGGGCACGAACCAGCCCTACTTAATCCAAGGAGGCCGCATGCCCACTCTGGGGCTAGCCATCCAGGTAGCAGCCTGGGAATGCCTCGTTCGTCTTCGGTCCTTCGAACCCTGCTAGCTGAAACTCGGGAGTTCTACTACCTCCGGCCAGACCACAGCCCCGTGGAGAGATGATCAAGCCGACGTCTCGAAGGAGCCTGACCCAGCACTAATCAACCAAGTTGCTTACGCCATCGCAATGACGAACCTCAACAACCTCTTGATGGAGGAGCTCGTGGCTACAAGGAGGAACCTCAGCCGAGCCCACCTACACCAATACCTAGGGGAAAGCACACCTACACTCTCCCGCAGGCTAGCCCGAAGTAGCAGACCTCCACTTCCAGATCCCGGCCCATCCCGACGAATCCCCGAGCAGGTTCCGATCCTCGAAGGTGTTCCTGTGTCCTCCGACCTTGCGGAGGAAGGGGACGTGGACACCACTCTCCGGCTTGGCCGCACTCCCCCATTTGTGAAGGACCGTCAAGCGGAGTAAGATCTGTTTAGTTTAGCCGGAGTGGCGCTTATGAGATGTTAGATGAGAGTTTGTGAGACTGTTTGTAATTCCTATGCTTGCTGGTACGTGTGTTTGTATCATGACGAGTGTTTAATAGCCGTTGCATGCTTGTTATCTGGTATGATTGAAATGATTGTTCCATGTTGTTTCAAGTTTTTAGGGCCATAAAAGTGAAGCATTACTTTCTAAAATGATATTTTCCCCGAGTAGCAAGTTCTACCATCTGTGTGATAGCGCCTCTGCAATTCTCTCTGCTGCAAGAACAAATCTGTGACAGCTCAGGGAAGATCTCAGGAATGCAAATTTGGATCCAAATTAGCAGTGAAGACAAGCTTGATGCATCAACAGAGTTCAGTACATAAGGAAAATTTCAGAAACAGAGGATACAAGTTCTACTCCAACATACAACACTCCCACTACCTCGGTGCAGATACAGCACCCCAGGGAAAATCCTACTACATCCCGCGCTCAGTGGCATCACCTGAAGATGAGCCAGGCTCACCTGAAGCCGAGTCGCGAGCCGTGCGACGACGACGACGGATGGCACGAGCCGCCAGCTGCCCTCCAGCCAAAGGAACCACCGCATCAGCCACCTGCGGCAGCACCACCTGCTCGCCCGCAGCCGGCTCCGCCAGCTTGCCCAGTGCCGGCACCGCAGTAGCATCACCGCCAGTGCCGCACCACCAGTCGTACAGAGCCACCAACAAGAGAACCACCGCCGCATACAACAGTGCCACCACCACCGAAGCCATGATCCAGAAGATCACGATCACGAACAGCTGCTTGAAGAATCCCGCTCCCTCTCGGTGCGCGTAATATTCGTCGAAGATGGCTGATAGGAAACCCATGGTGGTAATGGAAGAGGAAGGAATTTCAGAGACCTCCGTTTATAGCCGCAAGCTCGGATGCCGCACACTGCTCAGCCTCACGCGGGAAAGGAAAAGAATCGCGCGCCATGCTCGGCCAATTGGCGCGAAACCACCAAGGTGCCCAAAGCCGCGATGGCCGCTGCGCCGATGGACCGCACGCGCAGCAGTGCCATAGAGGAGTGCTTCGCGCACTCAGAGTCAGCCAGGCACGAGGGAAGATGCTGCGAGGAAGAAGAAGATAGAAAGGAAGAAGGAGACTGACAGGTGGACCCCGGACCCACATGTCTGCGAGTAAGAAGATGACCCTCTGTGTGCTCCTATCCTTTCCTCAGGAGATCAGTCCCTCGTCTCTCCTCTATTCATAGGGAAAAATTTTGCCAAAATAATTTTGGGGATGGCCCTACCCCACAGGGTCTGTAAGTCAATTATTGGCGAGACAGATGCTTTCTTTTGAGAAGAAACCTTTTTCTTTTTCAAAACCTGTGTATACATGGAAATGTATATACAGCTTTTCTAAAATAAAAACCCTAGATGGGGGATATGATTGGCATGTCCCTAATCTGTTTGTTTAGCAAAATTTGGTTGTTGGTTGATGATCGGTGTGTAGATCTTGTTTGGTCTTGCCATGTTTGTATCTGGTTGAGCAAAAACCTTAGATTTAATTTAATAAACATGCTAGTAGATCCTATGTTGATTGAGTTGTGTGAGCCCCTGCCATGCCATCCTTAGAATGCATCGAGGGTGATAGAAATATCGTACTGAGTGTTAATCGTTTTGAGTAATAAGCTCTAATATTTGGTAGAAAAAGTTTTAATATTTTAAATATAGGGGTAGATTAAACCATACAAGAAATATCTTGTATAACCCCGGGAATCTCTATTAGTCTCCGAATCTCGGGACGAGATTCTTTTTAAGGGGGGAAGGTTTGTAACACCCCGAAAATTCGCCCCTAATTTTAGCGGTGTTTTCTGACACCTGAAAAAAAAACTTTTTCTCTTTTCCTAAATGTTTCTTCAAATCTTTGGAGGATGATTTGACTTTGGAATTGCTCTCTCAAAATTTTCCCGGTGATTCATGAAC
Source organism: Puccinellia tenuiflora (assembly GCA_012064385.1). Lineage (NCBI taxonomy): Eukaryota > Viridiplantae > Streptophyta > Magnoliopsida > Poales > Poaceae > Puccinellia > Puccinellia tenuiflora. The sequence continues at coordinate 842,857 of QRDG01000119.1, forward strand.
CCCTCCAACACCCGTGGTAATCTCGGTGCTCAGGTTTCCCCTCGAAAACCCTAGCCCTAATTATCGAACCATTTAAACCCTTTACTCCACCTACCAAAGAAAAGCCTGTTTCCAAAGCTGGAAAAATTCCACCACAAATACCAGAGACTCCCCTCCTCATACAAAGACAATCCATCCAAAAATATTGCATACTCCAATGCAATATTTCCAAGTTTATCCATATTCTCCAGTATGCCATTTCCAATTCAGAAATCATCTGGACACCTTCCACTCATCCAAAAATTCTGCCATTTTGGTGAGGTGCATGATTTGACCTCCTGAACGTTTCACTCCATTGGTCCAACCTCATTTGAGCAATATTTGGGGTACTTCCTTTGTAATGCCCTAATTATGCCTATTTGCAATTTCCAAAGCAACCCTTAGCTACAAAAATTATTTGGCGTTGCCACCTTGCCAGATTGACCAACTCCCTTATATAACCCCATATCCAGAATACCAAGTCAAGATCATTTGAATAAAAACAATTGGCATGCCCATGCCATTTGGGGCATTTTTGGACCCCAATTTGTTTGACCAAGCTCCAGGCCTCCATTTGATCTGAAATTCCACATACATACTACATACCCCTGTCCTAACCTACTGTGAATTTTGGGGATTTTTCTGAGTGGTGCAAGGCCCCTGTCATTTCATCGAACACCTGGTGGACCCTCGGTTTTCTGAAAACTTTGTGTTACCAAGTGTGGAGTTTTTGTGTGTAACCAATGTAGTAGCGTAGGCCCTGTCCTTAGCAACCCGTGGGTACCTTTCTTTTTCCTTTTGGTGCCCTAGATCATCGGGAACGCGACGATGCCGCTCGCGTCGCGCTCTGAACGTCCGGGACGCGCGCTTTGGCAAGACCTAATTCTCGTTACTGCCATGGACGGTGCCTAATCCGGCTGCTGCAGTGCGCCTCGTGCTCCACTGTGCATCCAGCACGGCAGCCTCACCCCCCCTCCTCCTCCTTATCTCCTCCCTGTGGAGGGGAGACGTCACCCATGACCTCGGGTGGCCATCAATGGCCAAACCGGCCAGCACCTAACTCTCCCCCCCTCTGGTCTATAAAAGAGCAGCTCGAGCTCCCCAACCGCGTGCAAACCTCCACTCTACTTCCCCGGTGCCGTGCAGCAATTGGAGCTCGGCATGCCCGAGCCCATGATCGAGCTCGTGCTTGCTGCCGTGACCAAAGCCTCGGGCGAGCTCGCGCCCGTCACCCCCACAGTCCTCCCCCTGCCTCCAACTGCCTCGCGAACGCGGACTAGCCGCTCCTCCCCACGGCCGCCCCTCTGCCATCCACTAGCTGGCCGTGCAGCACGGCGGAGGAGCCGTCCGTGCTCGCCTCCGCCACGGTCGAGCTCGGGCGCGCAAGCAGGAGGCCGCCCCCGCCTCCGGTTCCTCCTCCCACGGCCGCGGCACGCCACCGCCGTTCCAACCCCGCCGACGCCAAGGTCCCCGGCCCACCGTCGCCGCCCCCAAGCTCCACCCGAGCTCCTGCCGTGGCCGTCGCCGTCGTCGACCGTGTCGGCGCCCCCGCAGGTCCCCGGCTCCCTAGCCCCTTCCCCGACCGCGGCGTGCCGCCCCGGGCCCGCCCCCGCTGCCGGCCGGCCTCCCGGCGCCCACCTTGGCCGTCCCTGGCCGTCCCCTGCTCGCTCCCGTGCGTGTCCGGGGAGGAGGACGACCAGGGGATCGATTCCCTCCTGTTTCTTTTTTTTTCAGCGAACGGTTTTCCAGCCCAGCAGGCCAGCAGCAGCTCGCGGCCCACCAGCGGCCGGCCTGGCGCAGCGCTGGCACGCGCGCGTGCGACGCGCCTGTGGCCCAGCAACGGCCCGTGCAGTTTTTTTTCCGCGGAATGGTTTTTTTCCTTTTTCCTGCTGGACAGATTTTCGAATCTCCGTATCTTTTGAACCGTAAGTCCGTTTTCAGTGATTCAAATTTGTAAATTGCTAGTTTTAAGAGCTCTATCCAGCGGTATAGGTTTTATATTTTGTAACATGTTTGTATGCTCAGCACCCGCATATGCGTGTATAGGTATTCCGCGGTACCGGTGAATCGAAACCCTATCCCGCGATGTGCCCGTAACCTCCAAGCCAAATGGCGTCGATCGTCGAAGGCAAGCTAACCCCTTGCTATGAGCAGTCCCGCAAAGTTGTCTGTTATTCACTTAGTGTTTATATTTGTTTGCATTTGGTATTTTATATTATGTCGGTCTATTATTTATTGCCATGTTTTATTCATCACCCATGTATGCATTAGATTGATGTATGAATCATCTGTGCGCCTCGCACTTGCGTGGCTTTGACAACTAAATAACAAAAACATGCGTTGATTGTTTGCTTCTTCTTCAACGCCGAGGCTAGGTGCGGACAAATGTCGGCCCGTGACCCTCGGGGTTGGGGGTATTTGCCAAAAGAGTTATTTGCTTCTTGTCCCTCCGTTAAATATGGTTGGCTTAGACCACCCGGACTGCGACGCTTGGGAGCTGACTTTCCATTTGTTTCTTTTTGCCGAGATTGCTGACACCACGTCGAGGGAACCCTCGAGTGGAATGGATGCTCTCTCATTCTTATGATTGCTTTTCGGTTTAGTTTTGGAGACTATATGCCCAACTCCCCACTTCCTGGTCAACGGTCGGACGAATACGCCGCCAAAGACTTGCGCGTGGAGGAACGGATGCGTAACAGACTCCGCCTGTGCTATATTATTATACAAACCCCCGTGTGACACCGGCCGGGTCTCCCGCCACCGTCACCCGGGTATTCTTGTTATTCTGTGACACTAACCCCTGTGTGACACCGGCCGGGTCTCCCGCCACAGTCACCCGGGTATTCTTGTTATTCTGTGACACTAACCCCCGTGTGACACCGGCCGGGTTGCCCGCCACAGTCACCCGGGTATTGTTATTGTGATGTGGTTATTTATTCATGCAAGTGTTAGGCATGTTCTAGGCTATGTTTGTTGTGCTTGTTTGTGCTGCTAATGTCTTGTTGGTTGTGGTTATAGTGTTGGACTAATCTTTTGTTGCTTGAACATGTTAATGCTGAAACTTGATTAAAGGAAACACCCCTCCAAACAACGATGAGGTCTATTCATAGTGCCACTAATCTGAACCCTTGAACGCGATACCACCGTTGTCCCATGGAAACCGTGACCTAGTAGGTTGTTGAGCCCCTTTTGTGCCATCCGTTGGGCGCAGTCGTTCGGTTGTGCTGTCCGAGGAGAGAGGTCGACAGGCACGGGTTCGACTGCGATAAGGAGTCCGGAGCTAGGCATACCCGGTAGCGCCGGGGGATGTGCCGGACTTACTTGCCCGTTGTACCATGCGTATAGGGTGGTGCAGGAGAGTGTCTTAGCAAGTGGACCGTCGCGAGAGTGTATTTTGCTTGGTACGGCTTTGGGCGTGATGAACCTGAAGTGTCGGCTGAGTGGAGTGCATTCTGATAGGTGGTAAAGCAAACTCTCGAGAGCATCAACCTAGCCAGCTAGCCCCATTCCTGGGATATGGAACAACAGTTCAGTGTCAGTCACACTATGTGTCTTTGTCGTGTCCGGAGGTTAAACTTAAGATCTGTTTGAAACAATTTATGAACAACCTGATTTCACTAAGTAAACAATGAGATGATGCAGGGAACGTTACTTGAGATAAGGGAATAGGATAAGGCCAGTGGGCCTAGCAGTGGTGACAGATGAGATTAGCCTTGGGAGGCTAGAGGCCAGTGAGCCTAGCTATGGTAATAGGATTAATTGTGTTACTTGGTATCAACTGGTACCCCGTTATTCGTCACAGGTAAGCTCTTTGTGTGACCCCCGGTACTCGATCCAACCCCACCTGGCTTGGACTCGGTACTGGTGGTACTTCCATTGTTTGCTTATACCATGTTTTATTATGATGCCATGTTGCTACCCACTTGGACTGCCGTAAGTAGTCACTTGCCATGCTTAGATTATTCTCTGTCGCTAGTTACTTGTTGCCTGATTGCTTGACCGTTCGTGTCTGGTGGTTATTTTCTTGCGAGTACATCATTGTACTCAGACTGGCTTTTCATGTGGCCAGACTTGAGGGGATCCATCTACTACCATAGCAAGGAGATGGAGCAAGAGCGTGCTAGGATCAGTAGCCCAGCCAGATGCCTGTGGAGTGGAGCCGCTCCAAGCCGTTGCCATAGCCGTCTTCCGCTGCCAGTTAAACTCTGTCCTGAGCCATGCTTGGCCATGATAATTCTTCATGCCTTGATGGCCATGTAAACCATTTGTAGCCCTTTGGGCCTGATTGTGTAATGATATTTTCGCTATGTTGCATTGTCGTAACGTGCGTCCAGATATCCTGGGCTGGCGCACGGGGCGACCACCTCTCTGGCGACTTGTGTCAGAAGGGGGTGCCACATCTTAGCGCTCCCACTTAATTTCTTGTAACTCTACAAGCATCTTCACCGTCCATGATGGAATCAAGCTCTTTTGATAACTTCATTAATGTAAAGATTCCAACTTCGTTATGCTTATTTCAACCATTGAAATTCACATACCTTTCGAGCAACTTTTGAATTTTACAAAACTCTCAAACCGTGTCGCATACACGTCCTTGATCAAACTTCCTTGACAGGAATTTTGTTTTGTTTATTCAACTGCATATCAAAATATGTAACTTTTGCTAGAATTATCCGTAAAGACTAAAGCATCGCTACGGAAGATCAAAACCTTTCGTAGTCAACTCCTTGAACTTTGTCGTAAACATCTTTTCGACAAATCGAACTTTCAATGGATCTGAACATCCATGTCTTGTTGATACTATTATGGATATAATGGCTTATAGCCAATTTACGAAGTAAGGGCCCATCATCTGCTTCCTTTATAAGTTGTAAGTCCTTTGTTGTCAAAACAACACTTCATTCTCAAACCACAAGTTGGTCTAGGTACAAAGTTTTTAACGACCTACGTGGTTCAGTTTGCAAACTCTTTTTTTTCCGAAGTTTCCACATCATATGTAGTGTCTCCCATTTAGTCAAAATAGGAAACCCCAGAACAACTTCCGGTGCTGCGCTACTCTTGACATGATGACGACAATTCTCCAATTTCATCGAGTTGCACTGTCCTCCCACTTACCTATTTCGCAAGAATCACTTTCTCGAGAAATCCACCTTCCCGACAAACACTTTTTGTCCAAGGTTCGGTGACAGGAGAACTACCCAACAGGTTTGGGATAACCTTATAAACATGTTTTTATCCGATTTGGTTGTAAACACTTTTACACATGCTATGCATACCAAACTTTTGAGAAAAGACAATTTTGGGTCACTACCCAAACCATGGTGTCAATTACAACGGATCATGATGGCGCTCTTTTAAGTGTAAAGTGGTAGTATCTAATGCATAAACTACAAAATATAATGGCATTTTATTTGTCTCACCATGTCCAACAAGGCTCGATTATGTCTCCCAAACATTCCACACTCCTATGGGGTTTTTCCTGGAAGCATAAGTTGTGGAACAATTCTGCAACTCCTCAGATGTTTTTGCTAAACTCGTAACTCAAATTTATTCTTTATGATCCAATCATAAATACTTGATCTTCTTGTTACGATGTTTTCACTTCATACCTATGATACTTTGAACTAATGCAAAAATATCAAACTCCTTTCTCTTTAAATAGACATGCTCATATATCCACTTAAAACATCGGAGGTGTAAAGGAAAATTAATCCACTTCTCCACTAAATTAGTCGTCCATTCAACTTTGGCCTATGAACGGTGTTTTAGTCATCTTTTTGGAAAGAAGTCTCACAAGCGTCAATTTATTCAAAATAAAATTAACTCCAAAAATCCATCAACATGGAGTTCCTTCATGTTTTCCTTTCCAATATGACCTAAAAGGTGGTGTCACAATTTAAGTGAAATTCTTTAATTTTTTGTCTTGCGATGTTTAGCATTTATAGAATGTTTCCAATGCGATTTATATTAACTCATCCATCAATTGTGGAACATGGTCCTAGTTTTAATAACTATTTATTCTTACAAACAACCGGAACATAATAACAATTTATTAAGTTCTTAAAATAAATCTTGAAGTTTTGGTTGGATGCAACGGTGAACAAAATAACAATTTATTTCCATTCTCGTCGTGCATCGTCACAATATCTTCTACTAGTTCTTTTAGGCCATTGTATTTCTTGTATTATATCAGCATGACAAATCATACTATCCAATCCGGTATCTAAAATACCCAAGGAATACATAGTTAACTAGTAAATCACATCTATAACTTGTATATCATTTATATACATCTGAGCTGGACTTTTCCAGTCTTTTATTTTCTGCCATATACTTTTGTAATTCTTATTTTCAGTATTTCCTTTCCTTTATAGGAGAATCATTCAACATCAAACAATGCCAGTCAAAACTAGCACATGCTCCTTGGCGTGTTAGTCATATACTATCACCTTTGGAGTCGCACTTTGAAGTTTGATTGCTTTACTCAATATCACCATATCTTTAGCATTCTTCCCAATTCCACTCTTAGCTATCTCCAAGTATAGTAAACGATTTTTACCACATACTTTTAATCCATCCCATCATAACAACTTTGTGATGAAGCTACTGTAGCTCGAAGGAAGGAATTTAGGGAATAATATTAGTGTCTCCAAACCTTGCATATATTCAAACAATATAAGCATACATTTTCACACTAAAATCATACTCTGTCATGTTGCCACAAATAGGGTTTTGGATATCAATATATCTTTCACTCCATGCTTGTATCTGAAAACATTCCTTTTCAGCTCTCGGATTACCTTGATTCTCAAAACATTCTTTTAAGATCCGGTATTGTGGAAACACGCATGACACCAGATACTAAGCTGGAATCATTTCTCTTTAGCTCAATCAACTATTAATCGTATGGAGCCAGGTCGGTTTTACTGCAAAAGTTACAATAGGACTCAAAATTAAATTTCACTAACACGGTACCAATCATAATTGGTTTGCCAGATCATAACAGTTTTATCTCAATTAATTTTCTAAGCGTAAGGTAGTTTGCGGATGCCATTTACTAAAACAAATTATGCAAATTCACTATGATTGTTCATGATAATTGGTTCAAATTAATCAAATTACTAATGAACTCCCACTAAACTCAACATCTCTCGGGTTGTTTAGTGATACACGATCCAAATCCACTACACCACAACCGATCATCACGTGAGATGATGTAGCTTCAAAGGTGAACATCGCCATGTTGATCATATCGTCCATATGACTCATGTTTAACCTTTCGGTTCTTGTGTTCCAAGGCCATGTTTGTACATGCTAAGCTTGCCAAGGAAACCGTAGTATTTTCACGTGTGTAAATCTGGCTTACACCCGTTGTATGCGAACGTAGAGTTTATCACACCCGATCATCACATGGTGCTTCAAAACGATGAGCTTTTGCAACAGTGCATACTAGGGGAGAACACTTCTTGATATTAACGAGAGAGATCACCTTATCATGCTACCGTCGCGATCAAATCTAAGCAAGCAATAAGGTGCATAAAAGGATAAACATCACATGCAATTTAATATGTGACATGGTATAGCCTTTTCTTGTGCCTTTGATCTCCATCTCCAAAGCACCGGCATGATCTCCATCACCACCAGCATGACGTCGCCGTCTCATAGTTGCCTCCACCAACTATTGCTACTACAACTATTGCTACTCTTAGCGATAAAGTAAAAGCAATTACATGGCGTTAAAGTGACGCGCATTTCATACAATAATAAAGAGACAACCATATAGCTCCTGCCGGTTGCTGTACTCATCGACATGCAAGTCGTGAAAATTACAAAACATGATCATTGCATACATTATCACAAATCACGTCTTAGCCATACCATATCACAAATCCCCTGTAAAAACAAGTTAGACGTCCTCTACTTTGTTTGTGCAATTTTTACGTGGCTTCTATGGGTCATGAGATAGAACCGTTCTAATCTACGCAAAGCCACAACGGTTATATAAAAGTTGCTTATTTTATATCCTTTTTAAAGGCCTTCCGTTGAAGATCGCATCTCACTATAGCAAGAGAAACAGACACCCGCCAGCCACATGTGCAATACAAGTTGCACGTCAAGTGTGGAACCGGTCTCTCGTACGCGGACGAGTAAAGTTGGTCCGGGCCGCTTCAATCCCACCATATCGTAAAGATACAAAATGCACGTGGGAAGGTAGCAACAAAAACATCAACGCCCACAACTCCTTGTGTTCTAATCGCACCAACATCTATGAATAGATCTAGGCTCTGATACCACTGAAGGGTTCGTTGCATAGAAAACAAAAAAATTTCTACGAAACAAGCGGAAGAAACCCAACGGATCTAGATCTATTAGATGCAAATAGCGAAAAGGAGATCCAATCTCTTACCCTCGAAGAACGAACAAAGCCTTTTGTCGATGCAGGGTTTGGTCTGTCAATCCCCGCAACTAGACTCTTCTAGTCGCGAGGAGATGTATTATCCGATCCGAGATCCAATCCGATGAAGCGCCGCATGAGCAGCACCTCCGCGGCATCCACACGTACAGCTCGATGTAGACCTCCTCTCCTTGATCCCACAAGCGAGGAGGAAGTGACTTCTGAGATCTTAGCAACACGACGGCATGGTGGTGGAGATGGTGGAGGTTCTCCGCGGACAGGGCTTCGCCAAGCCGTGCACACGAGAGAGAGAGAGGAGGAGGAGAGGGAGGGTGCGGCTAGGGTTGCAGGGCAGCCCTCCCCTACGCCTCCACCTCTCCTTATATAGGTGAGGGGCTAGGGGGTGCACCCCTCCCTTCTAGGGCCGGCGGCCAAAGGGGTGGCTTGCCCCCCAAGGCGCCTCCCTATTAGGGTTAGGGTCCCCCCCATAGGGCCAGCCGCATGGGCCTTCGGGTGATGGTGCGGCCAGCCCATGTGGGCTGCTGCACCTCCCCATAGCCCATGTCGACCCTATGGACAGGTGGGTCCCACTCTGGAACCTTCCGGAACCTTCTAGAATATTTCCGGTACACTGCCAGAAAATTCCCGAACTTTTCCGAAACCCCGGAAACTACTTTCCATATATGAATTTTATTCTCCGGACTCTTCCGGAGCTCCTCCTGACGTCTAGGATCTCATTCGAGAGTCCTAATCACCATTCGTTCAAACCATCAATTATATCATCATAAGCCCTAGCTATATCGAAGCGTTAAGTGTGTGACCCTACGGGTTCGAGAACATGTAGACATGATCCGATCAATAATCAATAGCGGGACCGGGATGCCCATATTGATTCCTACACATTCAACGAAGATCTTTATCGATTGAACCATGATGCCGGGGATTCAATTAATCTCGTATACACTAGTAGGAAAAGGGCTATAGCCGTCGGGCACTCGCTGGCGAACAAAAAAACACATTCGCCAGTGGTAAATATCACTGGCGAATGTGAATTCCACTTCGCCAGTGGTACTTGCACTACCACTGGCGAACACGCACACCTGTCCGCCAGTGGTAAGGGCGTGACCGGGGCGACCCCAGCGGGGCCACCTACCGCTGGCGAACACGGAGCTTGTTCGCCAGCGGTAAGTTAAATACCGCTGGTGAACATGCTTTCCTGCTCGCCAGTGGTAGGTGGCCCCGCTGGGGTCGCCCGGGCCATCACTTACCACTGGCGAACGTGCGGAAGTAGTTCGCCAGCGGTATTTTACGTACCACTAGCGAACGATCTGCTAGTTCGCCAGTGGAAACCTGGAGCTTCCACTTCAACTCGACCAGCCCCCATCCCACTCCATTATTGCAGCTCACTCTCCCCTTCACACTAGCTCAAACCTACCCCATTAAATCCCCCATCATTTCCCACTAGTTTTAACCAATAAAAACTACTTTAGTTGATAGCCCTAGCCTCACCTCCCTCTCTAAATCATATCCACCAAAGGATTTCCCTCCACAACTATTCTAGATCTAGATCTACCCTCTCTCTCTCTCTCTCTCTCTCTCTCCATGACAATACCCAAAGCTCGAAGCATTGGCCACTTTATCGGTGAACTAGAGATCTCGTACGTGTGGTCATCAAATTATGATGAATCGACTATATATAAATTAAAGATTTTTTGTGAAATTTGACCGGAAATTGCCGGAATTGACTATATATATGTGTGAAATTGTGCATTTTGTGATTGTGTGAAAATGTGAACTTAAAATGAGTTGCCAATATTTTGCCGGGATGTTGATTAATTTCTGTCTCGGCAAATTTTGGCACTCCCTCTTAGGTCCTATTTCTAGGAAGTTCATGCCAATTTTTTTTCATAAAAAACAATATATATATATATATATATGGTTCCAATAATTGTATTATTTGTTTTTACACCGTGCAGGCGACAATGGTCACTTTGAGTGAACGTGTCGTGAATATATACTTGAGACACGCGACGGAAGACATGTTACGGAATAATCACAAAATGATACAATGTCCTTGTCGAAAATGCAGACTAGAGGGCACCCTCGACCCCTTTAGCGGACAGTTGCTGGAGCACCTGCTCAGGCGTGGTTTCCTGGAGGGGCACACTCAGTGGATAAGTGATGATGAAGATGATGACGAAATCCATGGTGCGGTGGCAGGAAATGATCAGGAAGGGCTACAGGTCAATGATGACAATGAGGTGCAAAAAGGTGATCAAGAGCATGCTCATCCGACACATGATATATATGTTGGAGAAGACAGTGATGAACAACACGTAACGGAGGAAGATGAGGACACGCGGGCACCGCTAACTTCAGTCGTGCGGGACCCTCATCTCAAAGAACTGCTTCTCAAGAAGACGACTAACCCCAGATCTGTTGTAAGAGAGCAATCTAAGCTGGCGCAACTAGAGATAGACTCGAATACTCCGTTATATCCAGATTGCGAACCAGATGACTCGCACTTGAAAGTAGCGCTCGATGTTCTGTAGATGAAGGCAACATACAAATGGAGTGATGTAAGCCTCGATGCAAGTTTGCAATACTGGCAGAGCAAGCTTCCGAAGGAGAACACGTGTGTCCTAAAAGTTGTGACGAGGCCAAGAAAATCGTGTGCCCCTTTGATTTACCGCACGGAAAATACCACGTGTGCATCAACGACTGTTACATCTTTCGGGAAGGGGACGCGGACAAGACCGCATGTCCGGTGTGCAAGGCTGCTCGATACCAGAAAGGGAGGAATAAAGCTCCTCGAAAAGTTGTGTGGTACTTTCCGCTCATCCCCCGTCTGCGGCGTAATTTCGCGGACCGCAAGGAAGCAAAGCTCATGCGCTGGCACGCGGAGAGAAGGGAAAGAGTTCTGGATGATCCAGAGCGGGATGAAAAGGTAAATCTGACACACCCTTCGGATGCATGCCAGTGGAAAGCATTAGACGATTAATATCCAACTTTCGGGGCAGAGCCAAAGAACATTAGGTTGGGTGCAAGCATCGATGGGCTCAATCTGTTTGGCAACCAGAGCAGCACACATAGCACCTGGCCCGTGTTCGTATGGATATACAACCTCCCGCCCTGGCTGTGCATGAAGAGGAAGTAGGGATGTAAATGGATCGGATCGGATTTTGTCGTTACCATATCCTATACCATATTTTTTCATCGGATTCGGAGCGGAGCGGATAATGACCGGTTGCGGATTCGGGGTCGGATATATCATATCACGGATCCGGGGGCGGAAACGGAGCGGTTTCGGGGCGGAAAAAATTTAATCGGATATGTACGCGTATAAGTACATCGGCGAACCATACAAGCAAAAATAATAGTTCAATATGCTAATAGCCTAACAAAGTTGTACTACATAATCGTAACAATCCCTATGTAAGTGAGTTCTTATTTAATGGACAAAATTTACAACTCACTAACTACTAATTATGTTCTATTGGGTTAGACGTTTCGGTAGAAAATCGGATTATTCGGATTAAAATCATCGGATAATCCTATTTAATTTTCGGATAATCCATATTTGGGGCTATTTTTCATACCATATCCTATACCGTATCCGGTGTCAAATTCGGAATCGGATATCCTTATCCGTCGGATTTCTTCAAACCGGATATGGATTGCTTAAAACGGTTTCGGAATAGGATTCGGTGCGGAAATTATCCTATCCGTTTACACCCCTAGTACATACACATGAGCATGCTCATTCAAGGGCTGAAACAACCGGGCACCGACATCCATCTGTATCTGAAGCTACTGAAAGATGAGCTACACACGTTATGGGACGAAGGCGGGGTCAACACATGGGACGCCCTCACAGATGAATATTTTCCTATGAGAGCCGCCTTGCTCTGTACGGTGCACGACTTGCCCGGCTACGGATACATCTAAGGCCAGGTGTGCCACGGACATAACGGATGTGTGAGGTGCATGGATGACCCGACGTTTCACCAGCTCCAGAAAGATCCCGGGTCTTCGAAAACCGTCGACATCGGCCATCAAAGGTGGCTACACATTAAAGACTCGTGGAGAAGGCGTGGAGACCTTTTCAACAATGAAGAAGAGCTCCGGGGACCTCCATGTAAGAGGTGCCACGAAGAAATATATGATTTGCTGAATGAATGGGAAGAGTATCCTCGGCCGGGAAAGAAGCAAAAGGGGCCAAAACCACTCCTGGATGTATGGAAGACGAGGTCCATGTTTTGGGACTTGCCGTACTGGCCCATCCTCGGTACGCCTCATTGCCTAGATCTAATGCATATCACGAAGAATGTGTGCGAGAGTCTGTTTGGCAGTCTGCTCAACATGCCGGAGAGGAAGAAAGATGGGCCGAAAGCAAGAAGCGACCTGATACATATGGGTATCCGAGAAGAGCTTCAGGGAGGACGCCTGGCTATTGATCATGACCAATCGGAAGAGGGGACAGACGGTCCCAAGGGCAAAAGGGTTAAGACGAACGACTATTACTGCCCCCTCCTACTTCACTCTAAGTCCGAATGAGATCGAACAATTGATCAAGTGCCTTCTATGAGTCAAAATGCCTTTGGGTTACTCGGGGCTAATAAGCAGATTTTTAGACCCGCAGAAACAAAAGTTCAGCGGGATGAAGTCTCATGACTGTCACGTGATGATGACGTAGATACTTTCGGTTGTGATCCGAGGGATAATGGACAAGCACGTCCGTTAAACCCTTTTTAGCCTCTGTAACTTCTTCGATGTGATCTCCCGAAAGTCAATCACCGGGAAGCAACTATCAAGCCTGCAGGAAGAGATCGTCGTTATACTATGCGAGCTTGAGATGTACTTCCCGCCCGCATTCTTTGACATCTGTGTGCATCTGTTGTGGATGATATCATCCATCTCGGGTCGTTGTTCCAGCACAACATGATGCCGTTCGAAAGGATGAATGGGGTCATCAAAGGATTTGTTCGTAACAGGGCCCATCCATATGGAAGCATCATTCAGGGCTTTCTCACCGAAGAGTGCACCTCTTTCTGCATGAATTTTCTGGACGTGGAGGACCCTGTTGGTTTGCCCGAAAACAAGCACATTGGCAAGCTCGATGGAGCAGGTCACAAAAATGGCCGGAGGGAGTTGCATGTGTACCACGCTTTTCGACGCACCGATTTTAACAGGGAAAACTTAGTGGCTCTCCAACACATTCAAATTGTCGATACTTGGGTGGAAAAGCACAAGAGCCTGATTGAGAAGAAGTACACTGACCAGGGCAAGCGGAGGACAGAAGGAGAAATAATCAGAGAGCACAACTCCTCTTTCTTGCATTGGTTCAAAGATGAGCTTGACGCTCCGCCCCCAACGGCTAGTGCGGAAGCTAAACTCTTATACGCCTTGTCACGTGGCCCCGCCCCCAACCTCGCGATGTTTCAAGCATATGATATCAACGGGTTCACTTTCTACACGGAGCAAAAGGACAAAACTTTGGATTATCAAAACTCAGGGGTAGCGATGGAATTCTACACTGGTGACAAAAAGTTAAGATACTACGGAAGGATCGAGGAGATCTGGGAGCTTAACTACTCTGGAGAGAAGGTGCCGATGTTCCGCGTCAGATGGGCTAGGATGTCGACCGTCCAAAAACAAGACAAATACTTCACCACCATGGTTATACCCAAAGCCAGCAATTCATCAAGCGCGAATGTCACCACGCAAAATGAGACATGGGTACTTGCTAAGCACGTCTCCCAATGCTTCTTCATAACCGACCCGTCACGGTCTAGCCGTGTCGTCAAGAGAGGCAAAAGAAACATCGTCGGAATGGACGGTGTCGCCAACGAGGACGAGTTCGACATGTTCGGAGACCCAAATATCAACGATGATCAAGATGATGATGATAAGGCAACATACGCCACAAGAAGAAGCAGAACCACGTTACCTAGGCAAGGTCTTCCATTCAAAAGAAGAAGTCACGACGTGGGGCTAAATTATGCAACTGCGACCAAAAAAGGCAAGAAGAATGCCAAACGCTGAGAAAGACGCACGATGTGTATCTCTCTTTTGTGTCGGACTTGTATCTCTCTTTTGTATACTTTGAACTTACATTTTTTTATTCATTAATTCACCCTTTTTCAAAATCATGAAATGGAAAACAAAACAAGAAAACAGAAAAAATAGAGTTAAAAAAGAAAAGAAATGGGAAAACTAAATAATAAAAGAAAAAACATACCACTAGCGAACTACGATACATGTTCGCCAGAGGTATGGCTTACCTCTAGCGAACGTGGCACCCTGTACGCCAGCAGTATGGCCCTTCCCATTGGGGAACCACTTCGTTTGTTCGCCAGCGGTAAGGTGCCCAACCTATACGGCCAGGGTGCGCACCGTTTCGTTTCAAATCGCCCGCGCTTCTCCTCTCTCCCCGAGCCCGAGACCCTTGCCGCCCCCCGGCCGCCACCAGCCCGAGCCCCCTTGCCGCCAGTAACGCCCCTTTCGCCGACGACCTCCTCGAGCATGTGGCCGTCCTACGCTTCTCCTCCCTCCCCGAGATCACGGCATCCCTCTCCCCGAGCCCGCGGCCGCCCTGCCCCCCGCCCTCCTCCCCACCGTCCGGAGCTCGCGGTCGGCGCCACCGCGGCCGCCCTACCCCTCGCCCTCCTCCCCGTCGCCCCGAGCTCACCGTCGGCCTCTTCCTCCCCTCCTCCGACGCCCGGCCAGGTACGGCTCCTCCTCTCCAAGCCCTCCTCCTCCCCTCCTCCACACCCACAATGTGTTTGATAAAATGGCTAGTAGCCCTAAAATTCAAAAAAAATTGGTGGTTTAGATAGTTCAAATTAGGTTTAGTTAGTTAGTTAGTTAGGTTTTAGGTTTAGTTAGTTCAAATTAGGTTTAGGTTTTAGGGTTAGTTAGTCCAAATTAGGTAGGTTCAAATTAGCTTAGTTCAAATTAGTTAGTTAGTTAGTTTTAGGTTAGTTCAAATTAGGTTTAGTTAGTTAGTTCAAATGTTTCAATTATTCCAATTGTTATGATTATAATTCTTAATTCCAATTGTTTTTCAATATGCAGAAAGTTTAGAAGGACCTCGACGCCGTTGTTGTTCTCGGTTTTCAGGTGAGATGATGAGAGTGTCGATGATGTTTTGTGGTGAATGTGTTGGTGGTGGTGGATATGTGGTGATGCCTTTGTGGAATGTGGTGGTTGTTTTTGTGAAATGTGTATGGTGATCGAGGCCGTTGAGCCCTTTGTGAATTTGTCGAAATGTTGTCGGAATGTGATCAATGTTGCAATGTGTGTATGAAATGTTTGCAGGTACCCCATGAGGCCCTTGAGATTGCCGGAATGTTGATTAACTTCCGTTCCGGCAAATCTGGGTACTCCATATGCCCTATTTTTAGCAAAGGTCATGCCGAAATTTTCCTTGAATTTTCGCATGACTTTTGCTAAACAATAGGACATATGGAGTACCCGAATTTGCCGAGACAGAAGTTAATCGACATTCCGGCAAATTTGGACTCATGGGGTACCTTAGTATTTAATTAAGTGGTTTTTTCTTATATTTTTTGTACTAACTTTGACTTAATTTCCTCGTCAGTGCGAAGATGGCTCACAACGACCAGGCCGGGGGTTCTCGGACAGGAGGCGACGATGCGTACCTGTCGATGCTTGGACAGTACACCGGCGCCGACGAGGAGAGCGAGCATGCCTATGATGAGATGGAGGCTCCATCTGCTAGCGAAGCCGAGTGTGGTGATGCTGGGACCACTACTAGTGGCGCCGAGGAGGGCAGTCCTTCTGGTAGCGAAGCCAGCAGAGAGCGTAAACGCAAGAAGAGGGAACCAAACAAGCTCTCCAGCACTCAACATGCATTCACAGACGTGGACCTAAAAGCGGTCTTCCTACGAAGCCAGAAAAATATGTAAAAGGGTACAGCCTCCAGCTTGAATGCATCGCTCGAGAATGGGGGAAAATCAACGATGACAACCTAAAGGCGAAGGACAACGAAGGTTTGGCCGCCTACCTCATTGATAAGCTGCACACACGATACAAGTTCCCGGCACCCTACGATAACAAGGATATCAAAACCAATATCGTTAACACACAAGCCCTTGGCAAGTTGGGCAAAGCCTTTGCAACTTGGAGAGGAGATGTGAGGAAGATGATTGAGGAAGAAGGTGCCGGTTTCGACGAGATCCACAAAGTATGGCCCAGCATTTCCGAAGAGGACTTTGAAGAATTCAAGGCCATAGAAGCAGAGGCAGTGGGGGAAAGACATGCAGAAGAAGAATGTTGCTCCCCACAATCTCGGAAGCCGGTGTTACGCTGGAAAGGAGCTGGAACAAAATGCCAGGAAACGGTAGTACCACAGGTAACCGCGGTAGTACTGCTGGAGCGGTAGTACCGCTTAGATTAGCGGTAGTACCGCTGATAGTAGAACTGGATCTAGAACTAGATCGACGGTTGACTTTTGGTAAAACCACGAATCTTGGAAAAACGTCCACAACAACTAGCAACAAAGTTTCTAGCTTAGTACTCAAGCACCTCTACCAAGAAACTACCACAAAAAGCTAGGAAGGATCCACTAATTTCTTCTCAACAAATCATATTAGTTGAGGGAGGGAAGAGAGGACAATACCGGAGCTCATTGAGGAAGAAGGAGTGGGGGAGGAGGTGCGTGAGGTTCCCCTAGGTCGGAGAGGGGCAGTCCTTGGCCGAGGAACACGACCCGGCGGCGAGAGATGGTGGTGGCGGCGCTCCAAGGTGAGAGGGGTCAGGGACGGGGAGAGGAGGTAAATGATTTTACCCCTCCCCGTGCCTAATTTAACCCTCCCATGGAGGACGCCGCGCGGTACTACCACTTGCCCGAGCGGTAGTGCTGCTACCTGTATGACACGGTAGCGCCGCGGTGGTATCGCTCCGGAAGAATTGTGCAGCCAAGCACAGGAGGAGCGGTAGTACCGCGGACACCTACGGTAGTACCGGTACCTAGGAATTACCAGTACCTCCCGTAGTACTACTATTCCTGGGAGGTGCAGGTATGCACCTTCCAGGCTACGGTAGTACCGCTGACCACTGTCAACTCGACACCAAGACAAGGTTGTGAGAGAAGAAGCACATGTTGAAGATGGAAAGGTTTATGGGATACGATGAGGGCTTAGGATAGAAAACAAACTGTCATAGTATGGTAGAATGCTCACAATTGCAAGATCCAAACATGAAAGGCCACGTGTGAACATTTTCCCATTAGGCACACATAGTGACACATATAGGTCTAAGAAAAACCAAATAAAATAAAAAAAAACCAACTCCTCACTTGAGGAGGTCGGTGGCCGAAGCCACCATGTATGAGTATAATAGAGTGAGACAACGCGAAGATGTATCTTGGGTTCTCACTCAAAACTCATCATTGAAGCACAATTTCTCACAAAGTGACTATAATGCAAGATTTGTCTATTTGCGCATAAAGGAGAGAGTGTTGGCTCATGAATTGAACTACACTCCCCCTATATCCATGCCTACATCTAAGCTAGATAAGGTGTCTACCATGGGCATGTGCGATACGGTCACTCAAAGTTACTCGAATCCACGACATTTAGTTCATTCCTCAACTCTAGAAACCTTTGGACATCAAGGGCCTTCGTGAATATATCGGCTAGTTGATCCTTGGTGCCAACATACAATAGCTCGATGTCACCTTGCTCCACATGCTCTCGGATGAAGTGGTGACGAATCTCAATATGCTTCGTCTTGGCGTGTGATTGCTACTGATGAAGAGTTGGGTGGTGCCCCAAGCGAAGGCACAGATGTAGCAAGCAACAGTTTTCTCTCGATAACGAACCGAGGTTTATCGAACCAGTAGGACCTTGAAATCAACAACAAAGTGAATGTTGAAGATCTCTGGTGCTTAATCTTCAACAGACGTGGACATGCACACACTGAACCAAAATACTTTGCCCCCAACAGCGGAAAGGTTGTCAATCTTTCCGGTCTCACAGAAAACAAAGCGGTTAATTGTATAGTAAAATAGATGAAATATGAAAATGGACCAGTAGAGTAATGATGATGAAAAATTATGAATAAAGGTTGCAATCAATGTAAAAAGATGGACCGGGGGCCATGGGTTCACTAGTGGAGTCTCTCAAGTAAATAGAACAATCATATGATGGGTAAACAAATTACAGCTGGGCAATTGACAAGATTATAACACAAACTTAATCTAGCTATGACAAAGAGAACATGATAATATTTAAGTAGGAATCACAACAATGAACAAAGACCGTTGAGTCCAACTGCATCTTTGTCTAAAAAGTCCACCGTGGGATCGCTATCCAGCTTGTCACCCATCGGTATTAAGTTGCAAGCCATAGACATTTGCATTAAGTAAAGCGCATGAAGTAAGCAATACTAATATCAAAAGAGACATTAACACCGCTGTTTTACCCTTAGTAGCAACAGCACACCCTCGCCCTTAGACGTTTCTGTCACTCGTGCCCAGGAACAAAAGGGGCATGAACCCACTATCTAGCATAAATACCCTCTCTACACACAATCACTTGGCCAAAGTAACTACGCACATTGGAGAGCATGCAAGAACATAAATCAACATATAAGAATCATGCACAATCTGATCATAACTTTATAATCCATCGGATCCTAGCAAACACATCACATAGCATTACAATAATCGATCTTGATCATGTTAGGCAGCTCACAAGAACATAAGACATGAAGCACAAGAGAGAGAGACTACCAACTAGCTACTTCTATGGACCCGTAGTCCAAGGTGAGACTACTCACAAATCATCTCGGAGAAAGGCCCTTCGCAGAGGGAAGCAGGGATTAGTCATGTGCTAGAGCTTTTTATTTTTATGAAACAGAAGTAAAACAATTTTGAGACATGAATGCTTTCGTCAACGACTTCACAACAGAGAAGCTATCTAGTCCCCCATAACAAGCAAGGATTTTAGACTTGTGAGAGCAGCTGGTTTTTAGAGGAGCGAGTACGCTCCTCTTTCTCCTTGGTTTCACCACTGTCCAATGTTTAGAGCTGATTTCTCATATTTTCATTGCGCGGAGGAGAATGGTGAGTTATATTTATATTTTTGCTTAAGCTGCTCTCGGGTTGATTCAAGTGAAGACGTAATCCATCAACACCGGGTGAAAGGGGGGAAATGACCTTGCTCGTCACGAGTTATATCTAGCTCTCCACTGCTCCCTCATGAGCTTAAAAACAGAGGCACAAAAAGAGAGTATTTTGAATTTTTAAAGATAACACATGACAATTTTACTTGGAATGGCAAGAAATACCATGCATAGGTAGATATGGTGGACTCAGCTGGCAAGATAGTTTGGCTTTGGGATTTGGATGCACGAGTGAACCATACACTCGTTACGAATTTTTGGACTTAGCAAAGAAGGTATTTGAAGCAAACATCTAACATTAACCGGTAACAGAGTAACATAATACATTAGTAAATCATAACCATAAAAGCTCCACACTGTCTCCCTTGTTGACCAAACAATTCTTTTGATGGAAATATTAGCTTAATAAATTAACAACTACAAAACACCACACAATTTCAAGCTTTTAACAGTATTTATTTACTAATCAATTCCACTCAAATAACCAACAAGTTTAAGCATTCATCTTAATATCTCAAAACAAATGAGAAGTATCAAGTATCCACACAATGATCTACAATGCTATGCAGGCTTTTGTTTCATTCTACTATCAAATGAATAGCATTTTGTCACTCTGACAATTCAAGGAATTTATCAATAACAACTCTCCAACAAATATAAGTGAAGAACAAGAGAGTTTGAAAACAACTACTAGCAGCTCTATATAAGATAAAAGCTAAAAGTTAGAGCTTACTAGCAAACAAACAGTAGCTAAGAATACTCAACAAAATATAAGCGAAGCACATGAGTATTCAAACGAAAAAGCGGAGCGTGTCTCTCTCCCACACAAACAAAGCAAGGATCCAACAAGAATATGACCAGCAAACAAAAAAACAAAACTGAAAGTAAAAAATACTCTCCAAGCAGAGCACATAATATGTAAAGTGATAAAAACATAGTTCAACGAAGACGACCTCATGATAGTCGATGAAGAAGAGGGGATGCCTTGGGCATCCCCAAGATTTGACGCTTGATGGTTCTTGATATTCAGAGGGGGTGCCATGGGGTCATACCCAAGCTTGGGCTCTGATCCATCTTCAATTTCTTCATTATTCTCTCCTTTGGAACTTAAAAACTCACTTCACACAAAACTTCTCATAAACTGATTAGAGGGTTAGTGCTCATAAATTAAAAATGCACATGTGTTCAACTCAAGACAAATTGCAAACAACTTTATTAGGAATTATCTACTGTTCACTAAGCCTCAATGTGGCACTCCACCCCAAGAGTATCACATTTGACGATATTAAAGAGACGAATACAAAATAAAAGCAGAATCTGTCAAAATCTGAACAGTCTGTAAAGATCGAATTTTTCGAGGCACTTCTGTAGCTCAAATCAGAAAACTTAAAACTAACGAAAGATAGATAAAAGTATCAAGCTTGATTTCTAAAAATTTCAAAAAATATGAAATTCAGAGATTTTTTGGATTTTCGAAAAGTGAAGGACAAAAATCTGTTTCTGGATAGCAAAACAACACCTCGCACTTTCATTGCATTAGAGGCTAAAATTGGCACAAAAAAACAAAAGAAAAAAGATACAATGAAGTTGCTACAGAGGCAACAACTTCAAGACTCAAGAAAAGTAAAAAGCAAACTGAAATTAAAAGATGGGTTGCCTCCCAACAAGCGCTTTTCTTTAAAGCCTTTTAGCTAGGCCCAGTACTTTCAATGATGCTCACATAAGAATAAGAGTTGAAACGCACAAGAGAGAATCATGAAGAAAATATCAAATACATTTAAGTCTAACCCTCTTCCTATGCATAGGCATCTTGTAAGAAAATAAATCAATGAAGCATAAAGCATTAAGTATAGGAAGGTAAAGCAAGTGCAACTTCAAAACTTTTAGCATAAAGAGAGGTGTTTTAGTAACATGAGAACTCCGACAACCATATTTTCCTCTCTCATAATAATTTTCAGTAGCATCATGAACAAACTCAACAATATAATTATCACTTAAAACAGGCTTTTCATGATCTACAAGCACATGATTTCGGTCCATCTCAAAATAGTGGGATTAAACTCACTTACAATAGAATTATAATTTTTATCATCAAGTAATGTAGGACCATCATCAAGAGCTTTATGATAAGAACTTTCTAAACACAACTCCTCATTATCATGCATCTCATTGGTTGTAGCAAATAAAGGATTATCATATATAACAAGATCATTTTTATCAAAAAGGGATGTTTCAAATGAATCAATGGGATCATAGCATTCATTCTCCTTTTGTGAGGAAGGAGGACAATTAAATAATGTATGAGTTAGAGAGTTACTCTTATTAGAAGGTAGAGATGGGTAGCTACTCCATTCTTCCTCCTTTTGTTCGTCACTCTCCTCCTCTTTTTCATCTAATGAGCTTCCAATTTCAGCAATTTCTTCTTCCATAGGCTCCTGCATGGCATTAGTCTCTTCCTCTGGGGGAGATAAACCCTTAAGATATTCAGTAATATAAGCATTATCATCTTTGTAATTATCCATGCAATATTTAAGTATAGCAAAACTTTCAGTTTGATAACGAGCATTATCAATGTTCTCCAGCAAAGAAGCAATTTCATAGGCACCCTTAAAAGCAACAAATTCTTCAATTTGTTCAACATCAAAGAAATCAAAATTTTCCCTAGCATAAGAAGCTAAGGTTTCATTTTCATTGTCCGGACATTGGAAGGGGAGGTGTGGAGTGCGCCTCCCTGATACGTCTCAAACGTATCTATAATTTTTGAGTGATCCATGCTAGTTTTGTGATATTGTCACATGTTTTTACTGTCATTTATATCATTTTTATGCATTTTGTCGGACTAACCTATTGACAAGATGCCAAGTGCCAGTTCCCTGTTTTTGCTGTCTTTTTGTTTCAGAAATTTACTTCTGGAAATATTCTCGGAATTGGGCAAAAATTTACGGGGAATTTTTATTTGCCACGACGAAGTACCAGACCAAAGGAGAGCTGGAGGGGAGGCCCATAGGGCAGGTGCGCCCCTGCCGCGGGTCAAGGGTCACCCGCAGATGGGGCCCGCCCCTGCCCCTGGGACCTTGCCTCGACGCCCTCCGACGCCTATAAAATCACTAAAACCCTAAAAACGTGGAGGCGGCCATTATTTTCCAGAAACTCGACCCCGACGCGCCGTCACCGAAAACCCTAGTTCGGGGTCCAATCTGAAGCTGATCCCGGCACTTTGCCGGAGGGGAGATCGATCCCGGAGGGCTCTTCATCATCATGCCTTCCTCCGGGATGATTTGTGAGTAGTCTCACCTTGGACTACGGGTCCATGGCAGTAGCTAGTTGGTAGTCTCTCTCTCTTGTGCTTCATGTCTTATGATCTTGTGAGCTGCCTAACATGATCAAGATCGATTATTGTAATGCTATGTGATGTGTTTGCTGAGATCCGATGGATTATGAAGTTATGTTCAGATTGTGCATGATTCTTATATGAGTAATTTATGTTCTTGCATGCTATCCGATGTGCGTAGTTACTTTGGCCAAGTGATTGTGTGTATCTCCAAGAGAGGGTATTTATGCTAGATAGTGGGTTCATGCCCCCTTTTGTTCCTGGGCACGAGTGACAGAAACGTCTAAGGGCGAGGGTGTGCTGTTGCTACTAAGGGTAAAACAGCGGTGTTAATGTCTCTTTTGATATTAGTATTTCTTACTTCATGCACTTTACTTAATGCAATTGTCTGTTGCTTGCAACTTAATACCGTTGGGTGACAGGCTGGATAGCGATCCCACGGTGGACTTTTTAGACAAAGATGCAGTTGGACTCAACGGTCTTTGTTCCTTGTCGTGATGCCTCCATAAATATTATCATGTCCTTTTTGTCATAGCTAAATTGGGTTTGTGTCATGATCTTGTCAATTGCCTAGCTGTAATTCGTTCACCCATCACATGCATATTTTATTTACTTGAGAGACTCCACTAGTGAACCCATGGCCCCCGGTCCGTATTTTTACATTGTTTACAACCTCATTTACTTGATATTAATCATCATTACTCCTATGGTCACTTTTCATATTTCATCTATTTCATCATATAATTAACCGCTTTGTTTTCTGCGAGACCGGAAAGATTGACAACCTTTCCGCCGTTGGGGGCAAAGTATTTTGGTTGAGTGTGTGAAGGTCCACGTCTGTTGAAGGTCAAGCGCCAGAGATCTTCAACATTCACCTCGTTGTTGATTTCAAAGTCCTACTGGTTCGATAAACCTCGGTTCGTTAAACGAGGGAAAACTGCTACTAGCTGCAATTCCGCCTTCGCTTGGGGCACCACCCAACTTATTTTAATACAGCAGCAAGCTCTTTTCTGCTGCTGTTGCGGGGACTTTGGAGCTACAGCAAGGGGAGTCTCATACTCTCAGTCTCTTTACTTTGTTTTTGTCTTGCTTGCTTTATATCTCGTTTAGTTTATTTTCCTGTTTCAAAATTTTAAAACCCAAAAAAAATTAGTGTAGTCTTTATTCCTGTCTTGTTATTTTATCTTATCTTCATGACTAGTTCTTTTCCTCCTGTTGAGACACCCGAGTCCGAAGTCCTCACCTTCAAACAAAGAGGTGGGGAGAGTTTGAAAGATGCTTGGTACAGAATTAATGATGCTCGTCATAGATTCGCTAAAAAACCATTGGCCACTGTTCTCCTTAGAAATTTTTATATTGGCATTACAAGTTGGTATAGGTATGTCCTAGATACTATCACAGGTGGAAACTTCCTAGGAATTAATGCTTTGGAAGCTTTTAATGTTATAGAGGGTCTTGTGGGGATTCCACCAACTAATGATCGTAAAATTGAAATCACTTTAGAACATGTCATGCAAAGGATAGAAGTTATAGAAGATAATGTACCAAGTGTGGATATGATAAGAGAAATAGATAAGGGAATTCTTGATGGTATTAACAAGCTTGATGGGTGCCTAAAAGACATTGCTAAAAGTATTAAGTCCCTTGAAGCTACAAGAGCTATTAATCGAATTGATAAATTGGGGGAAGCAATTGATACCTCGGGAGCACCCTTTTCTCCATCTAAATTTAAAAAGAGAGAGGCTTCGGCCCCCAAAGTACCTAAATTTATATTTGTGCCAAAGAATACTACTAAATTAATACATCATTTGCAGGAAAAGAGGAGTTGAGGATGGTGAAGGAAGCTCAAATTTCCAAGGATTTTAAGGGAGGAGCCCTAGTGGGTAAAACTACTTTTGCTCCACCAATTGTTGGTACTAATAGTATTGCTGGAGGTCCTTTTCCAAGTTCCACAATTCATAAATTTGATAAGAATGATGATGCCTTTGATCCCGAAAAAACTTGATATTTGGCATTGCGCCTAGCTAAAAGGCGTTAAAGAAAAGCGCTTGTTGGGAGGCAACCCATCTTTTATTTTCAGTTTGATTTTTGATTTTCTTGAGTCATGAAGTTATTACCTCTGTAGCAACTTCATTGTATCTTTTTCTTTTGGTTTTTTGTGCCAAGTTTAGCCTCTAATGCATTGAAAGTGCGAGATATTGTGTTGCTGTCCAAAAACAGATTCTGTGCGCCTGTTGCACGAAAATCCTAAAATCGCCAGAATTTTATATTTTTCTGATAATTTTTTACAGCAAGCCTGATGCTTTTATCTATCTTTCGTTAGTTTTAAGTTTTTTTATTTGAGCTGCAGAAGTGCCTCGAAAAATTCGATCTTTACAGACTGTTCAGATTTTGACAGATTCTGCTTTTATTTTGCATTTGTCTCTTTACCATCGTCATATGTGATACTCTAGGGGTAGAGTGCCACATTGAGGCTTAGTAAACAGTAGCTAATGTTTAATGAAGTTGGTTTGCAATTTGTCATGAGTTGAACACATGTGCATTTTAATTTATGAGCACTAACCCTCTAATCAAATTATGAGAAGTTTTGTGTGAAGGGAGTTTTTAAGTTCCAAAGGAGAGGAATATGAAGAAATCGAGGATGGATCAGAGCTCAAGCTTGGGGATGCCCCCATGGCACCCCCTCTGAATATCAAGAACTATCAAGAGTCAAAGCTTGGGGATGCCCAAGGCATCCCCTCATCTTCATCGACTATCATAAGGTCGTCTTCGTTGAACTTCGTTTTTATCACTTTACATATTATGTGCTATGCTTGGAGCGTCTTTTTACTTTCAGTTTTGTTTGTTTGTTTGCTAGTCATATCTTTGTTGGATCCTAGCTTTATTTGTGTGGGAGAGAGACACGCTCCGCTTTTTCGTTTGAATACTCCTTTGCTTCGCTTATATCTTTTTGAGTATTCTTAGCTACTGTCTGTTTTCTAGTAAGCTCTCGCTTTTAGCTTTTATCTTGTTTAGAGCTGCTAGTTGTTAAGTTAAACTCTCTTGTTCTTCACTTATACTTGTTGGAGAGTTGTTGTTGAAAAATTGCTTGAATTGTCAATGCGACAAAATGCTGTTTGTGTGATGATAGAATAAAATGAAAAGCCTGCATAGTTTTGTAGATCATGGTGTGGATACTTGATGCTTCTCAATTGTTTTGAGATGTTAAGTTGAATGCTTAAACTTGCTGGTTATTTGAGTGGAATTGATTAGTAAAGAAATATGGTTGAAAGCTTGAAATTGTGTGGTTTTTCACAGTTGTTAATTCATAGTGCTAATCTTTCCATCAAAAGAATTGTTTGGTCAACAAGGGAGACGGTGTAGAGTTTTTATGGTTATGACCGGTAAATGTCTTATGTTGTTCTGTTACCGGTTATTGTTAGATGTTTGCTTCAAACACCTTTTTTTGCTAAGCCTAAAAATTCGTACTGAGTGTATGGTTCACTCGTGCATCCAATCCCCAAAGCCAAACTTTCTTGCCAGCTGAGTCCACCATATCTACCTATGCATGGTATTTCCTACCATTCCAAGTAAATTTGTCATGTGCTACCTTTAAAAATTCAAAATACTTCTTCTTTGTGCCTCTGTTTTTAAGCTCATGAGGGAGCAGTAGAGAGCTAGATATAACTTGTGACAAGCGAGGTCATTTCCCCCCTTTTCACCCGGTGTTGATGGATTACGTCTTCACTTGAATCAACCCGAGAGCAGCTTAAGCAAAAATATAAATATAACTCACAATTCTCCTCCGCGCAATGCAAATCTGAGAAATCAGCCCAAACATTGGACAGTGGTGAAACCAAGGAGAAAGAAGAGCGTACTCGCTCTTCTAAGAACCAGCTGCTCTCACAAGTCTAAAAACCTTGCTTGTCATGAGGGACTAGATAGTTTCTCTGTTGTGAAGTCGTTGACGAAAGCATGCATACCTCAAAATCATTTTACTTCTGTTTTAAAAACCAAAAAGCTCTAGCACATGACTAATCCCTGCATCCCTCTGCGAAGGGCCTTTCTTTTACTTTTAATGTTGAGTCAGTTTTCCCTTTTTCCTTCTATCTCCACAAAAGAAACATCTAGCATTAACCCTGGGTATCGTTGAGCATATTACATTATCAAGATTAAACATGAATCTTTATATTGACTTTATCTATAAGATAAGCCGTTGGAAGTTGAAGCTCTTGCTAATGCTTACATCTTCCTTTGTGTTGATTCTCAAACACTTTTGTCATGGAATTATTATCCTTGTGAATTAGTCAAATATGTTGATCACATTTTTTTCATGTCTTTGACATACTATTTATGAAAGTTTTGCTTGGATGATTCAACTTATTGCTTTCTTGCTATCAATTATAGACAATTGTTTTGTATCTCTTCATTCACATCCTTTGATTTGCATCACTATCTTGATCAAGAATGTGTTGGTCGCATGTCTCATCAAAAATTATTTGCTATCACTTACCTACTCGAGGACGAGTAGGAGTTAAGCTTGGGGATGCTGATACGTCTCAAATGTATCTATAATTTTTGAGTGATCCATGCTAGTTTTGTGATATTGTCACATGTTTTTACTGTCATTTATATCATTTTTATGCATTTTGTCGGACTAACCTATTGACAAGATGCCAAGTGCCAGTTCCCCTGTTTTTGCTGTCTTTTTGTTTCAGAAATTTACTTCTGGAAATATTCTCGGAATTAGACGAAAATTTACGGGGAATTTTTATTTGCCACGATGAAGTACCAGACCAAAGGTGAGCTGGAGGGGAGGCCCACAGGGTAGGTGCACCCCCCTGCCGCGGGTCAAGGGTCACCCGTGGGTGGGGCCCGCCCCTGCCCCTGGGACCTTGCCTCGACGCCCTCCGACGCCTATAAATTGCCTTTTACCCTAAAAACGTCGAGGCGGCCATTGTTTTCCAGAAACTCGACCCCGACGCACCGTCACCGAAAACCCTAGTTCGGGGTCCAATCTGAAGCTGATCCTGGCACTCTGTCGGAGGGGAGATCGATCCCGGAGGGCTCTTCATCATCATGCCTTCCTTCGGGATGATTTGTGAGTAGTCTCACCTTGTACTATGGGTCCATGGCAATAGCTAGTTGGTAGTCTCTCTCTTGTGCTTCATGTCTTATGATGTTGTGAGCTGTCTAACATGATCAAGATCGATTATTGTAATGCTATGTGATGTGTTTGCTGGGGTCCGATGGATTATGAAGTTATGTTTAGATTGTGCATGATTCTTATATGAGTAATTTATGTTCTTGCATGCTCTCCGATGTGCGTAGTTACTTTGGCCAAGTGATTGTGTGTATCTCCAAGAGAGGGTATTTATGCTAGATAGTGGGTTCATGCCCCCTTTTGTTCCTGGGCACGAGTGACAGAAACGTCTAAGGGCGAGGGTGTGTTGTTTCTACTAAGGGTAAAACAATGGTGTTAATGTCTCTTTTGATATTAGTATTGCTTACTTCATGCACTTTACTTAATGCAATTGTCTGTTGCTTGCAACTTAATACCGTTGGGTGACAGGCTGGATAGCAATCCCACGGTGGACTTTTTAGACAAAGATGCAGTTGGACTCAACAGTCTTTGTTCCTTGTCGTGATGCCTCCATAAATATTATCATGTCCTTTTTGTCATAGCTAAATTGGGTTTGTGTCATGATCTTGTCAATTTCCTAGCTGTAATTCGTTCACCCATCACATGCATATGTTATTTACTTGAGAGACTCCACTAGTGAACCCATGGCCCCCGGTCAATCTTTTTACATTGTTTACAACCTCATTTACTTGCTTTTAATCATCATTACTCCTCTGGTCACTTTTCATATTTCATCATACTCCACTAATTAACCGCTTTGTTTTCTGCGAGACCGGAAAGATTGACAATCTTTCCGCCGTTGGGGGCAAAGTATTTTGGTTGAGTGTGTGCAGGTCCACGTCTGTTGAAGGTCAAGTGCCAGAGATCTTCAAAATTCACATCGTTGTTGATTTCAAAGTCCTACTGGTTCGATAAACCTCAGTTCGTTAAACGAGGGAAAACTGCTACTAGCTGCAATTCCGCCTTCGCTTGGGGCACCACGCAACTTATTTTAATACAGCAGCAAGCTCTTTTCTGGCGCCGTTGCCGGGGACTTCGGAGCTACTGCAAGGGTATTCTCACACTCTCAAACTCTTTACTTTGTTTTTGTCTTGCTTGCTTTACATCTCGTTTAGTTTATTTTCCTGTTTCAAAATTTTAAAACCCCAAAAAAAATTAGTGTAGTCTTTATTCCTGTCTTGTTATTTTATCTGATCTTCATGACTAGTTATTTTCCTCCTTTTGAGACACCCGAGTCCGAAGTCCTCACCTTCAAACAAAGAGGTGGGGAAAGTTTGAAAGATGCTTGGTACAGAATTAATGATGCTCGTCATAGATCCGCTAAAAAACCATTGGCCACTGTTCTCCTTAGAAATTTTTATATTGGCATTACAAGTTGGTATAGGTATGTCCTAGATACTATCACAAAATGCATAAAAATGATTAATATGATAATAAAACATGTGACAACATCACAAAACTAGAATGGATCAATAAAAAATTATAGATACGTTTGACACGTAGCAGCGTGTTGCACCGGGTTGTGGGCGATCTTGATAGCACATTGGTTGTCACATAGAAGAGGCACTTTGTCATAAATGACACCGAAATCCTTCAAAGTTCGCCTCATCTATAGAAATTGAGCACCACAACTAGCGGCAGAGATGTACTCGGCTTCGGTGGTGGAGAGAGCAACACAATTTTTCTTCTTGGAAGACCAACACACCAAGGACCTACCAAGAAATTGGCAAGCCCCAGAAGTTGACTTCCTATCCTTCTTGTCACCCGCATAATCCGCATCCGAGTACCCCGTGAGAGAGAAGCTTGAACCCTTGGGAAACCAAAGACCAAAGCTTGGGGTATGAACTAAATATCGAAAGATTTGCTTAACTGCTGTATAATGGCTCTCCTTAGGATCGAATTGATACCTTGCACACATGCCCACGCTAAACATAATATCCGGCCTAGATGCACAAAGATAAAGCAAAGAGCCAATCATGGAACGGTATACCTTTTGATCCACATCCTTCCCAAGATGATCCGGATGAAGATCGGTGGAGGTGGACATAGGAGACTTGCAACCCTTGGCATCTTCAAAATTGAATCTCTTCAGCATGTCACGGTGTACTTGGCTTGATTGATGAAGGTGCCTTCTCTCAATTGTTTGATCTCAAAACCAAGAAAGAACTCTAACTCCCCCATCATGGACATCTCAAATTTGTCTGACATCAACTTAGCAAACTCATCATTAAATCGAGTGTTAGAAGAGCCAAAAATGATATCATCCACATAAAGTTGGCATATGAACAAGTCACCTCCAACCCTTTTGGTAAAGAGTGTAGGGTCGATTACTCCAACTTGGAATCCACAATCTACTAGGAACTCCATAAGGTGCTCATACCAAGCACGAGGTGCTTGTTTGAGCCCATAGAGAGCTTTGTCTAGTTTATAGACATGATCGGGAAAGTTGGGATCCTCAAACCTCGGAGGTTGCTTGACATAGACCAACTCATTTATGGGTCCATTAAGAAAAGCACTCTTAACATCCATTTGTTGCAATTTAAAGTTATGATGAGAAGCATATGCAAGCAAGATACGAATAGATTCTAGGCGAGCTACGGGAGCAAAGGTTTCACCGAAGTCAATACCTTCCACTTGGGAAAACCCTTGAGCCACTAATCTCGCCTTGTTACGGATCAGAATACCGTTTGCATCTTGCTTGTTCTTGAACACCCACTTGGTTCCAATGACATTCTTGCAATCTTTGGGTCTTGGCACTAATTTCCACACCTTGTTCCTCTCGAAATTGTTGACCTCATCATGCATGGCTTCAAGCCAATCTTGGTCTTCAAGAGGTTCATATACTTTCTTGGGCTCGATGACGGAGACAAAGGCATGATGAGAGCTAAAGTTTGCCAATTTCCTTCTCGTGGAAACCTTGCCACGAACATCTCCAAGGATCTTGTCCAAAGTGTGTTCATTACGCTCGAGACGACGATCCCTTAATATTGCTCTTCTTTCTCTCATCTCATCCAAAGATTCTTTTGAAGTGGCTTGATCATCTCCTTCATCATTGGGGGATTGAGTATCATCTTGTATATCATGATGAGCTTGACCTTCCATGTCATCTTGAGCTTGGCCTTGGACATCATATGGTGAAGAAACACCACTAGGTGGGACGTCAACAATGATAGGATGATCTTGTCCTTGGTCTTGCTCTCTAGCTTGAGGGCTTGGCATTAGATCTTGATTGGCTTCCGGGGGCACAATGGAGATGCTTGGTGTTGGTGATGGCTCCTTATGAGTAGATCATTTTCCTTCTCCTTCCGCCACAAGGGTTCCTCAACGGGGCGGATCTCTCCCACACCCATTCTTCCTATGGCAATTGGAGGAATTACATCACCTACAACCAAAGGATCAACACGTGCTCCTTGGGAGCCATTATCCTCATCAGAGTGCACGTCCCAAGATTCTTCAACTTGTCCGGTGGACTTGTTGTAGACTCTATAGGCATGTGACACCGTGGAATAGCCAACAAATATGCCCTCAAAAGATCTAGTTTCAAATTTAGATACACGAGTACCTTTCTTTTTGATGAAGCACTTGCAACCGAAAACCCGGAAATAGGATAGGTCCGGCTTCTTACCGAGGAGGATCTCATAGGGAATCTTGTTGATGATCTTGCGAAGATACAACCGGTTGGTAGCACGACATGCGGTGGCTACGGCTTCGGCCCAAAAATTATACGGAGAAGAAAAATCCGCAATCATGGTCCTAGCCGCATCCATAAGAGTCCGGTTCTTCCTCTCCGCAACACCATTTTGTTGAGGGGTGTATGGAGTGGAATATTGGTGAGCAATCCCTTCTTCACTAAGAAAACCCTCCACGGTGTAGTTCTTGAACTCGGTACCATTGTCACTTATAATCACCATGGTATTCTCTTTATATTGGCGTTGGGCCATGTTGATGAAATCAATCACCTTTTGTTGAGTCTCACTCTTCTTCTTGAAGAAATAAACCCATGTGTACCTTGAATAATCATCCACAATCACCAAGCAATATTTCTTCCCACTATCATACGATAGTGGACCGAAAAGGTCCAAGTGAATAAGCTCAAGAATCTTCGTGGTGGTGATGATGTTCTTGGTGGGGTGTGGACTTCCCTGTTGCTTTCCTAGGACACATGAGATACACACACGATCTTTTGAAAACTTAATATCGGTTAGTCCAAGAATATGCCCACTGCTTTGAAGTTTGAAAAGGGCTCTCATATTGGTGTGGGCAAGACGGCGATGCCAAAGCCAACCCACATCAACTTTAGCCATTAGACATGTCACGGCACCCGTGGTCTCCTTTGAGAAGTCAACCACATACATACCGTTCTCGACATGTCCAATAAAAGCTAATTTTGAGACTTTTCCCAAACAACAAATACGTTGAAAGAATTAAAGTAAACTCCATAACCGTAAAGGCAAAGTTGATAAATGGAGAGTAGGTTAAAGCCAAGGGACTCAACAAGGAGGACATTCTTGATGGATGTATCATGAGAGACAACCACCTTGCCTCATCCCAATACCTTAAGATGAGATCCATCTCCAATACGGACATGAGTAGCATGAGGTTGAGGAGGTTCCAAAACTTCTACCATGTCATTTCTTCCGGTCATATGTAGGGATGCGCCACTATCCACCGTCCATTTGCTTGAACCGGAAGCATTTACCTACAAGAGATTAAGTCTTTGTTTTAGGTCCCCATTTTTGAATGGGTCCTCTTTTGTTAGTCACAAGGGTCTTAGGAACCCAAATAGCCCAATGATAGTCATCACCATAAGAGGTGCCAACATACTTAGCATAAACATGACCATCTTTAGCTTTCATAAGAACATAAGAAGGGTTATATTTGTCGACAAAATTGTTGTGAAACCCACGAGAGTTCACGGTGCCGGAGCTAGAAGCAATGGTCCCAATCGTATCAACATCCAAGGGTTGTGAGATAGTTCCGGAGGACCCCACTCCCACATCCTTGTTGATGACCTCCTTACCCTTTGCCAACTCCCCCTCTTTAACAAAAACAATAGCCTTAGTGGAGGGAGTTGACATCTTCTTCTTGTTCTTCTTTTTCTTGGACTCGGAGTTGAATCCAAGACCCTATTTCCCAAGGTTCTCCTTTTGACCACTCAAGAGGTCATTAAGATTCTTTTCACCTTGAATGCAAGAGGCTAGCCCTTTCTCAAGTTGAGCTTTCAATTTACCATTCTCCTCAACAAGATTAGCATGCTCACAACATGGGTTAGAGCTAGCAACATTATCAATAGAAAGAGAAGCTTTTTCTTTCACAAGTTGACCTAGGAGTTGATTATGAGACTCCTTAAGAGCTTTGAGTTCTCTTTCGAGATTCTCATTTGCTTGGATGAGTCTAGCATTGCCAACCCCTAGCTCACTCTTTTCCTTTTTAAGAACATTGGCGAGAGCAATGGAATGTTCATTATCCTTTTTAAGTCTAGTGATACGTCAATTTGGCATCACTATTTTATATCATAATTTACTGTTATTC
The DNA here is from genome assembly GCA_012064385.1 of Puccinellia tenuiflora. Taxonomy (NCBI): domain Eukaryota; kingdom Viridiplantae; phylum Streptophyta; class Magnoliopsida; order Poales; family Poaceae; genus Puccinellia; species Puccinellia tenuiflora. Next base: position 876,406 of record QRDG01000119.1, read on the forward strand.
ATGGATATATTTCATAATTTACTTATGTTATTTTACTTTATTTTGGATGTTTGATGATTGTTGGTGATTTAACTGCTGGAGCCCAGAATTAGCTGGAAAAGGCACCGCCAAGATACTGTACCTCTACATCGCCAAAAATTCCAGAAAAGTTCAGAGATCATTATTTTGCCGGATGACGGAAGGAGCCAGAAGGGCGATCAGAGGGGAGCCACAGAGGCGCCAGGTGGCACCTGGCCGCGACCCACCTCTGGGCCGTGCCTAGGGCCCACCTGGAGGCCCTGGGTCGCCTCCGGCTCCCTCCTTTGACGTATATCATCCCTTTGACCTAAAAATCATGGGGGACGCTTCGAAGAAATATTCCGCCGCCGCCTCAGGGGCGGAAACCACAGAGAGAGATGTTTCACGTTTCCGGCATGCCACAGTTCCTCCGTGAGATTCGGTCACACCTCTACCCAGCCTCTCCTCCTCCGACCTACCGTGTGCTCTGCTCCCATCGTGATGGGACTCACTCGGTGTACACCGCCACAGTCTACTTGCGCGCCGAGCCCGTGGACCGTGGGCACATGTACGCCCTCTCCTCCGGCATCACCCACCAGGCGACCCGGGCCATCCAGGAAGCCGCCGCAGATGCCATCATTCTCCTCCGCACCCACAATCCCATCATGAAGAAGTGCACCCGCTATGTATACTTCCCTAGGTTGGATTTGAGTAACGGGGATGCCCTCTTTCCCAACCCAGGGAATCCCTCTTCAGAGCTCACAGCCCTTCTCCAGTACACGTCCTACCTCCACCAGTATCTGCATGGCACTCTTTCTCAGCTATCTACGCTTCGCGCGAGCATGGCTGCAGTTGAAGCAGCAAGAGCACCAGGACCCGGTTCTTCCCGCCAGATCCCTCTGTACCCATCTCACCTTCCTCTTACTCTTGACCAGCTTAGAGGAAGACTCGCTCTCACTCCCGCTCGAGCCACCACGTTCCGCAGTTCTAGCACCACTCCTCGCTTCTCCACGGGATACACTCGGGGGCCTCAGGCCCAATGTCGCAGCATCGACTTCGACACACCCTTCCCCTCGTACACCCCCAGAACGCTGGGAAGGAGCATCAACGGCATCGACATCATCGCACCTGCTACTCCCCTCGAGATGTAGTTCTAGGCGCTAGCCTCAGGAGCAATAGCGCTTGTATCCTAGTTATGTATCATAGTCGACGACCGCGTAGTCACACACGCGCATGAATAATGTAGGAGTAATGGCTTGTACCTTGTATAATATTGTGTACCATGTGTCGTGTAACCCAACTCTCCATTGTATAAAAACGTCGTGGTTTTATTTCTTGCTTTTATTTGGATCTTCTTGGATGTTGCATTTCTTTCTCCCCTTATGGATGCTCATGGCACACGTCAACCCCCCTTCAACCAACCAGGATGAGGCCCAATACAGGTGCGTGTGGCAGCCAAGGAACCCCAGTCCGCCGTTCTGCCCGACAAGCCAGTGAGGACCCAATACCTCCAACACCACCGACTCCTCCTCCACCCCCACCGGAACCAACTCCAAGCCAGTTAATGCTGATGATGGATGAGCGTCACCAACTGCACATGACTCGGATTATGAGGGAATTTGGCTCCTACATGCAAGCACAGAACGCTCCCCGCCCGGCCCACTCGAAGCTACAAGACTTCCAACGTACTCAGCCACCCAAGTTCTCGCAGGCCAGCAACCCTCTTGAAGCAGATGATTGGCTCCGTACAATGGCAAAGAAGCTTGAGATTGTTCGAGTGGAAGAACAGGATAAGGTGCCATTCACCACCCATTACCTCGAAGGACCAGCCAACGTGTGGTGGCACAACCAGAAAGCTATGAGAGGGGATGGAACCACTATCACCTGGACTGAATTCCAAGAGATCTTCCGTAAAGCCTACATACCCTCAAGCCTTACCAAGATGAAGCAACAGGAATTCCTAGCACTCACTCAGGACAGCTCATCCGTGAACGAGTATCTAACCATGTTCAACGACCTTGCCCGCTATGCCCCCGAAGACGTCAACACAGATGAAAAGAAGAAGGGCAGATTTCTCCATGGGATGCACCAGGCGATTAAAACTCAGCTCAGCGTCCTGCAGTTCCCAGATTTTCAAGCCATGGTAAACACCGCACTAATTTCCGAAAGGGAACACCGCACCATCTATGACTCCTAAAAGAAGAAGTTTGAGTCTCGCAAACACCAGCCAGAAGAAGCTCACAAGAAGCCACGTACCTGGCCACCCAACTCACAGGCCCCTGCACCTCCCACTACCTGGACCCCACCCAGAAAGGAAGGATACCCTCGGAACGAATTCTACCACAAGCGTCCACTTGTGGATGACTGCAAGAGGGAAAATTCCTGCTTTAAGTGCGGTAAGAAGGGGCACTACATAGCTGATTGCCCGTTGATCCAGAGCAAGGATGGTAGTAACAACAATCACAACCTCAACAACCCTCCCGCTAGAACAATCAAGCCACCTCAAGTCGCTCGTGTCCACCACATGTCCGCCGGAGAGACCTACGAAGCCTCAGAAGCGGCGCTTGGCATGTGAACTATCAACACCAAACCTACGCTAGTTTTATTTGACTTTGGGGCTTCCCACTCTTTCCTCTCCAAGGATTTTGTTGCAAAGCATTGCTTTCCATTTTCCACTGGACCTGGAGCTAAGCCGTGAGCTTACATATTAGGAGTTTCCCATTAAGATTTTGGATAAGTCGGAACACCCCACCCACAGTAGAGTCACAAGGTCCTATAAGGTATGATGTGATAAACACACTCCAAGGAGGAAGCTACCTGGAAATAGGAGGATTCATTGAGAACAGAATACCCGTACCTATTCCATGAGCAACTCGAATCTCGAGGACGAGATTCAATTTAAGGGGGGGGGAGGTTTGTAACACCCCGAAAATTTGGCCCTTTAAAATTTCTTGACAAAACCAACTTTTGGATTTGAATTTGGATATTCTGGCTATGCCCCTCTCTTTTCTGCTACCCCTCTCCCAAACCTAAAAGCCCTCTCGATTGTTTTTCTTTTCTTTAAATTACAAAACCCAAAACCCTAGCTTTCCAAAGGAAGGGTGCCAAGGGTGACTTCAAAAATTCTCCAAAAATTCAGAGATGATCCCTAACTAGTGTGTAGCCCAAATATGAAAAATATCACATACCTTGTTAAGAAAATAGTTGAGCTTTTCCCTGTTTTAAATTATGCCTAAAACTCCAATTATTTCTGAAACTTATTAAATGATTTCTCCTTTTCTTGAAAACTCCCAAAATAGGTGCATATGACCAGTACCTATCTCAGGGAATTTTTGATCCAAATCCCATTTGATTTAAAGCCCCAAAACCTATTTTCTCTTTTTTACCAGAAGTGTTCGATGAAATTTTTGTATAGACTAAGTTTCGATTTTGGGAAAACTTTGTTCCGCAAAGTTGTTGGAAATTAAATTTGGCGCAAGGTGACGCGATTAATTTTTGTTTTGGGGTCCTGAGATGAGAGAAACGGCCTGATGCCGACATCGACATGGCCAGGACCGTGGCCACTGCGGGCATGGTCGTGCCCGGCGGTGCCGCCAGTTCTTGGTCGTCGCCGGTGGCCTCCCCGTCACTTTTCCTCGTGTCCCCCTGCTTCTCCACCCCTTCCTAGACCCCAGCCGCCACACGACACTCCCCATACCCTCCCGTGCACCGTCGGCTACTTGCCGACACGCCGCACGCACAGGACCCGCCGCGGGACCCTCACCTCACCAGTGACCAACAGGCCGCCCATGCCTATCCACCACTCCACAATCTCCGTCGTCCAGCAGGTGCGCCACCCGCACACCGACGCACTGCTGCTACACCACCATCGTGATGCCCGTCAACACGCCACGGCTGCTTGGACACCTCACCCGCCCGCCTGTGCCACGCCACCCCCGAGCTTATCCACGGCCGCACATTTTCTGTCGTCCAGCTAATGCGACGCCCGCTCGGCAAAGCTCCATTCCTACAGCATCGACGTGATGCTCGCCGACTGGGGACACCTCATCCCACACGCCAGTGCCCAGCCCCGGCCGTCCCTATCCACAAGCGCGGGTTTCCCATCAACAGCGGTGCCTCCAAGCTACACCGATGAAGCCATGGCCGTCGCCTCATCACTGCAGCCCCGGGACACCTCACCCCGCCACCGCATCGTGCCTCCACGACGGCCACACCCTCGGGACGCTATAAAGGACCCCCGGCCACCCTAAAGCAGCACACCACCACACTCTCCACCTCAGTCCCCTCCCCTCCAGTATCAGCTCCTAGGGAGCACCAGAGCGCCGACGATGAGCACGCCTCCACCGCTCAGCCTCTGGTCGATTTCCCCCTCCGTAGCCTCCCAGCCACTGATTCGTCGTCCCATCCTCCAATCTAGACCACCAGGAACACGTAGCCGCCCTCGCCCGGGTGATTGGCGGCCGGAAACCTCGCGTTCATCCACGACCACCGCTCGGCCGCCGCGGTCGACGACACCGCCGCTACGCCAAGCTTCCCCGCCATCCGTGAGCACGCCGACGGGCTTCACGTCACCTCCCCGAGCCTCCCCGAACCCTCTCCCTCCCCTCCCTGTCGCCATAGCCACCGGGGAGCCTCGCCGGTGAGTTCGCCGGAGACGGCAACCCCCGCCCCCTGTTTTTCTTTTCTTCGCACGTACCGGTTCAGCCCTCAGACATTGACCTGTGGGCCCCAGCCGTCAGGTTTTTGAACTTTTCTGAAGCGTTTCCTTTTGTTTTGTTTTTCTGTTTTGAAAAGGCAGATTTTAAGTCCAGCTTTGAAAGGACATATCGCACTCAGAAATGATCAAAAAAATATGAATCTTTTTTGCAGTAGCTTTGTTTTGAAATTACCTATCCAATGACGCTGGTTTCAAATGATTTGAAGTTCATTTGATTAGTAAGTTTTGAATATCTTTTGAAGAGTTTTTAACCCATAGTTTAATTTCTTTAATAGATTCAAACCCTCCATTTGAAGTGGAAGTTGAAACCTCAGCTGAAGGCAAGCCATCAGCCCCCATCCATCTGTTTCCAAGTTGTCGATGCCTTGTTTGCAATATTTCTTGCCCGCTTGAACGTTAGCATGCATCTCACTTGTCATATTGCATACTTATTATTTCATGTGATCTATCACTGCTATTTATTTCCTGTAATACGATAAACCCATCTCATGTGGGTTGAGTTCCGGTACCCCGACTAAATACACATTGGGTCATACCCAAGTGGATTGAATCGGCTACTTTTCTGTAGAGTTGTGGCGTTGCGTTGGACGGTACCATGCACCACTCCCCATTCCGGCGATGATGGACTGGGGGAAACACTGCAGTCAATGGAATGAAGGAACAGGATCGCGTGGCCGCCTCCACTAACTCTTGTAGTCGACCTGTGGCAGGCACTGGTCTGAGGTATCTCCGCCACAGTCGCCCGATTGATGCTAACCAACTGTGTTGTTTTATTTTCTTTTAATCAACCTGTGGCAGGCCCCTAACCGCCCCGTTGACTATACTATTTTACTTTCTCTTACTCAACCTGTGGCAGGCCCCTAACCGCCCGGTTGACTGTGCTATTTTATTTTCTTTTAATCAACCTGTGGCAGGCCCCTAACCGCCCGGTTGACTGTGCTATTTTACTTTCTTTCAATCAACCTGTGGCAGGCACACTCGTCGCCCGGTTGAGTTTATTCACTACTTCTGGATTATTATGTGATTATTATTGCTCATCGTAACCTGTGGACTAATGTTTGTTACTTGTTTGGTGACTAAGTATGAAATATGCTAAGTGAGTAATCACCTCCGTCGACTAGATTGAGTCATATAGTGCCACTCGCCAAACACCACCCGCACAACCATGCGTCGTTAAAATGGGCAGACCGTAGCTTAGTAGCCTATCAAGCCTCTTTTGATGCTACCCACTTGGCAAGTCTAGCCGGTTTCTGCATAGTTGTGGTCGGGGCTAGTCTTGCGAAGGTTCCGGAGCTAGGCGTTGCTCATGAGTTGGGGACGTGCCGGATTCACTTCGTCATAAGACTTAGCCCGAGTGGTAAGTCGGTAGCTACACAAGGAGTGTCTTGGTAGAGCGGACGGCTATGGGGGAATAGGTTTATGCTGTCGCCATGATGGGTGTAGTACTTCGGTACCGGCGGTACAAGATTAGACCCCAACGTGTGGGTAAAAGTTGCAACCTCTCGAGAGTGTCAAATCTAGAATCTAGTATTTTTTTTCCTACCTAAGGAACGGTGTTGGGTCCAGTCACACTAGAGTTAGTCCAGTCGAACACGGAGAAACAATTACACTAAGTGGTCAGAGTTTGGCTAAAGTTGAATGAGCTGAAAAGTGGACCATAGTTGGTCAAAAGCCGAGCCTCGAGTTGGACCAGAGTTGGTCAAGCTTGAGAACCTAAGTGTTGAGAATATTGTTGTGTGGAAGCGAGACTCGTTCTCATAATCCACGGTTTTTATCACAGGTAATTAGGTAAGTCAAGTCCAACCGTTAAGCTTGGACTCGCACTTTACCCTACCGCACTCATGCTATGCCATATAGGATCGTTGGTTGCAGCTGATTGTGGACTGATGTCTTGCGAGTACATTCCATATACTCACCTGGCTTTTCATGTGGCCAGATCCTCCTACCCCCGTCGTTGAGTACCCCCTGTACGAGAACTAGACCCAGTATCCAGGCAGAGCCCCGTGCAGTTAGGCCCTCTTCATCACAAGCTTCCGCCATTCCGCTGACACCCTCTGAAAGAGTTATGTTCGATAAAAAATGTACAAACTGTTGTGTGCGCTAGGGCGCAGCCTTGTAATGAGACCCATGTAATGTACCTTCTAGACCTTAATAGTTGATGGCTATGTTCTGCTATCAAGTTGTCATATACTCAGTGCTTCGGGGACTGGTATATGGGGTAACTCGATCCCTCGGATCGGGGTGCCACAATACCTTTTTCCCTATATCAAGAAGTAATGCATGAAATTGGGACTTGCGAAATTGAGGATATTGATGTGGTTATTCAGCTCGCTAATAGAGATACTATCTCTCCGGTGGGAATTGTTAGAGATGTTGAAGTTTTATGTGGTAAGACTAAATACCATGCTGATTTTATAGGTTCTGTTGCAGATAATTCTTGTCCAATTTAATTTGGTAGTCCTTTCTTAAATACTTGCAGTGCTGTTATAGATTGCAAAAAGGAAAAGGTTTTTACTAAGTTTGGCGGTGAAAGTTATGAGTTTAATTTTTCCAAATTTGCTAAACAACATCATGAAAAAGAATTGCCTAATGAGGACTGTAAAATTGAAAAGCTTGCTGCTATTGCTGTTGCTCCTAACGATCCTTTGCAGCAATTCATGGAGGACCATGAAAGTGAGGTTTTCATGCAGGAAAGGAACGAGTTGGAGGACATCTTCCTCCATCAACCTGTAATTCTAAAACATAATTTACCGGTGGAATCCTTCGGGATTCTGACCCCTCCTAAGGGAGATCCTGTCTTTGAACTCAAAATGCTTCCTGATGATCTTAAATATGCATTTATTGATGAGAAGAAAATATATCATGTTATTATTAGTGCTAAACTTTCAGGACAGGAAGAAGAAAGACTATTGGAAGTACTTCGAAAACATCGGGGCGCGATGGGTTACACTCTGGATGATCATAAAGGGATTTCTCCTGCTGTATGTCAACATATAATTAATCTTGAGCTTGATGCAAAACTTGTCGTTGATCATCAATGGAGATTAAATCCTAAAATGAAGGAAGTGGTAAGAAACGAGGTGCTTAAACTCCTCGAAGCTGGTATAATTTACCCTATTGCTGATAGTAGTTGGGTTAGTCCTGTGCATTGTGTTCCTAAAAAAGGAGGTATTATTGTAGTTGCAAATGATAATGATAAGCTTATCCCTCAAAGAGTTGTAGTCGGCTATAGAATGTGCATTGATTTTCGAAAATTAAATAAAGCAACAAAGAAAGATCATTAACCCTTACCTTTTACTGATCAAATGTTAGAAAGGTTTTCTAAGAACACTCATTTTTGCTTTCTTGATGGTTATTCTGGTTTTTCTCAAATTGCGGTCAGACACCAAGACCAAGAGAAATTACTTGTCGTTATGGAACTTATGCTTATAGACGCATGCTTTTGGTTTATGTAATGCCCCTGCTACTTTCCAAAGATGCATGTCTGCTATTTTTCATGGATGTTGTGATAAAAGTATGGAAGTGTTCATGGACGATTTCTCTGTCTATGGGACTTCTTTTGATAATTGCCTACACAATCTTGATAAAGTTTTACAGAGATGTGAAGAAACAAACCTTGTTTTGAATTGGGAGAAAAGTCATTTTATGGTTAACGAAGGTATAGTTCTTGGACACAAAATCTCGGAAAGAGGCATTGAAGTCGATAGAGCTAAAATTGAAGCTATAGAGCTTGTCCAAGGGATGTTAAAGGCATACGCAGTTTTCTTGGTCATGCTGGTTTTTATAGGAGGTTTATAAAGGATTTTTCCAAAACCTCTACACCTCTTACTAATCTCTCGCATTAAGATGTTCCTTTCGTTTTTTATGATGATTGTAAAGAAGCTTTTGAAATTCTTAAGAAAGCTTTAACAACCGCTCCAGTTGTTCAACCTCCAGATTGGAATTTTCCTTTTGAGATAATGTGTGATGCTAGTGATTTTGCTGTAGGTGCTGTTTTAGGACAGCGCATTGATAAAAAACTGAATGTTATTCATTATGCTAGCAAAACTCTTGATAGTGCTCAAAAGAATTATGCAACTACTGAAAAAGAATTTTTAGCTGTTGTTTTTGCTTGTGATAAGTTTAGACCTTACATTGTTGACTCTAAAGTAACTATTCATACTGATCATGCCGCTATTAAATATCTCATGGAAAAGAAAGATGCTAAGCCATGGCTTATTAGATGGGTTCTTTTGTTGCAAGAATTTGATTTGCATATAGTTGACAGGAAGGGTGCTGACAACCCAGTTGCTGATAATTTGTCTAGAATGGAAAATATTCTTGATGATCCTATTCCTGTTAATGATAATTTTCCAGATGAACAGTTGGCAGCCATAAAGGTAAACACTCGTGAAAATCCTTGGTATGCAGATTATGCTAACTTTATTGTTTCCAAATTTTTGCCTCCAAATTTTACTTATCAGCAAAGGAAGAAATTCTTCTATGACCTGAGGCATTATTTTTGGGATGACCCACACTTATATAAAGAAGGAGTTGACGGTATCATTCGGCGATGTGTTCCAGAGTATGAGCAAGAAGAAATTTTGAGGAAATGCCACAGCAGTCCTTATGGTGGACATCATGCTGGAGACAGAACTGCACACAAAGTGCTACAATCAGGTTTTTATTGGCCTACTCTATTTAAAGATGCAAGGAAATTTATTTTATCTTGCAATGAATGTCAAAGAGTTGGTAATATTAGTAGATGAAATGAAATGCCTATGAACTATTCTCTTGTTATTGAACCTTTTGATTGTTGGGGATTTGACTTTATGGGTCCCTTCCCTAGTTCGCATGGTAATACTCATATACTTGTTGCTGTTGATTATGTCACTAAATGGGTGGAAGCCATTCCTACTCCTAGTGCTGATCATAAAACCTCTTTGAAAATTCTTAAGGATGTCATTTTTCCTAGGTTTGGTGTACCTAGATATTTAATGACTGATGGAGGTTCCCACTTTATTCATGGTGCTTTTAGAAAAACTCTTGCTAAATATGATGTTAATCATAGAGTGTCTTCTCCCTATCATCCTCAAACTAGTGGACAAGTGGAATTAACTAATAGGGAGATTAATTTAATCTTGCAAAAGGCTGTTAATAAATCTAGAAAGAATTAGTCTAAGAAACTTAATGATGCTTTATGGGCTTATAGAACTGCTTTTAAAACCCCATGGGCATGTCCCCTTATAAAATGGTTTATGGAAAATCTTGTCATTTACCACTAGAATTAGAACATAAAGCTTATTGGGCAACTAAAGAGCTTAATGATGATTTTAAGCTTGCCGGTGAAAAAAGACTGTTTGATATGAGTTCTTTAGATGAGTGGAGAAGTGAAGCTTATGAAAATGCTAAATTGTTTAAAGAAAAAGTTAAGAAGTGGCATGACAAAAAGATTTTGAAAAGAGAATTTAATGTGGGAGACAAAGTACTATTGTATAGGTCTCGTCTCAGATTTTTTTGCAGGAAAGCTCTTATCAAAATGGGAAGGCCCCTTTATTGTCGAAGAAGTTTATCGATCCGGTGCCATCAAAATTAATTCATTGGATGGAGATAAACCACAAGTGGTTAATGGCCAGAGGCTCAAGCATTACATCTCTGGTGATCCACTTGAAAAGGATGTCGATATAATAAAAGTTGTGACTCTGGAAGAATTCATCAAAGACAAATACCGGGAGGATCCAGAGTCAGAATTGGAATAGGTATCATTTCCCTTAAGTAAACTTCCTCGTAAAATTCCAGAAAATTTATATTTGCTGTTTTTAGGTAATATAATAAATTATGAGACGAAGAAGAGACGGAGTCGGAGTCCAGGGTGCTCAGGTGGCACCTGGCCGCGGCCCAGGTCTGGGCCGCGCCTGGGTCCCACCTGGAGCCCCAGGACACCGCCTCCGACTCCGCTTTGTCTCTTTGCTTTCCTTTTGTTCGGGAAATTTTTGCTATATATTTACCCGAATCTTTTGAGGTCTGTATCTCGTGTTTTCGACGCTTTTTGTTTTCGATCTGTTTTAGCCAAATTTTCAAACCCTAGATCAAGATGTCTTCTCACAAGGGAGACAAGGAGGAAACTGAGGAGTTGAAGGATGGGTTACTCAAGAACATCGCCAACCTCTACCTCAATGAAGTGAAGATGCATCCGAAGGTTTTGCGACTTGAGGACGGTGTTCTTCGGCAGGAGGATCTTCAAGGACCCAAGAAAGAGGGGGACACGAAGGCCAGGCTTGAAGAGGTAGAGTAGGATGTCTTCGTGTGCAAGGGGATGGTGCTGAGAGGGTTGGATGCGAATCATCGCATGATCTCTGAACTTATCGCTGAACACAAGAAAGAAACTGAAGAATTAAGAGATGATATCCTATCTCTTTATAAGGAGATAGCGCAACTGCAGGCTCAAATTTATGATCTTCACAATCAGAACTGTGAGTATGAAATTAGATTTAAACGTATCAGTTCAGCTGCAAGTTTCAGGATGATAGAGACCGAGATGTCCCTCATCGATGGTAAACCCGTGCCTTGGAAGACTAATGATGCTGTAGAGGAAGTTGGATCGACACCGGAGGAGTAATTTGGGCGTCATTGGTAATGGCACTCCCTTAGCTTGTTCCAAGCTTGGGGGAGTGCCTCGGTATCATCATTATCTTTTACCTTTTTATCTTTTAGTCGTGTGTCATGTTCTGAGTAGAGAAGTTATCATATGAAATATTGCGTGCATTGTGGTCGTCCTCCTTTCATGTATTAGCTTTGTATCCGTTGGTGTGGTTGTCGTTATGGAATATTAATGAGAAGTCTTGCTTTTACTTTCCTGCACCGTTTTATTCTAGCTTGCAAGTAATCTCTAGATCTCTTTGGAAGAGTGTTGGCTTCACATTGGGTGCAACTTTGAAAATCTTATTGGGTGTTGGCAAACATAGCATTGGTCAGTAGCAACAATTCTTGGATGCTTAAGTAGAGAAGAAAGTTTCACTTGCAAATATATTATCTTTGATATCTTACAGACTTGTCGGTTTCCAAGCTTTATATTCTTGAATAAGAACTTAATGCTTACAAGGAAGATGGCTCTCTAAGGTATGATCAATCTTATCGCTGGTAATATATATTGTTTGTATCTCTCAACACTTATGTTTTGCTATAAGCCTTGCTAGCCTAAACCTTGCATTGAGAGGGAATACTTCTCGTGCATCCAAACACTTGAGCCAAACAATTTTGCCATTTGTGTCCACAATACCTACCTACATGTGGTATTTCCTTGCCACTCCAAGTAAATTTTTCATGTGCTGTCTTTAAAATATTCAAAATTCTCCTTTTTGTGCCCCTGTTTTTAAGCTCATGAGGGAGCAGTAAGAAGCTGGACATAACCTATGACAAGCAAGGTCATTTTCCCCCTCTTTTCACCCGGTGTTGATGGTTCACGTCCTCACTTGAATTTGACCTGAGAGCGGCTTAAGCAAAATATAAATATAACTCACCATTCTCCTCCGCACAATGAAAGCCTGAGAAATCAGTTAAAACATTGGTTAGTGGTGAAACAAAGGAGAAAGAGGAATGTACTCGTTCCTCTAAAACCAGCCACTCTCAAAAGTCTAAAAGCCTTGCTTGAAATGGGGGACTAGCTAGTTTCTTTACTGTGAAGTCATTGACGAAAACATGCATATCTCAAAACTGTTTTACTTCTGTTTCGAAAAATTAAAAAGCTCTAGCACATGACTAATCGATGCTTCCCTCTGCGAAGGGCCATTCTTTTACTTTTATGTTGAGTCAGTGAACCTATCCCTTCTGTCCTTTACTAGCAAAACAAATAGTGTTGAGTTGAGATACAATCAATTATATTGCAGCAATATGTTTGATCATGTTTTATTGCAGTTGACAGTGCCATTTTGGTAAACAAGTTGAAAGTTGAGCCTTGCTGAACAATCATCTTCCTCATACGGTATTTTTACTTTTATTGCAAGAATATAACTCTTGGAAGTTTCCAATGATGCGTAGAGTCTTTGATGATTGAAGTTCGTGATATCTGCTAAATAATAACTCTTATATAGATTCTCCTTTAAAGATAAGTTTGATATGTTAGATGTTCTCTGACCAAGAACATAGTTTGTCATCGCTCAATCATGTTTTTCTCTGTGCACCTCTATATGTGGTTGAATCATCACTTGTTCTTTAAGTTTGATATGAGAAAAAGTTGCTATGAAGAATGAGTGTGTGCTTGTTTAGTAAATACTGATGCTTCTTGTCCGTATTCGTTATTATCGACACTTCACTCCATAAACCCGTGGACATGTTTACCGAGCTCAGTATTCGCTTGGGGACAACCGAGGTCTAAGCTTGGGGGAGTTGATACGTCCATTTTGCATCACTATTTTATATCATAATTTACTGTTATTCATGGATATATTTCATAATATAATGCTATACTTATGTTATTTTACTTTATTTTGCATGTTTGATGATTGTTGGTGATTTAACTGGAAAAGGCACCGCCAAGATACTGTACCTCTACATCGCCAAAAATTTCAGAGATCATTATTTTGCCAGATGACGGAAGGAGCCAGAAGGGCGATCAGAGGGGAGCCACAGAGGCGCCAGGTGGCACCTGGCCGCGGACCACCTCTAGGCCGTGCCTGGGGCCCACCTGGAGGCCCTGGGTCGCCTCCGGCTCCCTCCTTTGACGTATATCATACCTTTGACCTAAAAATCATGGGGGACGCTTCGAAAAAATATTCCACCGCCGCCTCGAAGGCGGAAACCACACAGAGAGAAAAAGCTCTCTGGTAGGGAGAAATATGTCGGGCGAATTCCTTCCCGAAGAGGGGAGATCGTCGCCATCATCATCCTCATCATCACGGGCTTCATCGGGATCATCATCAACATCATCCTCACCGACAGCACCATCATCCCCACGGCTCCACTCCATTCCGCCGCTCCATCTATGGTTATACTTGTTGTAGTTCATTGGGATCACTTTTCGGTGTTGATTGCCTTGTGTAGTTGATGCTATTGAGTTTTATCGGTGAAATACTTTTATGACCAGATTGTTAATCATTCATTCATCACCTCTGGTTATGATCTATATGATGTCTTGTGAGTAGTTCGTCTAGTTCTTGAGGACATGGGGAGTCTCGTTGCAAGTAGTGAATTATGCTGAGTAATATTTAATGGTTTGATATTTAAGTTGTGGTGCTATTCTTCTAGTGGTGTTGTGTGAACGTCGACTACATGACACTTCACCTTTATGGGCCTAGGGGAATGCATTGTGTATTTAGTTTGCTTGTGAGGTGGTTGCAGGAATATGACAGAAACCCGAACCCCCACCGGTAAACTAGTGCATGAGAGAGTGTAGGATCTCAGAATTTAAGGTTGTGGTTAGTTAATTCTTAAATACTTCTTTGCATTTGCGGATGCTTGTAGGGAAGTGTAATCACAAGTGTGTTCTAGTCCAAGTAAGGGCGGTTCATTAGCATAGGTTCACCCACACAACACTTAGCAAAACGTTAAACATTAATCAGCAGTATGAAGCGAAAGTGACTTGACATAACTCTCATGTGTCCTCAGGAGTGTTTAGCCATTATAAGTAGAATCACCGGCTTGTCCTTTGTGCTAAAAAAGGATTGGGCCACTTGCTGCAATAATTGTTGCTCTCTTTTATTTACTCGCACTTTATTTATTTGTTATTATAAAAACCCATAAAAATCCTTCTGTTAGTGTTTGTAGTGAAACCTTGCTCGAATCTACAAGCCAACACCTTCTGCTCCTCGTTGGGTTCGACACTCTTATTTATTGAAAGTACTGCGATAGATCCCCTATACTTGTGGGTCATCATCTAGCCATGTCAATTCCATAGGTTTCATCAAGATTAGCATATTTTTCCTCCAGAGCACTCCTACGAGTTTGCTCTTCTTCAAGAGCCTTAGAAAGGCTTGCAATTTCATTAGCAAATTCATCACTTTGACTTTCTAATGTGACAATTATTTCCTGTTTCTGATCTAATTGTTCAATGAGAGCATCAACATTAACTTTTGTCACACCTTTAATTTTGGCAAGCCATTCATCTAGATCATTTGTAACTTGTGACTGATACGTGCATTTTATATCATCATTTTTATACTTTATATTATCATATGGGAATGTTATATGCACTGTTATATCAACGTTTTGCATGTTTTAGATGATTTATGGGGCTTTCATACAAAGTCCCTATTTTTGGTATTTAATATCTGGGAGGCAGAATACCCCCCTTTTCTTGCCTTTATTGTTTCAGGAGTTTCGTGAATCCAAATAATTAAAGGAAAAATACCACGGCAGTTTTTTCTTCGGAATAAGGGCAATGGAAAGAAGACCGAAGACAGGAAGGCCACGAGGCCCAAATGGGGTGGGCCCACGCGGCCAGGTACAGGGGCCGCGTGGGACCCACCAAACAGGGCCTCGGGCACTTCCTCGCCTGTGGTTTTTTATGTACGCCTTCATTCTCCCCGAAAAAGGAGGCCCTAATCTTTCCCGAATTATCTGAGGCCGTGGCGGCGGCGGAGCTCCTAATTCTCTCCGAAGGGGGTCAGATCCTGCTGCTCCGGAGCTCCGAAGAGGGGGAAATCATCGCCATTGTCATCACCTCTCCTCCTTGGCGTGGGAGGAGGCCTCTACATCAAGTCCATCACCAAGTCCATCACCATCTCCATCGTCATCTCCGTGATCCACTCTGTTCCCCTCATAGTTTGAGAGTTGCTATACCCTAGATCATTGTCTTGTGCTCCTATTCATGATTGTGATTGGGTACTTGTCATTATTTGGTGGTGAAGTATTTATTTCAGATTGTGTTGAACCCTTTATGCCACTGATTATGATCATGTTTGCACGTTGTGAGTAGTTCCCATATGTTCCTGAGGGCATAGATGAATTGGCAATGATTTATATATAACATGTGTTGGTATTTTGTCAAGAGTTTATCTTCTATGTGATTCTATGATGGTGTTGTGTGAACGTCGACTGCACAACACTTCACCTGTAAGGGCTCATAGGAGAACAACGTAGTGTAATGAATTGAGGAAGACTTGGGAGGACAAGTAAGCCTAAGACGGAGTCATGCAGTTATATTATGTGGGTAGTAGTGTCGGGGACCTTAGATTGTAATGCTATGGTGGGACTTTGTGTCTTAATAATTTTTGTGCAGTCATTTAATTGGATACATGATCCATCATAAGGGGTTGTAGATTATTTATTTAGCTATGCCTAGTTATGGATCCGCCCCAAGAAGATTAAAACTTGACAAGATATGCAACGTGTTGTTTAACAAATCTGTATGCCTAGTGATATCCATGCCGCCCTCGGGAACATTTTCCACATATAAGTTACACACCATTTGAGCTTGTCCTCTTGCCACATAGAGGATTGGGCAACTGTTACTATTTACTTTCGACATTTTTATTATCTTTGCAATCATACAACTGAAAATCCCAAAAACATTTGCATCTTTCATTGCTTTATTTATCATTCTTTCTAACCAATACCTTCAGCTCCTCGTGGGTTCGACAACCTTTTCTAATTGAAAGGTACTACAATTGATCTCCTGCACTTGGGAGTCATCAGTGACTCCTTCTCAATTTTATCTACACAATCCAACAAAGATGGAGAAGTAGATGCAATAGATTTGGTAGAGGAGGTCATTACCGACGTGGCATTTTCCATGAGGCACATGGGAGGTGAAGGTGCATTCTCATTGGGGGATTTAAAGAGAGATGATGGTGAAGAGGTGTAATGTCCCGGGGTTTTCCCCAAATTAGTTTTTGTTTGTTTTGCTTTTTTGCATCATCATGACATCATGCATCATCGCATCGCATGTATTTGGCAACAAAAACTATTTTTATTAAACACTATTTTATTTGCTAAAATTGTCGCAAAAGTTTTACCGAGACAGTCATCTCCGTTTTCAAAATTAAATTGCCAAATTAATTTGTAAAAGAAAAATAAATTTGAGATGCGAGAGAGTAGCCCAAACCGGCCAAGACCACCTAACCTCCAAACCCTAGGGTTTCCCCTAGTTTCTCCCTGCCTGTTTTCCTTTCCCACCCCCTGCCTCTTGCAGCCACCCTCCCCTTCTTTTCCTTTTTGCTTTCGAGCCCTTCCACCTCGCGTTTTGGTCCTTTTTCTTTTTCAATCGGGTCCCTGCCCCTTTTCTTCTCCTCTCCCCTTTTTCTTCTCTTCTCCCGTGCTCTCCTTCCTCCCCATCGTCTCCCGCATGCACCTTCCACCTCCACCTGCTCCTCGCCGGCTCTCCCTCTCTGGCCTGCTTGCCTCGGCCCCGCGTGCCCCGGCCCGGCGTTCTCTTCCCCGTCAGCCTCCCTCTCCTCCTCACCCGCATCTCCTCCTCGCTCCCGAGCCCCCGCTCGATCCCCATCCTCCGCGTCGCCGGCCTCCTCTTGCTCCCTGAGCCGCGCCTCTTCTCTCTCCCCGGCTGGCCGTTCCTCCTCCTTCCCCCTGCCACGGCCGCATCTCCCTCCCCCGTGTAGCTCCTCCCCATCGGACGCCACCTCCTCGCCGCGGCCAGCTCCGGCCGGCTCCGCCCCGCGCGGGCCTCCTCCTCTCTGGCCACCACCGTCTCCTCCTGGCGCCATGGCCGCCGCCCTCGTCCCGTCGTCGACCATCGTGATGCCGGCCCGGCTCCCTCTGCTGCCCCGCGCCCCGGCCTCCTGTCCATCCCGAGCTGTGGCTGTCCTGCCACATTGACCTCGTCCCCGTTGTCGTGTGGTGCTTCAACTCGTGGCCAGTGTCTTCCTGTCCGTGTGTTTCCGTGTTCCCCGATGTTTCCCGACGGGAACCCGCAACCGTCGTGAAGCCGTTCCCGTCGTGAACCGGAGTTCCCCATTCCCGTCATGAAGCCTCTCCGATGCCAAGTTCTCTGTTTCCCCGTCGTGAAGCACCGTGAAGGCCGAGCCCCGACGACCATGGACACGATACGACAAGATCTTCCCCGACATGTGAACGACGACGTGCCAAGTTATTCGTTTGTGTTGTGTGACGGCCGCCTTCGTGCGTGTCCGAGAAGACCGGTGTCCGAGTACCCCGATGCCGTGGAACCCCGACGACCCCGAAGCCTGGAACGCCATGGTCCACCATGACGACGACCCGAGTACGACTACTTCCACGATGTCGACTACCTCGACTACTTCAACTCCGGACGGAACGACTACTTCGACTACGACGACTACTTTGACTACGACCCGAAGACGACGGTTCCGAATCCGGAGATCCTCGATCCGATGTGTGACCCCAACCCTAAACCCCTATACCATATATATCCGTATCTTCTAAAATCATGCATCATTAATCAACATCGCACCTTTATCCATTTAGTCGAATTAAATCAACTAATTATGGGATTTGTCCGGTGCATCTATATTGTGCACCGAACCCCTTTCAATTGCTTTGTCATGTGTTAGGAAATAAAATTGAATCACATTTAATTTGTCATGCATCATGTCATCAACATGCCGCTTCTTTTGCCGTAGTAGTAAAATGCATCTTTTATGTTTCCAGTGTTTGTTGCTTCTTCGGGAATAGGACGATGAGTTGATGTGAGCAACGACAGGTTCTGCTACCTCTACCGGATTGCAGGCAAGTGATACTCACTTGCTATCTTTGCTTGTTTTCTGTCTCTTACTCCTCCTATCTTTT
This sequence comes from Puccinellia tenuiflora, assembly GCA_012064385.1. NCBI lineage: Eukaryota > Viridiplantae > Streptophyta > Magnoliopsida > Poales > Poaceae > Puccinellia > Puccinellia tenuiflora. Next base: position 894,815 of record QRDG01000119.1, read on the forward strand.
GTTCCTTGCTAGCCTTATATTGCGATGCTTGTGTCCCGATCCTATTTGCATGTTTACCTTGCAGCCATGATATAGCCACACCCCCACATCCTATTCCCCTGCTGTTTGTTTATCTTGTTGGCCTTGCGAGTCGTAGGGCATGCTTAGGTTGTTTTGTTCGAGTCTTGTTATCTTTAACTAGTCATGCCTTAGTATGATAGTTGGGTTAATTCACTTGATAATCCTTAATGTTTGGCGATGGGAATAATTACTAAAGATAAGGCACCGGCGGAAGGCCAATCGTGGTGATTTGTTCTGCTAGTGTCGCCTAGGACCCGAGTTCTTGTCCTCTGATCCAAGACTGAGCGCACTACCCACATGAGGGAGGAAATGGAACTCCCCTCGACCTAGTACCGGATCTGCAGCCTTGTCCAGGGCACCACAACTTAGTTCGGGTGTTTCCATTTGCGCGGCGCTTTATTATATTGTTGCAGGTACACGGATGGGACGCCTCCGGAAGATATGATACGTGATGGTTACTTACGGTAGGGCTTGCGGTATGATGCGAAGTGACCAGCTCATGGTAGTCTGTGTCACCTAGCCATAGGCGCAAACGGTTAGGTCCACCTCGGAGCTTCGGCCGGACTTTCAAGGTGGGCAAGACCTAGCTAGGTGGTTCCCTGGACTTGTGTGGTAGTGAAGGAAAGTGTAGCGTCGGATACCCTGCCAGCATACCCCGGAAGTGTGCTAATTGCATGGCAACAAGGGTTGAAGTGCGTGTGGTTACATTTGTGCACCCCTGCAGGGTTAAATATTTTCGAAAAGTCGTGGCTGCGGTTATGGACGACTTGGTGAAATGTGCTGGCTAACAAGATCATAGACAATTTACACCCGATGTTAATAAATTGATTAGTAAGATAGAGCTACTTCAATAATAAATTATAAAATTGCCAACTGTGCGAGTGCCTTTGGGCTTGCTGCTCGTGGTTAACCGGGCTGGTAAGGAATCGGCTGGATTATGTTTGGTGTTAGTATAGTTGGTTACCTATGCGCTCTCTTACCTCCTCTCTATTAGACGAAAGTTGTAGCGGGTCTCTATAAGTTGTTAGTGCTGCTTGTCGCCACCTCACTCGCTAACCCTCTTTCCCCGGAATTCCAGCTTTGATATCTTGTGAGTATTACTTGCCAGTACTTCATAGTACTGACCCCTTCGGGGCTGCTATTCCATGGCAGCCAACAGGTATGAAGTGTGACGACGTTAGCTTGGGAATCCCTCCGGCTTGGCCTGGGCAGGGTTATGGTGCCTCGTTTATCTTCAGGACTCTTAGTCCTATTTGCATTCTTATCCGTAGCCGGATACGATTCGCTTCCGCTGTTGTTTGGATCTTTGTAATGTATCTTTTGTATTTTTGACCCTATGAGTCGTTGCTGCATATATGATCTTTTGTGGGTTCCATCGAGAACTATTGTAATGTTATCACAATTCCACCCGCATAACGTGTGTGTTGCGACGTGCACGTTATGCCTGGTGGGCGTCCTAGGATCGTTATTATGCGGCTTTGGCGGTAGCGCCCAAGTCTGCATAGTACCGATCCCGGGGCGTTACAAAGTGGTATCATAGCTTATCTCAATAGGGCTCTTGTTTATTCCTTACCTCTATTCTATTCCTTCCTATCTAATATGATTTAAATCTTCTCTCTTATCTATCTTCCGAGTCATAGCATCTTCGTGGGTGGACGATCTCTTGCCTTGTACCTAATAGAATCGATCTACGGAAGGATATCTACGAACGGTCATCACCATCGACGTGAGCAAGAATCTTTTGTTAGTGGTGTCGAGAAGATCAACATGGCGCTTGAAGATTCGATAGTTTACCTTGCTCTTCTTCTCCCCGACGGTAGCGTGGATCTCGGGGCGTGATCCCTTGTTAGTGGTGTCGGTTGTAATGCCCCGGGGTTTTCCCCAAATTATATTTTTGTTTGTTTTTGTTTTTGCATCATCATGACATCAGCATCATCGCATCGCATGTTTTTCCCTGCAAAAACTATTTTTATTAAACCCTATTTTATTTTTGTAAAATCGTCGGAAAAGTTTTACCGAGACCGTCGTCTCCTTTTTCTAAAATTATTTGCCAAATTTAATTTGCAAAATAAAATGTTTTAAGAATTGCGAGAGAGTAGCCCAAACCTGGCCCAAGCCCACCTAGCCTCCAAACCCTAATTCATGCCCTGCCTGTTTTCCTTTCCCACCCCCTATGTTTTGCAGCCACCCTCTCCCTATTATATATTTTTGCAACCAAGCCCTTCCACCTCACGTTCGGGTCCTTTTTTTTTCGCAATCGGGTCCTTGCCCTTTTCTTCTCCTCTTCCCTTTTTCTTCTCTTCTCTTGTGCTCTCCTTCCTCCCCATCGTCTCCCGCACGCACCTTCCACCTCCACCTGCTCCTCGCCGGCTCTCCCTCTCTGGCCTGCTTGCCTCGGCCCCGCGCGCCCCGGCCCGGCGTTCTCTTCCCCGTCAGCCTCCCTCTCCTCCTCACCCGCATCTCCTCCTCGCTTCCGAGCCCCCGCTCGATCCCCATCCTCCGTGTCGCCGGCCTCCTCTTGCTCCCCGAGTCGCGCCTCTTCTCTCTCCCCGGCCGGCCCTTCCTCCTCCTTCCACCTTGCCCCGGCCGTCCTCCGGCAGCTCCACCTCGCCGTCGCGCCGCCTCCTCGCCAGGCCGCCACCCCTCACCCTGCTCGACTACGTGTGCCTCCAGCCCCGCCGCTCCGGCCACCCGTCCTACCTCCTATGGCTCGGGTGCGCCGCCCCATCCCCGACCACTCCTCCTCGAGCCGCCCATCCAAGATCCGCCACCGAGCTCGAGCTCCCCGCTCTCCTCCCCTCTAGGCTCCCTCACCCCACTCTCCTGGCGCCCGAGCCCCGTCCCCCTGGCCGTCCTCTCTCCCAGCCCCGACCCTCCTTGCTCCTGCTGCCTCTGACCTGAGGGTGCTGCTGCTGCTCCCTGTCCGGCCCGTGTCTTGCTCGTGCCCGTCTCCGTGCACGTCACCGGCGCTGTCTCCCCGTTTCCCCGATGCCGTGACCAGTTCCCCGGCTCCCGTTCCCGTCCCCGTGTTCGTCCCCGGTGCCTCTCCGGTGTCGTGTTCCCGTCGGGAAGCCCCGATCCCCGACGTGTTCCTGAGTTTCCCGTTTCCCCGCCGTGAATCCCGAAGACCGAGTACGATGACCGACCGTGGATACGACAAGTACGACACGATGACGCAACTACAAGATCTTCCCCGACGTGTGAACAACGACGCGCCAAGTTCTCCGCTTCGTTTATGTTTTGTGACGGCCGCCTTCGTGCGTGTCCGAGAAGACCGGTCCTCGACCACCGTGAACCCTGTTGACCCCAAAGCCGGAACGACAAGGTCTGCCATGACGACGACCCGAGTACGACTACCTCCATGATGTCGACTACCTCGACTCCGGACGGAACGACTACGACGACTACTTCGACTACGACCCAAAGACGACGGCTTCCAACCCGAAGATCCCTCGATCCCATGTGTGACCCCAACCCTAACCCCTATGCCATATATATATCTGTATCTTATAAACTCATGCATGCTTAATTAACATCGCACCTTTATCCATTTAGTCGAACTAAATCAACTAAATTATGGGATTTGTCCGGTGCATTTATATTGAGCACCGATCCCATTTAAAATGCTTTTGCCATGTGTTAGGAAATAAAATTGGACAACCTTTAATTTGTCATGCATCATGTCATCAACATGCCGCTTCTTTTGCCATAGTAGTAAAATGCATCTTTTATGTTTCCAGTGTTTGTTGCTTCTTCGGGAATAGGACGTTGAGTTGATGTGAGCAACGACAGGTTCTGCTACCTCTACCGGATTGCAGGCAAGTGATACTCACTTGCTATCTTTGCTTGTTTTCTGTCTCTTACACCTCCTTGCTAGCCTTATATTGCGATGCTTGTGTCTCGATCCTATTTGCATGTTTACCTTGCAGCCATGATATGCCCCACCCCCACATCCTATAACCATGTTGCTTGTTTATCTTGATGGCCTTGCGAGTCGTAGAGCATGCTTAGGTTTGTTTTGCTCGAGTCATGTTCTAGTCATGCTTTAATTTGATAGTTGGGTTTAAATTCACATGATAATCTATAATGTTTGGCGAAGGGAATATTTAATAAAGATAAGGCACCGGCGGAAGGCCAATCGTGGCGTTTTGTTCTGCTAGTGTCGCCTAGGACTCGAGTTCTTGTCCTCTGATCCAAGACTGAGCACACTACCCACATGTGGGAGGAAATGGGACTCCCCTCGACCTAGTACCGGATCTGCAGCCTTGTCCAGGGCGCCACAACTTAGTTCGGGTGTTTCCATTTGCGCGACGCTTTATTATATTTTTGCAGGTACACGGATGGGACGCCTCTGGAAGATATGATACGTGATGATTACTTACGGTAGGGCTTGCGGTATGATGCGAAGTGACCAGCTCATGGTAGTCTGTGTCACCTAGCCATAGGCGCAAACGGTTAGGTCCACCTCGGAGCTTCGGCCGGACTTTCAAGGTGGGCAAGACCTAGCTAGGTGGTTCCCTGGATTTGTGCGGTAGTGAAGGAAAGTGTAGCGTCGGATACCCTGCCAGCATACCCCGGAAGTGTGCTAATTGCATGGCGGAAAGGGTTGAAGTGCGTGTGGTTACATTTGTGCACCCCTGCAGGGTTAAATCTTTTCGAAAAGCCATGTCCGCGGTTATGGATGACTTGGTGATGATGCTGGCTAACAAGATCATAGACAACCTACACCTGATAATAATAACTTGACTAGTAAGATAGATTACTTGAATAATAACCTATAAAATTGCCAACTGTGTGAATGCCTTTGGGCTTGCTGCTCGTGGATAACCAGGCTGGTAAGGAATTGGCCGGGTATGTCTGGTGTTAGTATAGTTGGTTACCTATGCGCTCTCTTACCTCCTCTCTATTAGACGAAAGTTGTACCGTGTCTCTATAAGTTGTTAGTGCTGCTTGTCGCCGCCTAACTCGCTAACCCTCTTTCCTCGGAATTCTAGCTTTGATATCCTGTGAGTATTACTTGCCAGTACTTCAACTAGTACTGACCCCCTTCGGGGCTGCTATTCCAATGCAGACGACGTTAGCTTGGAAATCCCTCCGGCTTGGCCTGGGCAGGGTTATGGTGCCTTTGGTTATCTTCAGGACTCTTAGTCCAATTTGTATTCTTATCGGTAGCCGGATACTATTCGCTTCCGCTGTTGTTTGGATCTTTGTAATGTATCTTTTGTATTCTTGACTTTGTGAGTCGTTGTTGTATATATTTTTGTGGGTTCCGTCGAGAACTATTGTAATGTTATCACAATTCCACCCGCATAACGTGTGTGTTGCGACGGGCACGTTATGCCTGGAGGGCGTCCTAGGATCGTTATTATGCGGATTTGGCGGAAATCGCTAAGTCTACATAGTACCGATCCGGGGGGCGTTACAAAGTGGTATCAGAGCTCTGGTTCTTCGATGCCCCGCGGGTCCAGTCTGCCTGTAGGATACCCTAGCTAATGGTCGTTGTTTGTAGAGTGTCCAAACTATTTTACTAAATTTTATTTGGAAAATATCTAAATAGGATTCTTGTTTATTCCTTACCTCTATTCTATTTCCTCCTCTTACCTTATATGATTTAAATCTTCTCTCTTACCTATCTTCCGAGTTATAGCATCTTCGTGGGTGGACGATCTCTTGCCTTTTATCCTAATAGGTTCGATCTACGGAAGGATCTCAACGGAAGAACATCGCCATCGACGTGAGCAAGAACCTCTTGTTAGTGGTGTCGAGAAGATCAACATGGTGCGAGAAGATTCGATAGAATAACCTCCTCTTCTTCTCCCCGACGGTAGCGTGGATCTCGGGGCGAGATCCCTTGTTAGTGGTGTCGGTTGTAATGTCCCGGGGTTTTCCTCAAATTAGATTTTGTTTGTTTTTCTTTTTCGCATCATCATGACATCAGCATCATGCGCATCGCATATTTTTGGCAACAAAAACTATTTTTATTAAACCCTATTTTATTTTTGCAAAATTGTCGAAAAAGTTTTACCGAGACCGTCGTCTCCTTTTTCTAAAATTATTTGCCAAATTTAATCTGCAAAATAAAATGTTTTGAGAATTGCGAGAGAGTAGCCCAAACCGGCCCAGAGCCCACCTAACCTCCAAACCCTAGGGTTTCCCCTGGTGTTTCTGTTCCCACCCCCTGGCACCTTGCAGCCACCCTTCCTTTCTTTTTCGTTTTCGCGGGCATGCCCTTTCACCCCTTTTCTTTTGCTTTTTCCCCTTCTTTTCCCTTTTCTTCTTTTCTTTTCCACCTTATCTTTTTTTTCTCTCCTCCCTCTAATCTTTCCTGGCCACTCCTTTCCCCAACCCGCACCTTCTTCTCCTTCCTCCCATGGGCATCCTCCTCCACCCGCACCCTTGATCCCCTCTTCCTCCCGCCGGCCGCCTGTGCCCGGCCTCTCCTCCACCGGCTGCTCGCCTCCTTGCTCCTCGCCCCTCTCCTCGCCACCCCACTGCAGCCCCCTCCAAGCTCCTCACCTCCTCCCGCGCCCAACACCACCTTGCCCCGGCCCGCCTCCGGCAGCTCCACCTCGCCGTCATGCCGCCTCCTCGCCAGGCGGCCACCCCTCACCCTGCTCGACCACACGCGCCTCCAGCCCCGCCGCTCCGGCCACCCGTCCTCCCTCCTCCGGCTCGGGTGCGCCGCCCCATCCCCGACCACTCCTCCTCGAGCCGCCCATCCAAGATCCGCCACCGAGCCCGAGCTCCCCACTCTCCTCCCCTCTGGGCTCCCTCACCCCACTCTCCTGGCGCCCGAGCCCCGTCCCCCCTACCGTCCTCTCTCCCAGCCCCGACCCTCCTTGCTCCTGCTGCCTCCGACCTGAGGATGCTGCTGCTGCTGTGCTGCTCCCTGTCCGGCCCGTGTCTTGCTCGTGCCCATCTCCGTGCACGTCATTGGCGCTGTCTCCCCGTTTCCCCGATGCCGTGACCGGTTCCCCGATGCCGTGACCGGTTCCCCGATGTCGTGTTCCCGTCGGGAAGCCCCGATCCCCGACGTGTTCCCGAGTTTCCCGTTTCCCCGCTGTGAAGCCCAAAGACCGAGTACGATGACCGACCGTGGATACGACAAGTACGACACGACGACGCAACTACAAGATCTTCCCCGACGTGTGAACAACGACGTGCCAAGTTCTACGCTTCGTTTATGTTTTGTGACGGCCGCCTTCGTGTCCTTTTTCTTTTTCAATCAGGTCCCTGCCCCTTTCTTCTCCTCTCCCCTTTTTCTTCTCTTCTCCCGTGCTCTCCTTCCTCCCCATCGTCTCCCGCACGCACCTTCCACCTCCACCTGCTCCTCGCCGGCTCTCCCTCTCTGGCCTGCTTGCCTCGGCCCCGCGCGCCCCAGCCCGGCGTTCTCTTCCCCGTCAGCCTCCCTCTCCTCCTCACCCGTATCTCCTCCTCGCTCCCGAGCCCCCGCTCGATCCCCATCCTCCGCGTCGCCGGCCTCCTCTTGCTCCCCGAGCAAGTGGACACGAGGACATGTTTCCCATAGTTCCTTCCCAAGGGAAGTACGTCTACGTTGGAGGGGTGTAGAGGCTCCTTGGCCCTCCTACAAGCACGTCCGTGCTCACCCTATTCTCCGTGTGCTACTCCCATGAGGGAATAACCCTTTCCACTATGAGGTTTACTTGAAGGCGTTGACCAAACCTTTAAACCAACGTTGGGGCACTCCATAGTGAGTTGGAGCCTCTCAACACCGTCCCGGAGCTTCTTACAACAACGGAAGCTCCAAGACTCCCGAACACCTCCTAGGGTTTCCAAGAAACCTAGGGTTCACAAGATCCAAAAGAGAAAGAAAGGGGGAACGATTCTTTGGCTCGGTAGGATTGTTGATCTAGGTCTTCTCCACCAAATCCTAGGGCATCAAGTTTGTGTGGCTAGAACGAGAGATCCTTACAATTAAAGCTTCGTATTAATGGAGGAGAGAGAGTCCAGCTCGAGCAGCTTGAGGAGGAAGGAGACCCCTATTTATACCCCTTTCCAAATCTGACCGTTATGTGCAGAAAATCTGCACAGCGGTACTACCGCTTGGGGAAGCAGTACTACCGCTACCTGAAGTTTCCAGCGGCACCAAGTAGTGTTGCGCGGACTGGCGCAACGATACAACCGGAGAAGTACCGCTGTGCCCCAGGCGCGGTACTACCGTTGCCATAAGCGGTACTACCGCTGGGTCCAAACGTGATTTATAAATAAATCAACCGAGCGGCAGTACTACCCCGGTACCGCGTGGGTACCGTGGAATACAGTAGGGTTTTCGATTTGCAGCGGTACAAGTGCCAGTACCGGACCAGTACTACTACTCCTTGAAGAGTAGCGGTACCGGTCACGGTACTACCATGGACCAGGTGAGCTGCAGTGGTACTATTCCCAGGGGAGCGGTATTACCGCAGCCACCGGCGGCACTACCGCTCACCAGACCGTGGCAATACTCCTCCCAGGAGAGCGGTACTACCGTTGTCTGGGGCGGTACTACCGCAACACAGAAAAACCAGGTCAGATCAACGAAAGGGCCACTACTAGGAAAACGCTTATAGCAGCACACGTTACCGCTGGCTGTTTGCAATATTTGTCGCCGGTGGTAATGGGTGACGGGCCAGCCTCATTTTACCACCGGCGGTTTGGCCCAAAACCGCCGGGGCTAAGATACCTCACCACCGGCGGTTTCGGGCCAAACCGCCGGCGGTAAGTGGGCCCCGAAACTAGCCAACTGGGCCTCAACTTACCGCCGGCGGTTTGGCCCAAAACCGCCGGTGGTAAGTTAGCTTATCCCCGGCGGTTTTGGGCCAAACCGCCGGCGGTATGTGGGCCTGGAAACTGGCCGGATGGGCTCAGACTTACCCCGGCGGTAGTATGGGAACCGCCGGCGGTAAATGGGCTTACCCCTGGCGGTTTGGGTTGGAACCGCCGGCGGTAATCCTGGCATATATTATAAGCTCGACCAGCCACTTCTCCCCACCTACCAACTCACTCTCTCACTCACTATCCATGGAGCTCGACCAGAGCTCATTTCCCCACTATATATAGCTCATTTCCCACCTATTTTGGCTTATTTAAGCACTTAATTAAGTTCCAAATGCATTATATATAGCTAGATCTAGATCTAGATCTAGATCTACATCTCCCCACCCATTTCCAATCCCTTTCTCTCCATTTGTAGATCTAGCTCACTCTCTTCTGTCGACGTGTGGCTTCTCCGGTGCTCTAGCGTGGACCTCGCGTCAGGTAACTAATGAGTGGAAAGAATGTACATGCAAAGTCGCGGTCACTTGTGGCGAAAAACGGTTTCCATGCATATGTGGACCGTTGTGCATTTATTTTGATGTTCAGGTACATTGAGTTGCCAATGTTTTGCCGGAATGTTGATTAACTTCCGTTCCGGCAATTTTCTGGCACTCCGGCATGACCATTTTTAGCAAAGGTCATGCCGAATTTTTCCGTGAAAACCGAGACGATGATGGGTCTCTAATCGATTCTCTTGTGTCGTGCAGGCTACGATGGTCATCGAGATGAAGGAAAGCGTCGTTGATAGATACGTGGAACGCGCGACGGCCGACATGTATCGAACTAAGCGCATGCATATAAAGTGTCCTTGTCGAAGATGCAAGCTAGTGTCATTGTTCGACCCCATTTCAGGCACTGTGAATGAGCACCTGCTTAGGTTTGGTTTCATGGAGGGCCATACTCAATGGATGAGTAGCGACGATGAAGGTGATGATGATGAAGGTGATGATGATGAAGGTGATGATGATGATGACCACGACGAGGAAGCGGATGCCACATATGACAATGAAGATGAGGTGGGAGGGGATGTCGCACGCGTTGATGGTGAAGAAGGCCGGGAAGAACATGCGGACGATGAGGACCTGAGTAGGAATACCCCGCTAACCGCGGCCGTGCAGGACCCTCATGTTCAAGAACTTCTTCTCAGCAACACATCGGCCGATAGACGAAAGTCTAAGCTGGATCAACTGGAGGTAGACTCGAGAACTCCGTTGTATGGCCCAGCTAGCGGGACGGAGGAGAGCCGTCTGAGAGCAGCTCTCGATATTCTGGAGATGAAGGCAAAACACAAATGGTCGGATACAAGCGTGGACGACCTCTTCGGATGGATGAAGACGCACTTTCCTGAAGGTAACACGTGTGCCGGTAGCCTAAATGAGGCAAAGAAAATCGTGTGCCCTCTCGATTTACCGCACAAGAAATACCACGCCTGCATCGGTGACTGTGTAATTTATCGAAATGAGCACGCCAACCTCGATACATGCCCAGTGTGCGGCGAATCTCGATACAAGAGAGGGACGAGAAAAGCTCCTCGAAAAGTTGTGTGGTACTTCCCGCTCAGGCCCCGTCTCCAGCGGTACTTCGCGGACCCCAAGGAAGCTAAGCTCATGCGCTGGCACGCGGAAAGGAAGGAGGCGGTGAAGAAGGATCTGGATCGGGTTGAAAACCCAGTGCTGACACACCCTTCGGATGCAAGCCAGTGGAAGGCATTAGACGGTGAGTATTACGAAGAATTTGGAAAAGAAGCAAGGAACATCAGGCTGGGTGCGAGCACCGACGGGCTCAATCCGTTTGGCAACCAGAGCAGCAAGCACAGCACTTGGCCCGTGTTTGTATGGATGTACAACCTCCCCCCATGGCTATGCCTGAAGAAGAAGTACATACACATGAGTATCCTAATCCAAGGGCCGACGCAACCAGGGAGCGATATCAACCTGTATCTCGGGCTATTGAAGGAGGAGCTAGATGGTTTGTGGGAGGAAGGGATAGAAACTTGGGACGCCTATGGGCAAGAAACTTTCCGTATGAAAGCTGCACTGCTCACGACAGTGCAGGACTATCTCGGATACGGATATATCGCGTGCCAGGTGTGCCACGGACACAAGGCATGTGTGAGGTGCATGGAAAAGACGCCATTTGTACAGCTGAGTAAGGATGGGTCTTCGAAAACCGTCTACATGAGGCATCGAATGTGGCTACCCGAGAATGACCCGTGGAGGCAGCGTGGAGATCTGTTCAATGGGAAGGATGAGCCCGAAACAGCTCCACGTAAGCGTAGCGGCGAAGAGATCGATACTCTGTTGAAAAACTGGAAAGACTGCCCTCCGTCGGGTAAGATAAAGAAGCAAAAGCGGAAGAAAGGAGATAAGAAGAAGAAAAAGGATCCTGGGCCGCTCTTGGGGGTATGGAAAAGGAGGTCCGTGTTTTGGGACTTGCCGTACTGGAAGATCCTCGGTACGCCTCATTGCCTTGATGTCATGCATATCACGAAGAACATCTGCGAGAGCTTGCTTGGCACTATGCTCAACATGCTCAACACCAAAGACGGGTCGAAATCAAGACGCGACCTGATGGCCCTGAATATCAGAAAAGAGCTTCACTTGGATCCGGATGAGGAGGAGACGGATAATCGCAAGCGCAAAAGGGCGGCTAAGCATAGCGAAACTCCTCGCCCCTCCTGCTTCACTCTAACTCCTAACGAGCTCGAACAATTCATCAACTGCCTCCTAGGAGTCAAATATCCTGTAGGCTACGCAGGGCTGATTCGCAGATGGCTGGACCCGACAAAAAAAATATTCAGCGGGATGAAGTCTCATGACTGTCACGTCATGATGACGCAGATACTTCCGGTTGCAATACGCGGGATAATGGAACCGCACGTTCGTGCAACGTTGACTGGCCTCTGTAGCTTCTTCGACGTCATCACTCGGAAGTCGATAACCGTCAAGAAACTTGGGAGGCTGCAGGAAGAGATCGTCACCATCTTATGCGAGATGGAGATGTACTTCCCGCCCGCATTCTTTGACATCATGGTCCATCTGCTGGTGCATATAGTAGACGATATCGAGGATCTCGGGCCGGCATTCCTTCACAACATGATGGCGTTAGAAAGAATGAACGGGTTCATCAAAGGATACGTTCGTAACAGGGCACATCCGGACGGAAGCATCGTCCAAGGCTTTCTCACCGAGGAGTGCATCTCTTTCTGCAAGAATTATCTAAACGAGGATGACCCACGTCCGCTTGGTTTGCCCGCCAGCAAGCACGCTGGCAGATTCGATGGAGTAGGCCACGATACTGGCAAGAGGGAACTGGACGTGGATCAAGATGGTAGAAGAACTGACTTTAACAGGGCCCACTTAGTAGCGCTACAGCACATGACCGATGTCGAGCCTTGGGTGGAGGAGCACATAACCATGATCAAAAACACCGCTAACTGGCCGATGACGGAAGAAGAGGTATTTAGAGCGCACAACTCCTCTTTCGCACGCTGGTTCAAAGACCAGATTGATGCCAATCCCCCGCCAATGACAAGCAATGGAGACAAAATGCTATTGGCCTTGTCTTATGGGCCCTCGCCCAACCTCATGACTTATCAGAAATACGACATCAACGGTTACACATTCTATACGGAGGAGAGAGACAAAAGAAGCGACTACCAGAACTCGGGTGTGACGATGGAATCATACACGGGTGAAGAGAAGAAAAGATACTACGGAAGGATCGAGGAAATCTGGGAGCTCGACTACGTCGGGGAGAAGCTACCAATGTTCCGTGTCAGATGGGCTACGGACGTCACAAAAGAAGACGAGTATTTCACAACCATGCGTATGCCCGACAAATCCAAGACCAAGAACCCCACCGCGCAAAATGAGCCATGGATACTGGCTAAGCACGTCGAGCAATGCTTCTTCATAACCGACCCGTCTAGGCCCAGCCGTGTTGTCGTAAGGAGAGGAAAAAGGGCCCTCGTCGGAATGGATGGAGTCGCCAACGAGAAAGACTTCGACGGCCTCGTCGGAGACCCAATGATGGAAGAAACCGATGAAGACGATAAAATATACAAACTAAGAAGAACAAGGACGACGCTACCTAGGTCAGGTCTTCCTCCGTACACAAGAAGGAGTCACGATGAAGATACCGGTGGGGTCACAAAGACTAAGCGGAAGGGCAAGCAGAAGAGAAGAGTGTGATCAAGAATAGTACTGTGTATCTACTTCATAAACTCCTATCGATGGCGACTCGGAAACCATCATTTTACATGTGTCTTGTACTGACACATAGGCGTCAGGCTTCGAGGTTCTGTTTGTGATCTAACTATTCGGAACTTGCTTACTCTGTGAAGAACTCAAGTGAAAAGACAACTTGTATGGTGCTATTTTTTCTAGTTTTAATGACTAGAAACTATAAAATGCAGAAAGAAAACAATAATATCACAGTTTACCGCCGGCGGTTTGGGTTGAATCGCCGGGGCTACTGCTATGCGGGCCCACCTGTAAGTGACACACAAGTTACCGCCGGCGGTTTGGGCCAAATCGCCGGGGGTAACTTCTGTGTCACTTACAGCTGGGTCCCGCCCTGGCTTTACCTGCTTCGCCTCTCCCGTCGCGATCCCCAAATCAACAAGTCCTCATCCCCGCACCAGCGCTGCCTCCGCCGACCCGACCCCGACCCCCGCCGCCGGTCACCTCGTCCTCACCCCCGCACCAGCGCTGCCTCCGCCGACCACCTCCCCGCTCCCCACGGCGATCCCGCCCGCCGTCTGGTCCCTCTCCCCCGCCGACCCTACACTCGCCGCCCCCGCCTCCTCCCTCGCCGCCTCCCTCTCCTCCTCCACCCTCACCGCGCTTCCCTGCCGCCGTCCCCTCTCTTAATTGCAGGTAATGTATATGATTGCTGCCCTGCCTGCCCGGTGGTGACGGATTTGCTCTGTTTTTCCTCCTCCTCCCCTCCCGTACGAGACCTAACTGGCCTCCACACCTCGCAGACGCCGTCGACCGCGTGGAGGAGCTCGTGGACGGAGCCACCTCGCGGACGCCTCCACCTTGCAGACGCCGTCGACCTCGCCCTCGCCCTCACCCCCTCGCCCTCTCCCCCTCGAGGACCCGCTGCAGGTACGGTCAACCAAATATCCTTCTACTCTAGTCGAATGGATGTTCTTGATTTAGCAACATCCATTTGTGCAGTAAGCCACTCTTTATTATTTCTTGCTGGATTATGGGCCTTGAGACCGATTGAACTCGCTGATACATGAACATCTCCTGAGCAGTTTAATCCTTCATCATAGCCGCACATGCACCTGCAGTAGAACAACATGGTTAATTATGTGCGTCGATATCTTTTCTTTGTTACGAAGTTAGTGTAGCTTGGTTTTATCATAGCCGCACAGGCAGCTGCAGTAGAACTACATGGTTAGTGTAACTGTTGACATAGTTTATTACTTATGAAATTGTCTGATTTCACTTTGGTTTCAATATGAACTATTAAATAGTGCTAATTATCGACCATAAAAGTTAAGTTTATGTACAATGTTTACTCACATAAAGCGGTCATGTTGCTGTCAATAGCAAATGAATTATTATGGTGGCTGTTGTGAATAGAATATGGTCTCTGCAGGTACATTGAGTGCCAATGTATCGCCGGAATGTTGATTAACTTCCGTTCCGGCGATTTTCTGGCACTCCGGCATGACCATATTTAGCAAAGGTCATGCCGAATTTTCGCCGTGAATCTAAAGTCTTTTCTTCTTGCTTGTGAAGTGCTAGGTACAGCTAGCCATGTCGAATTCTCAGCGAGACTTGGATACAGTCATCTCTTCTCAGCGAGACTTGGATGAGCACTATCGGCTCATGGCCTCGGAGCAGCAGCTGGAGGAGATTTCAGGAGGCAGCGACAGCGACGAGACCACCGATGATGACATGGGAGATGATGAGGCCACCGATGATGTCGGTGATGAGAGGGTCGGCGATGCCGAGACCACCGACAGTGGTGCTGCCGGCGATGCCGAGCCCAAGAAACAACGGAAGCAGCGGCGCCCAAACAAGGTCGGTGCCACAAAGGAAACATTCTTTGCGGTGAACCCGCAGACCGGTCTTCCTACCCACCCCCCGGAGCTGGCGAGGGGGTACGGCCTCCAACTGGGAGCAATCCTTCGGGACGTCGTCAGTGTCAACGAGACGAAACTCCGAACCAAGAAAATGGAACATCGGCGTCGCCAACTCCTTGCGCGGCTGCACTCGCGGTACGAGTTCCCTGAGCCCTACAATAATGAGGATCTCAAGGGTAACATCGTGAACAAAACAGCACTCGCCAAGTTCAGCAAGAACCTCAGCGGTTATAAAACCATGCTGAGGGGGTTTATTGGTGACAACGAGACTTGGGAAACTATCCATTACCACTTCCCGCGGATGACGCCGGAGGATTATAAAAAATTCCTTGAAAACGAGGAGCTAGAGTTCACGAAACGGCAATCGGCCTGGGGGAAGAACCTGGCGGATAAGAACATCGGTCACCACGGTCTCGGTTGCCGTGGCTACGAAGGCAAGGAGCCGATATGGGAGAAGGAGGACAAGGCCTATAGGGACGCTGGCCTCGAGAACCCTTACGACAAGTACAAAAACAAGTTGTTCAGACAATTTGTACGGTCCCGGTACCGTAAAGAAATGGGTGGCAAACGTGTCACGAAACCTGAAGTGGTGGTGGGAGTTGACTTGATCACTGACAAGAAGGTGCAGGCTCTTGAGACGGCAGTGGTAAGCAATTTACCAGCTAATCAATTTGCTACTGCTCACCAAGTCCATTACATTCTAAAATTGTTCATGTTAATTCTGGCAGCTCACCGAAGAAGCAGTCGAATCTGGCTCCTCGTCCCAGACGTCGACGAGCAGAGTCCCATGGGATACACCTTTTATCAGGGGCCTGAACACCGTGAAGGAGCGGCCACTGTTGGAGAAGCCGAAACGTGTCCCCGGCGCCGGAGGAGCTCACTCGCTTGTCGACCATGGCTTGGACATGCCCAGAACTAAGGAGTCGCGGCAGGCGCATCTAGACCAGGAGAATGAGGCTCTTCGGAAAAGGTTGGCCGACTTGGAAGCAAGCATGGACCAACGCGTGGCATCCGCGGTGGAAAGCAAGCTCGACGCCGAGGTGGAAAACAAGGTACAGAGCAGGGTCGATGACGCATTGGCCAACAGGTTCAATGAATTACTTCCTACTGTGGTGTCGTCGCTACAAGATTATTTCCGAAACAACCAAGAGGGACCGATCCCGGTGATCAGCCTGGGCGGCAGCAACTCGAACAACAAGCCTCCTACTACACGGGCTCAAGGCGCACCCATATTGTTGGTGACTCCACCCACCGGCAATGCAGGTGCTAGAGAGCATTCGCCGGCCATGGGGGCCACCAGCAGCCCCTCAGTCACTTGCACGCCCTGCCTCGGTCCGACGGCACGATCCGTGCTCGACAACCTCAAGGTAGTTAATTGAGCCTCTCAAAGCCTTTGCAAGTTAATTACTCCTCGTCGTCGCTCCTCTCTTACCTACACATGTTTTAACAGGAACCCGAGAATCCTTGCACCTTGCTGCTCCTGAATGTGGACAACCAGTTGAAGGATGTTGCGAAGGGAGCCGTCATCTTCCCACAAACCAAGACTTTCCACACCGTGCCAATGGACGAGAACATGCTCCGGGTTCGCGTGGATCGGGCGTTACCGGGATGCGAAGACATGCATCCTCTTACTCAACCCCCGGAACAAGTTGAAATGCTGAAGGTCGGGCAACTCAAGAACAAGATGCTTCTATGGCCAAAAGCCTTAATTCGGTTTGAACAACACCGTCTCAAGGTCAGAGGCAAGCCATGGGAGCGTCAATCCTGAGGCTGCGCCGGGGCCGTCTAGCCAAGCCATAGTCACTCCACCTGCAGATGATCCTCTCGAGCCCGAGACACAGCAGAACGACAAGGCGTTGGACATCGATCGGGCTCCCATCGATACGTTCATCGATGAATTGGCGGGCGACTTTGGTCCCTCCACGGCACCCGCCCGTGATACCCTCAAGAAGAAGCTGTTCCCCTCTCAAGAAACTCCCGAGCAGGAGGACACTACCCGCCTTCACAGCTCCGCCGCAAGTTGGGCTTACCCCGAGGACACTTCTTTCTGTGACCGTGGAGGCATCGAAACAAGCCGGCACTCCCGCGTGCCGTAAGAAGAAGGACAGGAAGCGCAAGAAGTCAGTGAATGATGCCGACGCAAACAAGAAAGTGGTTCTTGACAAGGTGTCGACCCCGTGGAGGAAGTTGCATCACCTAGGCCAGCCAATGCTGCCGGCAAACAATGTCAGTCAGCTGCCGCCGGACATGAGGAGCCTGCATGATGCAGTTCTAATCCAGGAGCTGCGTCTTCTTCAAGAAACAAATCCGTCGTACCCGGTGATCACGGTCAGGGTGCCCACTAACTTTGGCTTTGTCACCACATACCCCGCGGACTTGATATTCATTCGGTATGAAGACATCTTTCGGCTCTTTCACATGCAACGGCTTGACCGGAACTTGGTCCGCCTGGTAACGCTCAGCATGGCGCATGATCTCATCGTGGAGAAAACCCCGGGCGTCGCTATCATGGACCCCTTCTACATGACTCCAGGTACCACCGCGAACGAACAGGCGTTTCTCTCGCGACGTATGTCAAGGATTTCTTGGTGGCAAATAAGGATAAGCAATGCTTTGTCATACCATACTTCCCCGAGTAAGTATTCGGTTGCTAAAGTACCCGTTATTACATTCTTTCGTGAATTTCCTTAATAGCTGAGGATGATGGTTTATTTCCAACTCTTTTGCGCAGACTCATGTACTGCACCCTCATCATCTTTCACCCGTATCATTCCAATGCCATCTATCTCGACTCCGGGCGTGACGAGCGGAAAGACTACACCGAGGTCAAGTCTACTCTTGATAAAGCCCTTAGCGGCTTCATAGCCGAGGTTGGCAGCAGCAAACTCAGGCAAGCGAAAAAGGTTAAAGGCTGCTATGTGTCCAACCACGTGACCAATTTCCCCTGCCTCAAGCAATCGTCATCTGACAATGGGATGGAAGCCTGGTTTGCCATCCTACAGATGAGGGCAGTTGTAAAGGATCAGCAAAATCTCTTGTTGCCATCCAGTCTTCAGAATAAGGTCAACAAGCTTAGGGACACCACCGATGCAGAAGTGAGAGCCGAGTTCCGTGCCATCCAGCGGTTGATTAGCACAATAATCTTTAGGGATGCCCTCAAGAGTGGTGGCTTGTTCCACCACAAAGTCATACCAAGTAAAATAGAGATTGAAAACCGCTTACATGCGAGCTGTGACGAGAGGACATTCAACACGCTGGACGGCGTCCGTCCCTTCCCGCCGAGGGAAACTTGAGTCAAAAACTTGTCTCCTACAAATGTTAGTCATAAAATTACTTAAGCATAGCCATTTGATGCTTTTTAATTGTTTGCATAACTATATGTTTTCTATCTATGAATGTGCTAACAACTTATATTTCTTTCTTGTTTGTGAGTGCAGATGGCGTATGTAGTGTTCCACGGCAGGGTTCCCGGAGTCTACCACGACTGGGAGAGTTGCTGGAGGCAGGTCCACCGTTTCAGCGGCAACAACTACAAGGGGTACGCCACTTTGGAGGAGGCTGAAGCTCAGTATGCCAACTTTCGAGCGCGACAGAGGAGGGAGACTTGGAGGACCCCCTTCGTCGTGATGATGCTTGCCGCCACCGCCTCCCTAGTCTTCTATCTCATTGTTGTTTAGCTAGGTCATGCAACTCCGGATTGATAACTACTTGTAGTGTTTGCTAGTACTTGGAGTCTATTTGTGTAATCCGTATACTTGGAGTCTATTTGTGTAATATTTGCTACTGATGGTCGACTTTATTATTGTTGAACACTTTGGCTACTTTTCTGTATCTTGCTGTGTATATTGCTACTGTGATGGTCGACTTTGTTATTGCTGTGTATATACTGCTGTGAAATATTGTATATTGCTGTAATTTTTTTTGTCCCCTGTAATTGTTACCCGCCGGCGGTTAGATATAAACAGCCAGTGGTACCACGGTATACCCCTGGCGGTACAGGAAACCGCCGGCGCTACGTCGACATACCCCTGGCGGTTACGGAACGGCCGGCGCTAATTGTACCCCCGGCGTCTGGAAACAAACCGCCGGCGCTAATGAGGTTTACCCCCGGCGGTTTGCAAACCGCCGGCGGTAAGGCATTACCACCGGCGAGGTGGTCGCCGGCGGTTTGCAAACCGCCGGGGATAGGCCAAAAACGGCCGCCGGCGGTAACCTTTTTTGTAGTAGTGGGCTAAGGGACTCCTTGATCTGCTCCTTATCTTCACGACTTGAAACACCAAGCTAGAGATACCTATATCGGACACCCTGAAGGAATACACTTAAGTACACGGTTAGTCCGATAATTGTGTTGTCATTAATTCTAAAACACATGGGGAAATAAGATGCTCTTTCAACGACCAACTCCCCACTCCAAATTATCCACTCCATCAAGATGAATTCTGACGTCCCAAACTTCTGTATCCAAACTGCTACGCAATACAAGACTAGGAATCAGAAAACCCTAACCCTAAATCCCAATTTGTTCAACGACCTACTGAAATACAAATCAACATAGAGGGCAGAGGATACTTACTCAACACCGCCGATACCCAAAGTCCACCGGTGGCTCGTCAGAGGATTATGCACCCATATATGCGCCAACATCGCCGCCGCCGTCGATGACTGTGTCGGCCAAAGTTCCTCCAGCTCGTCCACGCCGCTTCCGCCTCCAGCAGTAACGACTCCTCCACCGCCAACATCCCCACCGCTGCAACTGCCGCCGTTTGGCCTGCCGCTGGGATTGGGCGCCTCCGCCATCGACTCGCTCTCGAGCTCGAGCAGACAAAATGGGAGAGGACAAACTGAGTCAGGCCGTCTGACCCCGACCGGTCCTAACGGTGGCTAACAGCCGCGCGCATCCAGCTCACCTGACAGGTGGGCCCATCCTGTCAGATCTGCTATTAACGAGATCAAACGAGATTTTGCGCACTTTGTAATGGCTCGCCCCAAAAGTGGTACGTATCAGAAAATTTTGCATTCTCAAATTTTTTTTTTTTTGCGAAAACAGGTACCAACCTGTTAACCTAGCCCGAATTGTGGTACCAATATGTAATTTACTCCTGAACCAAAGAAAGCTAAATGTGTACAGACAAATGGGGCCCGCTTCCCAGCCCCACAAGCCAGCCACTCGTTCATTGCCCCCATTCGCTCATCTCCTCCTCCCTCGGCTCCCCCACCTCGCCACCGTCCCTCCTCCCTCGCCTCGCGTCGGCTCGGAAAGTCGAAACCCTAGACCAACCGCCCCTCTGCCCTCGTACGTAGAGTCAGAGACAGAGATGTATGCAGACCAGATCTCCACCGGCCGCAAGCGTTCCGTCCACGAGCGCCTCGACGCCGACCTCCCCTCTGGCCGCGGCGGCGTGGACCCTGCCCTCCGGGCCCGTCACGCGGCGTTCAAGAGGTCAGCCCAAGCTCTGCTCCCCTCTCCCCCGTCCGTATCGTTGCTACGTCCCCTCTACCGTGTCGAACAGGGCTCCGCGTCCTCCCGTTTCGAATCTGGTAGTCCGCATGCTCGTTCTGTAACCTTGGATAAGCTTCTTGCACACTCCTGTGTGCTTAGGATGGTGGAAATTAGAGCGTAGTTTTAGGTTGCTCGGATGGAGAGTGGTGCCACTAGATTCCAAGCCCTTCGTTCGTGTTGTTATTGAGGTGCTAGAGAATAGGGATGAGCATTGTGTCCTGTGTTGTCGTTGCCGTTTGAGTGATGAGCATTGTGGATGTGATGAAATTGTGGAGTTAGATTCGATGATTCGGCATGGGAGATATCACGAATTGGTATGTGGATGACACTATGTCAGTATGTCAGCATAACATGGGAATTGTAGCTTAGGTTTCTGGATAATCCTTTCTTTTTGTCTTCCGAGATACTTTGGACAATCGCTTGCTTTTATTGTTTTACCTGAGGGTTTGTGATTTCATATGTCGGGACATCATTGGTATGGAGTCCGAAGCTAGTTACATAACCTGGGAAACACAGTTGATTTACTCAATGTGGCAGTAGCTTCTGGAACTGAGTTATGAACTGTTGTAGAATCAATTGCCGATGCTTTGCTATTTATTTTTTAAGAGATTAGTTTGTTATTTCCAAACAAAGGAGTCCTACATTTTAGTCTGAAAGTGTCAAAGATTACATGTTAGTTCACTTCTATTATCATGTAAACTCAATACCGTGTAAAGTGTCCTGACATGAGATGTGTGCATGCCCGCTTGTTAGAGAAAGGGCAACGTTCTTTGCTATCATGCATATTTTAAGTTATTAGGGGAACTTTCTTGTGGATGGCAGAATATTCCGCTGTGAGCATTGCACCGTTTATGTTTCCCTATTCAACTAGACTAGCTAATTTCAAGAATATTGATATTCTTGTCTGATACTATCTGTAGGCAACGACAAACTGATGACAAATGGAAGCATGATCTTTACCGGGAAGATAACGAATCAGCTTCAAGTAATCTATTTGTTGATGTACCTTAAATGAAGTCAGGCAAGCTACCTTTTATTCTGGTCCCATTTAACTTTATCTGTCTGCACTTAAGGATCAGCTGATCCACGGGATTTGCGATTCAAGCTTCAGAGGAAAAGCTCTCAGCAAGGGTTTGCTGGCCAAAAGGGCTCAACTGTACGTGATCTACGTGAGAAGCTATCTGGAACAATGCACCCACAACCATCAAACACTGACCCACAAAAGGTGAGACCAGTATCAGAGGTCGTGAAAGTCACAAGGCGTGAAAATGCTGATGAAAGGCCGGTACGCCAAAGTAAGAAGGTATCAAAACCGTCATCATCCAAGAAGACTTCTCAGCCAAAGGTATGGATTCTATTGGTAATATATGTTTCCCAGTTTCTCTGCTTTCTACATGAACCACGATTTCATTTGCCCATAGGCTCTAGTTGTTTGTTGCCAATTAGCTCGAAGCATGTATTGCTGGAATTGACCTTTTTTATTGGTACGCAAAATGGAATTTTAGTACCCCTTTTGGACAACGTTGTGCTGTGATGGTATTTCCACATAGCTCACTAGGTTTGTTCTGTTCCATGCAGAGCATCATTAACACTTGATCTTGGTGATGTATTTGTTTTACACTTATTATGTGTTCAAGAAAGCGACAGTCGCATTCACTCTATAATATGTGAAGCTACATTTCAGTATGAAGAATTCGTATTGTGGGGCTGTGCAATTTTCTTGTTAACCGACAATGGGTGGCATAATGTTGCATGTTGACTACGTAGTAGGTACCTTGTAGAGTTGTAGTAGATGGTTATCTCTTCTAGTTGTCCCATTATGCTACTTATATTTAATTTAATCAACTTTGGCTTGCTAAGTGTGTAGAATTAACTATTCTCGTGCCTTTATATTTACTACAATTTTTGGTATGGTTGTATGTAGGTCAAGACTAGAGTATCCGATGTGGAACACATTCTAAAATCCTTTAATGTACATGGTGTAGCTTGTTACTGAATTATTTATTTGGAGAATGTGCGATAGTACACCTTTTAGTAACTGTCTTGTCTTGCGTTCTTACCCAACATCTTTTAATTTGGGAGCACTTGTAGGCTGAAAGTCCACTCGACAGTTTTCTGAAATCACTTGGACTTGATAAGTATTCTGCTGTCTTCCAGACAGAGGAGGTTTGACTATTTCCCTAAGTCTCTACATTCTCCCCCCCCCCCCCCCCCCCCCCCCACCCACCCACCCACCCATCTATTTGGTTGACAATTATTTTTTCAGGTCGACATGACGGCCCTACGTCACATGACTGAAAGTGATCTCAAGGCGTTGGGCATCCCAATGGTAAGTGCATTACATCCTAAAATCGGCCATTTTTTGGTTTCTCTGTCTGTCATCTATCTAAAGAGTAATTTCAGTATGGACCAGTTTTGTTTAGCTATAGGCTGCATCAACTGTAGACTCAACCGTTAAACAAGTACAGAGAAGTAGTTAGAAAGCATGAGCCGAACTCATTTGCTGAAGAATTGGACCGGCTTAAAAGAATACAGCATGCACTTACTTTTTTTAATCTGGGGATATGGTACATAGTTAATGCCATATTCAGTGTAATTGTTAATCTGCATTCTTTCTTGTGCATATGTATACTTTGATTTGAGGTACAAAGGTAAGGTTTAAGGTGTCTATTCTTTCAGGGTCCTAGGAAGAAGATTACCCTTGCATTGGAACCCAGAGCCTAGGGCAATGACCATGGGGGTAAAATGTAGAAAAGCAGGATGTGGTAGGTTTTGCTCATCTGCAAGTTCGGCATATCTCGGGAAGGGTACATGTACAACAATGTGAGGTCTCTTGTAATGGCATGCTTCTGTCCTGATAAGCATGCATCAACCAGGTTTAGGTTGCTTAGCCTGTAAGATTATCAGTGTGCTGTTATTTATGTGGCCTGCATGGACCAGCTGATTAACTTATGCCGTACGTCTGCTGTGGAAATATTCTCATCGCTGTATACTATTGTTAACATCAACCTTTTCATCGGAGGGATGCATTTGAAACTAGGTTCTTTCAGAATCACACCGTTGTGGTTCTTCCCTCGGTATTTCAGTGTTGTGGTGCTCAGTGGAATTGTTTTAGATTTGTGCATTCTCTCGCCCAGTTTTTGCTCAGCCCATGTCTGGAGTGCTGTCGAGTTTTCCAACTGGTCTCGTAAGAATTTTTGTATTTTGACAACCGATGCCTCTTTTGGATTGGTCGTGCGTAGAGTTTGTAATAAATTTATTTATGGTGGATCCAAATCACATTACCTCACACTCATATGACCTTCCACTGCACCACAGATGATTCTGCGGATCTTTGTTGGCCTCAAAGGAATCGGGCTCCTGGAATTGTCAAGCGTTCATTATGCTGGAACCATACCATGGCCATGAGCCTATGAGCGCTTTCACTGAATGCATACGCGGAAAATAAATAAAATCGCAACATCAGATTCAGCTCGACTATTTTCCAGGGTTGAATTGATAAACTCTTTCGCAAATCGCAACGTTCCCTCCCATCATATTTCCCTTGTTATTTTTTTAGCAAATCCCCCCCATCATATTTCCCTTCTTTGCATCTTGACAATGGGCCTTCTCGCATCACTGGATCGAGCCTAATAATTTGAGGCCCCTGGGTACGGCAGGCCCACTCCACGTTATCGGGCCGAGTGTCCCGAAACACTACTGAACCCTAGCCTGAGAACCTTCACGCGCCCTATATAACCGGCGGCGCCGCAACTCAACAACAGCTCTCCTCCTCCTCCGTCTTCCTGTTTGCATTTGGGGTTTCTTGGCGGTGTGTTTTTATGCCGTATTTATTTCGCTTCTTCTTTGGTTTCTCAGTTTCGCTGGTTCAGCGGCGCGGAGCCGGCTTCGGCGGTGGCCGAGCGCCTCCTGACCACCAGCCACACGCGAACCTGTCGATCATCTGACCGAGCGTTCTTCGGTCATACGGATTCGCTCTTGTCGAGATCTGACACATTCCTTCCACCGCCCAATCCTATCGATTTCTTCTCTTCTGCTTCTCTAGCGACTCGATCTTGTTGTCTCAAGGTTGCCCCGGTTCCTGTGTTTTCCCCCTCTTTTCGCTTTTCATCCAATTTTTTCTCAGCTCCAAGAGATGATTATATGTTCACCAGGTGTAAGTCAAGTGGCAGCGTGTTACCCTAATCGGATGAGCTGCCGCGGTTACACGCCTGGGAGATAGACCCGCGCCCTTCGTTACATGCGCCGCGGCAGAACCCATCGCGGCTCGTGTACATCAGGGCTCCACATTCTGAATCTCATATCGATCTTTACTAGTAGCATCAAGATTATATGGACCGATGAATGAATGTTTTACGCTGGCGCTTTGAGAAAAAAATTGGGATTAGGATTTTGTTGTTGGCAGCACAGGACCACGGAACGACTTTAAAATGATTAATAATTACGTTTTGTGTTCTCCGAAGTGAAAAACAGGATTAATAATTAGTGTTTTAAGTTTGATTTGTGTTGTTGACCTAAGTAAAGACCACAGGACGGTACCCAAAGGGACGCAGTTGTGCCTCGATAGCAAATGTTTCAATAATCACCGGCCGAATCGTAGAGCAAACAGGAGAAGAAGGCCAGAAAGTTCAATTTTTGTTTGGCTAAAACTTGCCATTGTTTTGTGCTGGTTTAGGGAATGCGTGTTCGAGCATTACCAATGGTCTAACAAATTTGACTCCCTGTCCGTCAAACGTTGGGACATTCTACTCTCCCGCAGCCAAACCTCCGATATCTGAATCCTCAAATACATGTAAACTTACGCACGTAGATTACAATTTATCATCACAAATAGTTCAACTTAAATTCAAAATATGTCTCGATTCAACATAAACTAAAATAAAATCAAACAATTCATACATAACTGACGCAAAAAAGAATCAATTGTATGTCTCACTTGTGGATCTGTGTCCCTCTCAAGTAAGAGTGCATCATTTCTCTTTGCAGTTTTTAACTCCATTTTCATCATTTTATTTTACTTTTAATTCTAACCTTCCTCTCTAACTCCATCTTCTCATGGAACCTCTAACGATCAAACTCCGTTCTCTCTCTTTGCACATAAAAAAAAATTGGTTGTGCCTCTCAGTGGACATTTTGATTGTCGCGTCATGCTACCTTTTTCTTCTCCCACCTCCCATCATATGTTTTTCCTATCCAGAATGGACCATTTACCATGCGCCACCACATCATCCTCTTCTATTCCAATAGTTAGATTGGAGTTAAATCCATCATTGTTCTTCATCTTTTTTTTTGAACAAGGGACGGTCCCGAAGGACCTAGAGTTTCATTAATCACCGCTGGAACATTTTACAGATAAGGCCACAAGAAAGATAAAAATTACAAACAAGACCTTACAATTTGCACAAAGGACCCTATAAAGAAAAAGAGGAATGCAATCAGGTCCAGCTCCTTTTCCAGCTTGATGAATCCGATGCTCAGTGCAGTCAACCTCAACGTCGCCGGGGACGAAACCACTTGGGACGAGGAGACGGGAGCTCACTACACCGAAGCAGAAGGGCCTCCTTTGCGGCATAGCAGCCTGGAGGTTGAGCAATTCCTTGTATCGCCGGCCGGAGAAAACCGTCACCGACAAGGAAGGTGGGAGTGGTCGCCTTTCGACCATCTTGAACGACGACGAGAAGAGCGCCGTCGTGAGGAATCTCCCTGGAGAAGTAGAACTCCTCGCCTGGTGCGATTCCAGTAGCAATGAAGCACAAACATGGAAACCATCTCCGCTCACGACACCACGATGAGCAACAGAGGCAGCGCCCAGATTCATGCTACCACCACCAGAGCCGCGATTTACGAACCTTTTTATTGAAGAGGTCACAGAAATGACGAAGCAACCCGTCGCCTCCATCCTCTGGAGCTTGGCAAAATGCTTCATCTTCTCCGCCGTGCAGCAGAAGAGGCTCCAGAACTCCTGCGGCACGAACCCCGCAGCAGCACCTCCGGATCTGACGATGAAACGACGACACCAATCCCTCTCCTCGCCTCCACGGCCGGCCAGAGGGAAATCCACGTCATCACACCTCAAGACGCGAAGACGCCTAGATCTGCCCTTATTAGAGAGCCGGATCCACCACACCATCAAGCTTCCACCACGGAGGCTCGCCGGAGATAAGCAGAAACGGCCATCTAGTGCTCAGCACGAGCACTAGCAGAGAAGAGCAGGGGGAGAAAGACGCCAAGAAGGCACAACCTAGCACGAAGGCTAAACCAACTCTATAGCTACTATCTACATGCCAAGCAACACATCCACGTCCACACCGAGCAGCAGCGCCACCAGTGAGGAACGAGGAGCGCGCCGGCGAGGAGGAAAAGAAGGCTACGACTCTCAAAACAGAGAAAGCGGTGGGGAGTCCCAGTCATGGCCTGACTCGATCTGCCATCCCATTGTTCTTCATCTTGTTTGTTGCATTCTTGAGATCAATAATACAATGGGGCAAAATGAATGGTTTGTTCTCCATCTTGTGATACAACGTGGCGACCAACCCCATCTAGCAAGAAAGACATTCAATACAATGCAATGAAATGTAAGAAAACTATATAGTAATTGATAATGCAAACAACTTGGCTATCTGACATCAATGCCATTTTGATTCCTATTTTGCAATTGTGCATAAAAACTGCAAAACTTGTTCATGTACACTTGAATCGATGTCCAGCTATGTTGAAGAGATCCTTCATTTATAGTGCTATGGAAGGCATGCGGTTCCACATAGTTCCTATGCTCATGATAATATTTATGGATCTTCTCTCAATATTTTGAACCCTTTGCTCGGTTTCGTATATAGGATCCATCCTCGTAGCCAACCAAGCTTTGCATAACAATATATCTTCATGGGCGCATAAGAAGTGCCTCTTGTCTTTGGCCCCTTCTTTTTTTTGACTGTCTGGTCATTGTCCAATATTTAAAAAAGTGGGAGGGGGTGCAATATCACCAATATCATAATTTTGAGGTTCTTGGCCATTATTGATGAGATCCATCATAAACGAGTCCTAAACATGTATGTACATTAAACTATGACCCTCAAATTCATCCTAAATAATGCATATGGAGAAGAAATATACCTTGACAGTGTCCAGACTTTTCTCGAACGGGTGGTGGGTGCACCAATGAGTGTCGGAGATGGCCGTGAGTGTTCTTGGTGGATATCCAGGGGCACTGGGGAAACTCGCCACTTCATGTTGCCCTGGATGTAACCCAGAACATTGTCCGGTTCAGCCGGATTATCCCCACGAGCCCCCTAGATTATCTGGGCCTAGAACATCAGTAAACACAGTCTTTAAATGGGAGTGATCTGTATCTCTCATGGGAAGGCTAGGGTGCATTTTCTTGGATTTGTGTACATGATTGATTCCACCCATACCTTTTGATGCGGACCCCTTCTTGATAGTACTTTATTGCAAGTCAAATAAATCAAAATAGCTAGACACCACATATATTTTCTTTTCGCTTTGAGGAGCCTCGAACCATCTTGTTAGTCCGCTAAACATGTTGTCAGAAACACCAAAATCACTTAGGGAGGGAAAATCCCTTTCACCAGTGATGCCCGGAACTGTTCTAGCATATATTGGAAGGTACCAAAGGTTCTACAATGTTGCGTATGGTTCTAAAATGTAATGAAGGTTCTGGAATATTTTAAAAGGGTATGGAACATCCCATAGCCAGCCGCATAGGGATTTACTTTGTAGGGCCAATGCACATATCTCCGACTTGGGGGTGTTGGTGGTTGGGAGAGTTTGAGTCCCATGTGGACTCCTCCCCCTTGGCTTAGTTGGGAGAAGAGTCCATAAGGGACTCCACCTCTAGGTCGGCTGGCCCTGGGAATGCCCACCTATATTTAGGTGGGAGAAGCGCAAGGGGAGGGCACCCAAGCCTCACCAGGGAGCCTCCCCTTTGGCTGCACGCCACCCGAGACGGCCAAGCTGGCGCCCTAAACTCTAGACGCCATACTAGCTCTCTCACGACGACACACTGTCACCATATACATATCCTTCCATATCTAATCTAGAAGGCGACATCAAGGATTCTGTCTTCATCAGTTTGCTTCCTTGCTTCATTGTTGTGATGGATCGCACGACGACGAAGTGATGCTACACAAGAATGGTTGGTACCTCAAAGGCATTGTCTACTTCGATGCTTCATCGTGTGGAGTTTTTGTGAGGATGAACTCTCGCGGTTGGGTGGTATAACCTAGCTGCAGGAGTAGGCATCGACTGCGTCTACATCACTGCTTCTTGGCTGCCAGCACTGGAGAATAACGTGACCTCACCTCGGGCTTAGATGGATGGTCGAGCGACGACAAACCGGCAAGGAGGAGCTTCGGGCAGGGCGGTGGCGCATGGTAGCATGTCGGTCACACGTGGGAAGGGCCCAATAGCCCCCTTCCAATGGTTCATTTCCATATGAAATTTAACTAAATTCACAAATACAAATCTAGTTCAACACATAAATAAGTTGTTCAACAATCCAAATTGAGTACAACACACAATTTAAAATAGAAATAAAATAGTTCATACAATCCAAATCAAATAAAGTTCAACTGGGTCGGGGCGGTGTTTCCTTTGAGGCTCCACAAATGCTCTACTATAGATCATTTTGGAGTTGGACATGAACAACTTCATCACGGATCTGTGCATGCATATTGTGGAAATCTGCAAACTCTAGTAGAACCTGGTGATCAACTATGGTAAGAGGGCCCTCGCCAAATATGGATGTGGGTCATTCATCGGATTTCCTCGCTCACTCTCGATGACCACATTATACTTATGCAGGATCACACATGCTGAAAGAACGTATGGTCGACTAGAGGGGGGGCGTTGAATAGGCGACTACCAATTTTAATTCTTTTCCTTTTTAATTAGGTTTTTAGCAAGGTAAAAACTTGTTAACTAGATGTGCAACTAGATGAACAACCCTAGGTGATAAGATACAAGGAACAAGTAGAAAGCGCAACGGAAAGTAAAGGATAGAAGTCACCGCAAGAGGACACGAGGAAATGATTCCCGTAGTTCCTTCCCAAGGGAAGTACGTCTACATTGGAGAGGTGTGGAGGCTCCTTGGCCCTCCTACAAGCACGTCCGTGCTCACCCTATTCTCCGGTGCTACTCCCGTGAGAGAATAGCTCTTTCCACTATGAGGTCGACTTGAAGGCGTTGACCAAACCTTTACACCAAGGTTGGGGCTCTCCACAATGAGTTGGAGACTCCCAACAATGTCCCGAAGCTCCTCACAAATTATGAAGCTCCGAAACCTGCTCTTGCTCCTAGAGTTCTCAAGAACCCTAAGAGCCCACAAGATCCAAGATTCACAAACAACAAGTGGGGGGATTCGAAACACCTTCGGTGGAAGGCTAGATCTAGGTCTCCTATTTCACTCCTCAAAAGATCAACAAGATTAAGGCGAGGGAGTGGGAGATCTAGGCAATTTTAGCTTGGGCTCATTAATGGAGGAGAGAGAAGAACTTGAGTCTAGAGCCTTAAAGACAAAGGAGGGAGAAACCCTCCTTTTATAGTCTCCTCCAGTGAACCGTTGGGGAGGTTACTGCTCCACTGCAGCGGTACTACCGCCGCTCCTGGCGGTAGTGCCGTTGCAGTCTTCACTTCCTTGACCAACGGCTCCTTCTGCCTGGGGGGCCATCCCGCAGCACCGGCACTGCCGCTGTAGGCCCACAGAGAGCCTCCCGGGCAGCAATGCTGGCGGCAGTGCTGGCGGCAGTGCTGACGGCACTGCCAGCCCCAGGGGATCTCTCGAAAGCCAAGCAGCGGTACTGCCGCTTTGGCTCACAGAGAGCCTCCCGGGCGGCAGTGCTGGCGGCACTGCCAGTCCTAGGGGGGGGGGCTCGCATGCCCCAGGCACGGCGGTACTGCCGCCAGACCCGACAGTACTGCCGCCGAACAGGATTTCACCTTTTTCCAATCTGCACAAACTCATAAAACGATATTAGAAATAAATTATTATGTTGTCATAAATACCAAAACATATTAGGGGACTAGATGCACTTTCAATCTCCCCCTTTTTGGTGTTGATGACAACATAATAATTTAGCAAGATAACCATTAGGGAGAGACTCCCCCTCAACATGTGCATTACTAGACAAGCTAGAAACAAACAAGTGCACAACACCATGAGGAGAAGCTCCCCCTGCAACAAACATATGTTGCAACAAAGAATAGAGAGACATAGCTTGCATGAATAAAAGTACTTAAACAAATAAAGGTTCACATGTCTCACACCATGCATAAACGAGGTTCACAACAAGATAAAAGATTCACAAGCTTAAAGATGCAACTGAGAGGAACAAAAGCTTGTGATTCCCATGGCAAATACCCCGGACAACCTAATAGATATCTCTCCCCCTTTGGCATCAAGACACCAAAAAGGAGAGAGACCGATGCTAAAAACGTCCCAGCTCAAACGTCCGAGAGATCATCATTGCTTGGAGGGCGAGGACGACGGCGCGAGGAGATCTCCGGTTCTTCATCTTCGGAGGACCACTGGAGAACTTGACCTGCAGAATCTCGAGCTTGCCAACGGCCATAGGTGGTGATACTAGGTTCCTCCATATTGGGCACAACCTCTCCCGCATCACGACGACGTTGAAGGGCCGCTTGAGCTTCCTTGCGACGCTGGAGTTCCTTATCATAATGAGCTTCCCACTAACGTTTCTCAATAGACTTGTTGAGCTTGAACACCTTCTTGAGAGCACGGGCCATCTAAGCAAATCCACCCTTGGAGGGAGGGTGGGAGGGACCACCATCATCTTCATCCACAATTGTCTTACCCTTTGCCTTTCCACGACGACCTTGTTTTGGGGGAGACAGAGGCTCGGTGTGATCCTTGATCCTAACCCGCTTTTTCTTGTGAAGAACCCAACCATCCGGGTCACTAAGTTCAACTCCGGGAAACTTTTCATCCCAAGCTGCCAAAATAATCCTCATGATGAGAGGGCCATAGCAAGCATTCCTCTTACACACAATGACGCCCCACATCTCATGCCAAATATAATCCATAACATCAAGCTTCTTGCCTTTGCCCCTATTCTCATGCACGGCAAGCAAAAGATCCTTAAGATAGCCCATAATTTCATCCAAATTGCCCACTTTAGGATTGATGGTTTCACGAAAGATACGGTGCAAGATGTCATAAGTGGGATGGAGACCTTTAGCAGCACCACAAATGTATGTCTTCCAAAAATAGAGAGGCTCAAGAGCATCCTTTGCCTTTGACTTCACACTGTAGTGAATGCGAATCCACTCATCATCAAAGTTAGGGGGGAGCATACAAGACGGACCATGATCCTCAAAGCCAAACAACCCCCCAACTTTGTCCCAAGTCATAGTCAACTTATCGGTCTTGGTCATCCAAATAGTATACCACTCGGTCTCATTTGCAAAATGCACAGTGGCAAGAAACTGGCACACAAGTGCTTCATCAAAATTCTGAGAGAAAGTCATAGCGGACGAATACCCAACTCATCAACCAAACTCATAGATTCGGAGAAATACTCCATATTCCTTTCAATGTGGCCCATATTGATGGAGTGTTGCGGCACCACATTTCCTGACGGCTCGGTCATCAACAACTCTCTATAGCATTGGGCTTGAAAAACTGTGTGGAAACGGGGATCATTGCCTCGAATAGACGGAATAAGGTGCATCCTCTCAACCACAAAGGGATTTTCCTTCCTCCTCTCAACATACAATGCATCGGGCATAGTGCTAGCTGTCTTTTGCCTATTGGGAACCTTCTTTGCATTTGCTGGGATCTGCTTGCGTCTTGTAGAAGGAGCCCGAGGGGGGTCAAACTCAGCCTCTAACTCTTCCTCAATCTCATCCACGGAACGAGGTTTCTTGCGCCCCACAGTCTTGGTGCGAGTTCTCGGACGAGAGCTACCCGAACCTGTGACAAGCAATGGATAGGGAGGGAAAGGAGATAAGTATGCTCACAAACACAAGTCACATTGAGGGGGAAACATGGATGCGAGATTCACATGGAAACGGAAACCCTAGATGCATGAGAGCAAACCTAGGGTAGTTTCTATACAGATCTAGCAACCACATGTCCAAGCCAAGGTGAAGCCTCCACTACCCCTACCTAACCATGGACAAAGAGAGAGGAACTCCTAGTGCATCCCCGTCCATCAACTAGATGGGAGAGACAGGGAGAACCGTACCGTCGTCCATTGGAGGGGATCAGAGGAGGAGGTGATGGAGGAGCTCGAGGGGGCACCAGAGAACGAGTCCCGGGGCCGGAGGAGCTCCAATCCAGCGGCTGTACGAAGGAGGTGGTGCGGTTGGAGAGAGAGAACTTTGGGGGCTCGGTGGGGAAGAAGAGATCTAAATATCCTTCCCCACGCGAGCCCTAAAAGGGATCTCTCCAGACCCGCACGAGCGGTACTGCCGCCCGACCCGGCGGTAGTGCCGCTCCTGGCACTGCGGCCAAGTCTGGGGTACCCCGCATGCTGCGAACCCGCAGCAGTGGCAGTACCGCCGGACTTGGCGGCAGTGCCGGCGCCTGGGCACACTGCCGGCCCTGGCGGTACTACCGTACTGCAGAACTGTCAGGACAATTCTGCCGTGGCGGTAGTGCCGCCAGGTCCGGCGGTAGTGCCGCCGACCTTCTGCACAGCCAGCCCGAATCTTGTGTTCTAGAGCATTTTGAAAGGGAATGGCTTGTAGGAACGAAGTGTTGGTGAAAGAACAACTATGCCCGAGATGTCGCCTAGAGGGGGGGGGGGTGAATAGGCGATTCAAACTTTTTCTAATTAGGGGCTTGATAATTGCGGAATAAAACTATGTGTTTAAATTAACAAGCCAACAACCTAATTACTAGGTTCACCTATGTGCACCAACAACTTATGCTAAGCAATTCAAGCAACAAGATGATAGCAAGATATGAACTTCAAGCACGAAGGCTATCACAATGTAAATTGCATAAGTAAAGCTCGGGTATAGAAATAACCGAGGCACGCGGAGACGAGGATGTATTTCCGAGTTCCTCCTTGTTAAGGGAGTACGTCTCGTTGGAGGGGTGTGAGCTCGCCACAAAAGGCCTACTCAAGATGCCACAAAGGCCTCACCCTATTCTCCGATGAACCTCACCCAAGGGATTGGTTCACCTTCCACTATCGGAATCCTTCAAGGCGGATTCCGGAGCCCTTTACAACTCTTCTTGGGGCACACACCCACAACTCAATTGGGGGCTCCCAAACTCGTGCCGAAGCTTCACAAGCGAAGTCTTCGCGGCACCTCCAACCGTCTAGGGTACACAATGCACCCAAGAGGCAACAAGCTCTTGGGAACACAATGCACCCAAGAGTAACAAGCTTCTCAACCTTCAATCCCACGTATCACCGTGGGGAACTCAAACCTATGCACCAAATGCAAAAGGCAAGAACACACTAAGTGGTCAAGTCCTTCACTCCGAAATCCAACCAAAGCAACTAATGCTATGGAGAGATTTGAGAGGAAGAACAAAGGGAAGAACACAAAGCAACCCTAAATCTAGATCCACTAGGTTCCCCTCACTTAGAGGAGGATTTGATTGGTGGAATGGTAGATCTAGATCTCCTCTCTTGAAACCCTAAATTTGGGCAAGAATCATTGGAGGGGAAGAGAGGAATCAAGCTCACAAGGATTAGAGCAAAGGGGAAGAGCAAGAACAAGTGAGCAAGAGCAGCAACCAGCTTTTGGGGGGGAAGGAGGCTTTTTATAGCCTCCCCCAAAAACTAGCCGTTGGAGCCTGTCCAGGCCGGAGACTCCGGGGTAAGTGACCGGAGACTCCGGCCTGCTGGGTCATCGGGGAGGCCGGAGATTCCGGTCATTGGGGCCGGAGACTCCGGCCAGGCCGGAGACTCCGGCCACCCTCCGGGGTAGCTCCGGACCCCTATCCAGAGGCGCACCACACAGATGAAAAGGAGCCGAGAAAAACTAGGGGCCGGAGATTCCGGGTCCTCGGGCCGGAGACTCCGGTGGGCCGGATATTCCGGTCCTTCTCCGGGGACACTCCGGACCCCTGTCCAGAAGCGCACCACAGCAGACAAACGGCAGCGAAAAATACAGGCCGGAGACTCCGGGTCCTTGGGGGCGGAGACTCCGGTGTGACCGGAGACTCCGGACCCTCTCCGGGGTAGATCCAAACAGAGAAAACCAGAACTGCCATAACTTTTGCAAATGAAGTCCGAATCGAGTGAATCCAATTTTGTTGGAAAGAGGACGACAGGAGCTTACCCTACAAAAACTGAAAATATGAAAACAAGCAAAGGAGATTGTGCGGAGGGATGGAATGGTTAGACCTTTCCAAGCGGATGGACCGGCAAAATCTCCAACACCGAAAACGCACAAGCTTTTTCATCAAGACTCCGTTTTCTATGATCTTGGGCTTGTTTCGAAGGAAATCACAAGCCCTACAAGATCATGCATATACACATCATAGTCTATCATGTGAGGAGGAAATCATAAGGAGAGAGTTTGACCTCTCTTAGAAGAGACAAACCGGAAGAACCTCCGATATCAAAAACGCAAGAAGATATTCATGAGATCCGTTTTTGATGAACTAGAGCTTGGTATGGAGATGAACACAAGCTCTAAATTCTCACATGGATGAAAGCCAAATAAGAACCAATAAAGATGATTGCATGGATGCAAAGGTTTGAGCTCTCCACGAACGATACGATCACGATACTCGGTCGAGAGCCCCTCTTGATAGTACGGCTATCTATCCTATAATCCGGTCTCTCACTAAACAACATGAGACCGGTAAAATAAAAACCCTATCAAGATCATACCTTTGCCTTGCGCATTAAACCACTTGAGGTTGATGAAGACGATCTTCATCTCCTCAAGACGAACCACCTTTCTTGATTGCGCTTCGCTTGGTGAAGATTAATTCACGTGGCTCCCCCATACACCAAGATGGGAGAGCACCTCTTCGGCATATCTTCACTTGGCCTTTATCTTGATGACGAGCACCTTGGCCTTGATCAACAAATGATCTTCTTCCCTTAACCTTGACTCCAACACATGGAGAACAAGCAAGACCTTGACTCCAACAAATGGAGACAAGCAAGCTAATGGACACCTACAAATATAGCTCAATGCAAATATTAGTCCATAGAGATTGTCATTAATTACCAAAACTATGCATGGGATCAACCATGCACTTTCAGTTGGCATGGGATAGAGAGCTCAAACTGTCATAGAATGGTATGACACTCATAATTGCAAGATGCAACTCAAAAAGGTCAATTTATGAGTGTTTTTCCACGAGACGCACATATTGACACATATAGGTCTAAGAAGATCCAAAGGAAACCAAAAGAAGCAACTCCTCACGTGAGGGGAGGTCGGTGGCCGAAGCCACCATGTATGAGTAAAATAGAGTGAGACACCGCGAAGATATATCTTGGGTTCTCACTCAAAACTCATCGTTGAAGCACAAATTGTCACGAAGTGACTATAATGCAAGATTTGTCTATTTGCGCATAATGGAGAGAGTGTTGGCTCATGAATTGAACTACACTCCCCCTATATCCATGCCTACATCTAAACTAAATAGAATGGCTAACATGGGCATGTGCGATACGGTCACTCAAAGTTACTCGAATCCACGACATTTAGTTCATTCCTCAACTCTAGAAACCTTTGGACATCAAGGGCCTTCGTGAAGATATCGGCAAGTTGATCCTTGGTGCCAACGTACAATAGCTCGATGTCGCCTCGCTCCACATGCTCCCGGATGAAGTGATGACGAATCTCGATATGCTTCGTCTTGGCGTGTTGCACCGGGTTGTGGGTGATCTTGATAGCACTTTGGTTGTCACAAAGAAGAGGCACTTTGTCATAGGTGATGCCAAAATCCTTCAAAGTTTGCCTCATCCATAGCAATTGAGCACAACAGCTTGCGGCGGAGATGTACTCGGCTTCGGTGGTGGAGAGGGCAACACAATTTTGCTTCTTGGAAGACCAACACACCAAGGACCTACCAAGAAATTGGCAAGCCCCGGAAGTTGAATTCTTATCCTTCTTGTCACCCGCATAATCTGCATCCGAGTACCCCGTGAGAGAGAAGCTTGAATCCTTGGGAAACCAAAGACCAAAGCTTGGGGTATGAACTAAATATCGAAAGATTCGCTTAACCGCCGTAAAATGGCTCTCTTTAGGAGCGGATTGATACCTTGCACACATGCCCATGCTAAACATAATATCCGACCTAGATGCACAAAGATAAAGCAAAGAGCCAATCATGGAACGGTATACTTTTTGATCCACATCCTTCCCAAGATGATCCGGATGGAGATCAGTGGAGGTGGACATAGGAGACTTGCAACCCTTGGCATCTTCAAACTTGAACCTCTTGAGCATGTCACGGATGTACTTGGCTTGATTGATGAAAGTACCTTCTCTCAATTGTTTGATCTCAAACCAAGAAAGAACTCTAATTCCCCCATGGACATCTCAAATTTGTCTGACATCAACTTAGCAAACTCATCATTGAATCGAGTGTTAGAAGAGCCAAAAATGATATCATCCACATAAAGTTGGCATATAAACAAGTCACCTCCAACCCTTTTGGTAAAGAGTGTTGGGTCGATTACTCCAACTTGGAATCCACAATCTACTAGGAACTCCTTAAGGTGCTCATACCAAGCACGTGGTGCTTGTTTGATCCCATAGAGAGCTTTGTCTAGTTTATAGACATGATCGGGAAAGTTGGGATCCTCAAACCCCGGAGGTTGCTTGACATAGACCAACTCATTTATGGGTCCATTAAGAAAAGCACTTTTAACATCCATTTGTTGCAATTTAAAGTTATGATGAGAAGCATAGGCAAGTAAGAAGCGTATAGATTCTAGATGAGCTACGGGGGCAAAGGTTTCTCTGAAGTCGATACCTTCCACTTGGGGAAACCCTTGAGCCACTAACCTCGCCTTGTTACGAATTACAATACCATTTGCATCTTGCTTGTTCTTGAAAACCCATTTGGTTTCAATGACGTTCTTGCAATCCTTGGGTCTTGGCACCAATTTCCACACCTTGTTCCTCTCGAAGTTGTTGAGATCATCATGCATGGCCTCAAGCCAATCTTGATCTTCAAGAGCTTCGAATACTTTACTAGGCTCGATGACAGAAATGAAAGCATGATGAGAGCTAAAGTTTGCCAATTGCCTTCTTGTGGAGACCTTGCCACGAACATCTCCAAGAATCTTGTCCAAAGTGTGTTCATTACGCTCGAGACGACGATTCCTTGCCCTTGCTCTTCTTTCTCTTGCCTCGTCTAATGACTCTTGTGAAATGGCTTGATCATCACCTTCATCATTGGGGGATTGAGAATCTTCATGACGAGCTTGACCTTCCATGTCACCTTGAGCTTGACCTTGGACATCATTTGGTGAAGAGGAACCACTAGGTGGGTCTTCAATATCAATAGGATGATCTTGTCCTTGATCTTGCTCACTAGCTTGAGGGCTTGGCATTTGATCTTGATGGGCTACCAGGGGCACAATGGAGATGCTTGGTGTCGGTGATGGCTCCAAGTGAGTAGAGCATTGTCCTTCTCCTTCCGCCACAAGGGTTTCCTCAACGGGGTGGATCTTTCCTCACCCATTCTTCTTATGGCGATTGGAGGAATTACATCACCTACAATCAAAGGATCTACACGTGCTCCTTGGGAGCCATTATCCTCATCAAAGTGCACGTCCCAAGCTTCTTCAACTTGTCTGGAGGACTTGTTGTAGACTCTATAGGCATGTGAACACCGTGGAATAGCCAACAAAAATACCCTCATAGGATCTAGCTTCAAATTTAGATACACAAGTACCTTTCTTCTTGATGAAGCACTTGCACCCGAAGACTCGGAAATAGGATACATCCGGCTTCTTACAGAGGAGGATTTCATAGGGAGTCTTGTTGATGATCTTGCGAAGTTGGTGGCATGACATGCGGTGGCAACGGCTTTGGCCCAAAAGTTATACGGAGAAGAGAACTCCGCAATCATGGTCCTAGCCGCATCCATAAGAGTCCGGTTCTTCCTCTCCGCAACACCATTTTGTTGAGGGGTGTAAGGAGTGGCATATTGATGAGCAATCCCCTCTTCGCTAAGAAAACCCTCCACGGTGTAGTTCTTGAACTCTGTACCATTGTCACTTCTAATCACCATGATCTTCTCTTGATATTGTCGTTGAGCCATGTTGATGAAGTCAATCACTTTTTGTTGAGTCTCGCTCTTCTTCTTGAAGAAATAGACCCATGTCTACCTTGAGTAGTCATCTGTCGGCACAGTGGAAACCAGGGTACCACGGGCCGGCCTGCCAGGGCCCGCAAGATTCTTTGGATGATTTTCGCTAAGGACCAGGCTCTCCAAGCCTGGCGAGCTTCGCGAGGATTTCTCTCCTCGCGAAGGGTTCTCCTCGCCAAGGGTTCTTTCCCTTGGCGAGGGATCGCTCTTCGACAAGGCGTCTCCGACGCCGCCCGCAATTCTGCCAAGGACCAAGCTGAAGGGCTTTGGCGAGGCTTTTCGCCTCGCGAAGCGCTTTCTTCATGAAGCCTTCTCTGCTCCCGCGGCAGAGCGCACATGGGCTCAGCGTCGGGTGCAGAGTGACGCGCATGCCTACGCGCGATGACGACAACGCCGCAGTTGCCGTTTCCATGTATAAAGCAGTCAACAAAGCGGAGCCAAGCAAAGCGGACAACGAGTATTGCCTCTTTGGTGACAAGGGAACAGTCTGCAGCTACGCTCCAAGGACGACGTCACTGTGGGTCACCTCCCACCTCGGCAAGCGCCAGCCCGCTGTCCAGCTGGTCGGTGCCCCTTTTCAGCTTTGGTGACGCCGTTCCCCTGCCGTGGACCGCGTCCACGAGCTTTACCTTTATGGTAGACCTCAACTTTACGGTGCACCGCGCCTTCTCCTTCGTCGCCATGTGGTAGCCCTTCCCGCCCAAATGTTTGGGCAGAAGAGGCCCAGGGCGCCTATAAAAGGAGGAGGAGCACGCCCAAGCAAAGGGTTCGGTTTTTGGAGTCCAGGAGCCTGCTCAAAACCCTAGATCTAAAGACCAGCAAGTAGCCATTGTTAGCCACCTTGAGCTCGACAAGCTCTCTCCTTGTACTGAAAACTCTCCAAGCAGTGCAATACACCATAGCAGGATGTAGGGGTTTTACCTCCACAAGAGGGCCCTGAACCTGGGTAATACCTTGTGTCAATCTCTGCAGTGTCGTCCGCAGCGAGCCTGCGAGCNGCCGACAATCTCCTTACCCTTTGCCAACTCCCCTTCTTTAACAAAAACAATAGGCTTAGAAGAGGGAGTTGACACGTTCTTCTTGTTCTTGTTCTTCTTCGTCTTCTTCTTCTTCTTCTTGGACTCGGAGTTGGATCCAAGACCCTCTTTCCCTAAGTTCTCCTTTTGACCACTAATAAGATCATTGAGATTCTTTTCACCTTGAATGCAAGAGGCTAACCCTTTCTCAAGTTGAGCCCTTAGATTACCATTCTCCTCAATAAGGTTAGCATGCTCACAACATGGGTTAGAGCTAGAAACATTATCAATAGAAAGAGAAGCCTTTTCTCTCACAAGTTGACCTAGGAGTTGACTATGTGACTCCTTAAGAGCTTTGAGTTCTCTTTCGAGCTTCTCATTTTCTTGGATGAGTCTAGCATTGCCAACCCCTAGCTCACTCTTTTCCTTTTTAAGAATATTAGCAAGAGCAATAGAATGTTAATTATCCTTTTTAAGTCTAGCCATGTCAATTCCATAAGTTTCATATTAGCATATTTTTCCTCAAGAGTACTCCTACGGGTTTGCTCTTCTTCAAGAGCCTTAGAAAGACTAGCAATTTCATTAGCAAATTCATCACTTTGACTTTCTAAGGTGTCAATTAATTTTTCTTTCTCATCTAGTTGTTCAATAAGAGCATTAACATTAACTTTGGTTACACCTTTAAGTTTTGCAAGCCAATCATCTAGATCATTTGTAACTTGTGACTCATTCTCAATTTTATCCATGCAATCCAACAAAGATGGAGAGGTAGAAGCAATGGGTTTGGGAGAAGGAGTCGTTACCGAGGTGGCATTCGCCATGAGACATGTGGGAGTTAAGGAACATTCTCATTGGGGGTTTTGAAAAGGGATGACGGTGAAGAGGAAGAGGTAGCTATGGCGACGTGGGCCACACCTACAACTTCATCTTCGTCTTCATCACCGGACATGTACTCTCCTTCAACTTTTCTCTTGGGCGGCAAAGGCATTAGGAACCTTCTTCTTGACGAAGTTCTTGCTTGAGGACAACTTGAACTTGTCCTTGCGGATGAGCCTTCCCCCATGCTCTTCTCTATTCTCAAAGGGGTAACTCATGATGAAGTGGTTGATGTTGCCACAATTATAGCATGTCTTGGCTTTGTTGATTCTTGGTTCACCTCCTTTTGGTGGAGGCCTTCTCTTGCCTCTTTTCTGGTTCTTTCAATATACGTCCGCGGCAAGTGATATTGCTTCATGAAGGCCACGAACATCGTCCACTTCTTCCTCATCACATTCATCATCATCATATTCTTCATGGGCAATGGCTCTTGACTTCAAAGCTAGAGTGGATGGAGCTTGAGCAAGAGCTCTTTGACGAGCATGAGCATGATCGGCATTCTTGTTGATAATGCCAATGGAGACAAACTCATTTAGGACGGTGTTGGAGTCCATGGAGGCAAAGTCCGCTCTTGACCGTATGGTGG
The DNA here is from genome assembly GCA_012064385.1 of Puccinellia tenuiflora. Taxonomy (NCBI): domain Eukaryota; kingdom Viridiplantae; phylum Streptophyta; class Magnoliopsida; order Poales; family Poaceae; genus Puccinellia; species Puccinellia tenuiflora. Next base: position 936,059 of record QRDG01000119.1, read on the forward strand.
TAGCCAAAGATTTCTTGAAGGGGGTGATGGCCTTGAGAAACTTTCTCTTGATCCATGCATCATCCACTTGCTTGTCACCGTACTCAGTCAATGTCACGGCAAGGGCCGTAAGTCTTCGATATAGATCTTCTGGTGACTCATCATCTTGCATCACGAACTCTTCCGCTTGATCCAAAGCGGTTTCATACTTGGATTGTTGGATGCTTTTGTTGCCCAAGAAAAGGTTGTCGAGCTTTTGCCAAGCATCTTTGGTACCTTATTTGCAATTTTCCGAGTTTCGATGAATAAATAGTGAATTAAATAATTATTTGAATTTAATTCGTTTAATCATTTAAAGAATAACATCAAATAAATATTTGAGATCATGATGTAATATTAGCATGGTTTGATAGAATTTGAAGTGCTGATCACATTGATATTTTATACATAAATTTTGGTTAATTATTTACCAAGTTATAATTTTCCCAATTTGATATTATTTATACCATTTTAGGAAATCTTAGATAAACAGCGAGAATATAATTTCAAAAGACCATTACAATTATTCTAACATGTAGAGTTTGTTTTTCTGAACAATTTGATATTTCATTTGTCAAATTTGAAGCAATATTCAAATAGTTATGAATTATTTTATTTTAAACAAAAAAACTGTTTTTAGCCGGCCTCCAGATCGACCCAGGCCGGTTTCCAGGCCGGGCTGGTGCCTGAGGCGACTGGCCTCCTGGCCGGCCCAGGCCGGGGCTCAGGCCGGGCTCCGATCGGAGGCAGCCGGCCTCCCGGCCGCCCAAACCGGGGCCTAGGCAGGGCCTACGCCCGAAGGTGCCGGCCTCCTGGCCGGGCACCTGCCTAAGGCTGCCGGCCTCCCGGCCGGCCCAGGCCGGTCCCCAGGCCGGCGTACCGGGGCGGAGCACGGCGACCGACGGCGACGGCGAGCGCTAAGAGAGGGAAAGGGGAGGCGAGGGGGATGTCTAGGGGATGCGCAAGCTCACCAGGAGCACATAGGCGTGGTCGGTGAGGGTCGGGGTCGACCACGGGGGCCAGATTTTGCCGAGGCCGAGCTTGGCGAGCGGCAGAGGGACCCCGGGAAGCGAGCTCGATTCGCTCGATTCCGGGCCTCCCAGCTAACGTGCTTCGGTGGAGGAGGTGGAGAACGACGCAGCGGAGGAGACGATGTACTTCAATCCGACCGGGGTAGCTTGTAGCGGCGACGGTGCGGCGACGAGCTCGAGCTAGAGCTCGGCCGGTGGCGCGCGCGTATGGAGAGAGAGGGAGAGAACAGGGGAGGGAGCAGGTGAGCGTGGGGATCGAGTGGGGGAGGCCAGGGCGTCGTGGGCGTCTATGACCACGCAGGGTAGGCCGTGGGGTGGGGGCACGGTGGCATGGTAGCCGAGGCATGGTGCCAGTGCCATGGTCGGCACTGTGGAGAAGAAAGGAAAAAAAAGTTTTTGCGAAAACCCCCCCAGCCTCAATTTAATTAATTGCATAAAGGTACCCCAGCAACTTCAGTGATTTAATTTGGGGCATTTAGACATTTTCTAAAATTCCACAAAAATTCAGGTGGGCTCCCCATAATACCTAGAAGCTCCACAAAATTTTTTCCCCAAAATAAAATGTTTTGGACCACCTTTGTTCACTGGCTATAATTATAGTCATTTTTGATAGTTTCCAAAATATAATTATTTGGAGCACTTAAACATTGCCAAAAATAATGAAATTATTCATGGAGGCTCCCACTATAGTAATGAAGCTCCCCATGATTTTATTTTGAATTTTTGGAAAGTTCACCTTGGTTTCCCAAAATGTAATTTGAATTGAACCAAAATTGAATTCTCAAATTTATTTATTTGCTTTTTAAGAATTTAGCCTTTGACAATTATTTACAAAATATATTCTTGAGCTTCCTGGACAAATTGGAGACTCAAGAACAATTGGTTTTGCCAAATTGAGTAATGTCTTTGGTTTGAAATTTTGGGAAGGTTTTGCTTCCCTTTTTATTGTTTTCCAATTGTTGCTTTATTCAACTTAAGCAATTTAAATAAGTATGCCATGATGCAATGCAAAGCAAAAGTGAAAATTTGGCCCATATTTTAGGGTACCAAACTGGGGCTGTTACAATTCTACCCCCTTACAGGAATCTCGCCCCGGGATTCTAGAGTAGAAGCGGAGAGGAGGGACACCTGACTACACGTATCTCCTATGACCTTCTTGATCACATGAGGATCTAGCATGACATGCCGATGGGACGGAAAGAACAGAAGATAACTCAAGGTATTAGGCGAGTTTTCTCCAAGGTTGGAAAATGAACTTTGCCCAAAACCATAAGCCATTGAGGAAAAACTAGGACAGCTTGACCAAACAAAGGTCGAGCAGAAGATCGGACAACCGATCACTTTGTTCAGGATCTTTATCCAAGACCAAGACATCACGTCAAACCACTCCGATGCGTAGACCGTAGAGATATGAAGTACCGTGAGGAGAAAGACATTTTCTGGACTCCATGCCTTCGACATGCCAGACGCTTCCTTGAGGATAAAAATTTGGCCCTAACGGAACTAATGAATTCACACAATGTCCGTGTGCTTGGGTAAAACTTTGGGTTCACCTAGGAGGGATAGATATAGCATTGGTCCACTTTTAGATTGAGAGGTAAAACTTGATATCGAGCTATTGCCACGAGATAGATGGAGTAGGAGGATCGACCGATAGGCAGTTAGCAACTCTGTTATAAGGTTCTCCTTGGGGTTCTAGATATCACACTCCGGCTCCAGAATAGCCTTCAATCAATCCTCAAGAAGATAGAGAAAAGACCATATGGGAACTCTTAGGATAAATTACCCAGGCTACACATGGGTAGTGGGTGATAAGGATTGGAGAGATTTTGTCAATCGATCTTCCGGTGAGGTGCGTGAACCACATCATCGGACTTGTCGGGGTTTCAGGTAGGACTAGGTCATACTCGTGATAAACACCAAGCATCATTTCTGCTTGAGGTTCCGAGTTGGTTAGGTGTACAGACAATTCAAGCTTGAAATGTCCGAGGAAGGAGTTTGCTAAAGTTAACCGATAGATAGGGTAACTAGATTCTCAAGATATGGCTACACTGCCAAGCTCCAGAATACGAGGTAGATTTGGAGTTCCATTGGGTCATGATTACGAAGAGAGAATTGAACCAGCATGGACTCCAATCACTGGAGCACACTGAGTCCTGATTGGGAAACACCGGTAGGATGATGAGATTTGACAACTTATTCTTATTCAAGAGCAAATCGACAAGTGGCACGCATGACGTATTTAGAGAACTGGAGGCAACAACCTACCATCTCAACAACAATCCGCACATGCATGACCAACTGGTGATTTAACCCGAGGAGACAAGTGAACTTCATTCGGATCCACAGCGACAAAAGTCACTGGTTGCGAGAGGAAATCTTGCTTTCCAAGGCAAAAGATGTGGTCTTGAGAGTTTCGACACGAATCTAACTCCTTGGCCGAAGGTGTGCACCTGAACGAATGGACTTGGCAACATAGACAACTCAGCTCGATGATATGATTACCAATCATGCTAAGAGTGCCACCAAAGTCTTTGGATTTCAAAACAATATCAATTGCTAAGAATATCCGATTACCACAACGATATGCATCCTCGACATTCTCGAGCCCGGTTAGCTCGGAGGTAGATAGATAAGGAAGGGTAAGAGCATCACTTCATCAAGTACGTCATGAGACTAAGCACGACCTCTCGATATAAAAGAGTGTGACGCTCCAAGGTGGAACGGAACAAAAACGAGACAAGCTTTTACTCCGCGAATTACAATCCTTTGCCCTGGTCCGAGAGATGGACAAGGTACCGGAGGTTGTTTCTCCTGACATCCCGAAGTGGAATGCCTTGACGAACCACAAGAATGACATGCATCAGAACACCCCAATGCACGATAAAAATTTGACTGTCAACTGACAGATAGAGGACGGATGACAGACCTAGAGCAAGAAACGGGCTAACAACAATTCCAAGATATTGCAGAAGCCCTTGTTAGCACTCTTCCGACAACTAGTGCCGAAAGGGTTTTCACGAGTGAGGGTTATTGACGGAACCACAAACATGGATGGAAAAACTCGCTAAGAGCAATCCTGTCGTGATTCAGATGGTTCCCTGACAGGGAGTCTAGCTAAAGCTAGTGACAGAGAAGAGAATTGTTGAGCCAGTCAATTACGGCTGCAACCTCAAGTTTGAAGACTAACTTCAAATTGGGCCAACCTGATGTAGGGTTGGACCATTAACACCAGGATTCAACGGAAAAGATCTTGGGTTAAAGGTCAGCTTCATGCGCCGGGACTAACAATAGCATAATGCTCACAAGGGTGACAACCCTCATGAATCATTACACCGGAGCCCTAGCACAATCCGGGACCTTCGGTTCAAGATCTTGGCTAAAGCAAAGGAATGTCTTGATGAACCACCATACTTCCTTTCTTCGTGTTTTTGATTTGGCAGACGAGTAGAGCTAACCAGTAACTAAAGGTAGAAACCAACCCCGTGATCCTAAAGATTAGAATTTTGCAGACGAGCAGAAGAACCGCTAATATCAAATAGAGGTAAGATGGCACCAAGATCAGAGTGAATTGGATAAGGAGTAAAAAGAATCCTAAGATGGTTTTCATAACTCACTTTTAGGTTATAAATAATTTTCAAACTAGACACGACATCGACCAATATTAAGGGTTTCCTACAGGCAGTCCTGCTCTGATACCAACTTGTAACGCCCCAACCCCGGAATTATACGGAGAGGCTATGTAACCCACAGGCTATGCTACACAATCGAAGGGCATGGAATTACCGCTCCCACGCAACACATCGATCATGCCATAAACACTGGCATAGCTATCAATGTATAAAACAGAGATCAAGACTTGTGGAACAACTGGCACATCACAGACTCTATGACACAAGATCATATATCAACTCATATATGAGGAAGATACAAATATTACACACAAAAGGGGTCACAGACCCATTAGTACATCATGCGGAAGCGAAGTAGTGTTGTCTAGTACAACAAGATCCAAATATATGGCCTAAGAGGCCTACATATAAGCAATCCTAGACAGCTTGTTACACGGTCCCAAGCTGCCACCTGGGAACCCCGAACTACTCGTCGATGTCCAGGAAGAAACCACCTGTGTGCTCGGTGTCGTCCTCCTCTGAAACAAGTAATAAAGGCAGCAAAGAGAGACTGAGTACGACGTACTCGCAAGTTTAGTAGGGCGATATAGGCCCAATGTTGACTGAGGTTCTAATGCTGTATATGTAGCTAATTTGCATAAAGCTAGTTTTCCTTTTTAAAAGACATAAAGACCCATGGCATCGTCTACTCAGAATGTTTTCCAAAAAGGGGTAAGAGAGTAACTTTCATCTTCGGTTCTCGTCGAACCAACTTGTAGCCAAAACATCTCTCATCTCCACCAAGGCACTCCCACGAATCACCCTCGAGGAAATGAACCTTTTAAGTACACGTTGAGTTGGAACCTTTATTAGCTGCCAAATTTTAATTAATTAGGTTATACTTTTCTATGAGCTAATCCGCCTTTCCCAAGATTTGTCCATAACCGCGGACACGGCTTTTCGAAAACATTTAACCCTGCAGGGGTGTACTAATTTACCCATTGGTACCGTCCGGCTCACCTGATTGGCCCTCTTCCGGGGAAGGCCGGCGAGCGGGCGTGGTTAGACCTTTACCTTGCATGGGGCTTACTCAAGGACCATCAGTGTGCGGAAGGACAGGTTCAGCGCCTCCAACACCTTGCCCCGCGGCCACATCCTAAACACCACCGTCCTCATCGTTTCTTTTTCACCGACACAACTCACGCGCAAACGGAAATAGCAAACTAGAGGACCCTTGACAAGCCCCTCACAAATTATTTGGTCAGTAAGGAGCTCATACTCCCACCAATGGCAGCACGCTCAGTTCTTGGTTCTAGCTAAAAGCACTCTCAGCCTAGGCGGCAAGAATGAGGCAAAACACCATCCCCGATGGCAACTCATCCAAGCCTTTTAGCAATTTAATTAAGTAACCACAAGTAACCACCATGTCCGAATCATTCCATCAACATCATAAATATGGAATTTAATCAACGGACAACAAAGTATTCAACTAAGCATGGCTAAGCATAGCTAAGCATATATATACCACAATTATATATTCGTCTCCGGCCAACACATCAAACCTATGGTTCATAGGTGGGGATACCTGTATTGGTTCGGGGAAAAACATGCATTCATAGGATACTCTACATCTTGATCAAAAGCGACATTGGAATCGCATGCAATATTATGGTGGATAAAATAAGTTCATAAAACAGTAGGATGCTAGATGCCAAGAAGGTTAGGTTATCTCTTGCCTTGCTGCCGGGGCGTGTAGTACGGCTCGTCGGGGTAGGTAGGGTTAACCTCCACTCCGGAATCTATCGATACCCAAAATAATAACAAAGGAACAATAAATCACACGAGACAAGGTGCAATGCACAATCATGATGACATGTCAAAGTTATGCAAGAATATCATCATTTAATGTATCTAACAAATTAAATGGAGTTCCAAATAATTAGTGCAATTATTTGGAAACAACCCCATATTTAGCTTAGTGACCACATTAATTATAATTTATTACATTAAAAATAAGTGGCTTAAATATGCATGAACATGACATGATTAAGTAGGTTTTGTTCTAACGATCATTTTGGTACCTTATTTGTAATTTTCCGAGTTTTGATGAATAAATAGCGAATTAAATAGTTATTTGAATTTAATTCATTTAATCATTTAAAGAATAACATCAAATAAATATTTGAGATCATGATGTAATATTAGCATGGTTTGATAGCATTTGAAGTGCTGATCACATTGATATTTTATTCATAAATTTTGTTTAATTATTTAACAAGTTATAATTTTTCCCAATTTGATATTATTTATACCATTTTAGGAAATCTTAGATAAACAGCAAGAATATAATTTCAAAAGACCATTACAATTATTCTAACATGTAGAGTTTGTTTTTATGAACAATTTGATATTTGATTTGTCAAATTTGAAGCAATATTCAAATAGTTATGAATTATTTTATTTTAAACAAAAAAACTGTTTTTACTGTGCAGGCCGGCCTCCAGATCGTGTGCGTCCTTGACAACGCAGGGGAGGCCGTGGGGTGGGGGCACGGTGGCATGGGAGCCGAGGCATGGCGCCAGTGCCATGGTCGGCACTACGGAGAAGAAAGGAAAAAGTTTTTGCGAAAACCCCCCAGCCTCAATTTAATTAATTGTATAAAGGTCCCCCAGCAACTTCAGTGATTTAATTTGGGGCATTTAGACATTTTCTAAAATTCCACAAAAGTTCTGGTGGGCTCCCCATAACACCTAGAAGCTCCACCAAAAATTTGCCCCAAAATAAAATGTTTTGGACCACCTTTGTTCACAGGCTATAATTATAGTCAGTTTTTATAGTTTCCAAAATATAATTATTTGGAGCACTTAAACATTGCCAAAAATAATGAAATTATTCATGGAGGCTCCCACTATAGTAATGAAGCTCCCCATGATTTTATTTTGAATTTTTGGAAAGTTCACCTTGGTTTCCGAAAATGGAATTTGAATTGAACCAAAATTGAGTTCTCAAATTTATTTATTTGCTTGTTAAGAATTTAGCCTTTGACAATTATTTATAAAATATATTCTTGAGCTTCCTGGACAAATTGGAGACTCAAGAACAATTGGTTTTGCCAAATTGAGTAATGTCTTTGGTTTGAAATATTGGGAAGGTTTTGCTTCCCTTTTTATTGTTTTCCAATTGTTGCTTTATTCAACTTAAGCAATTTAAATAAGTATGCCATGATGCAATGCAAAGCAAAAGTGAAAATTTGGCCCATATTTTAGGGTGCCAAACTGGGCTGTTACACCTTGGTTCCTTCTCCACTCGTGGTGGGGTTAGTGATGATGTCACTACCACCACCTACAATGGGAATGGGAGGGGGACTAACACTAGGAGTCTTCCCTAAATATTCCTCGAACATCTTCTGCATCAAATCACCAAGGTTAGCATTGACGTTAGCGGTGATGCTTGTCTCTAGAGTATCAACCTTTGAGACAAGACCACCGATAGCGTCTTTGACGTAACCTATAGTGGTCGGTGCTTCGGATTCCTCTTTGTCATCCATACTCTCTTAGGTTGTTAAACCTTTGATAAGAGACGAGGCTCTGATACCAATTGAAAGAACGTATGGTCGACTAGAGGGGGGGGGGGGGTGAATAGGCGACTACCAATTTTAATTCTTTTTCTTTTAATTAGGTTTTTAGCTAGATAAAAACTTGTTATCTAGATGTGCAACTAGATGAACAACCCTAGGTGATAAGATACAAGGAACAAGTAGAATGCGCAACGGAAAGTAAAGGATAGAAGTCACTGCAAGAGGACATGAGGAAATGGTTCCCGTAGTTCCTTCCCAAGGGAAGTACGTCTATGTTGGAGAGGTGTGGAGGCTCCTTGGCCCTCCTAGAAACACGTCCGTGCTCACCCTATTCTCCGATGCTACTCCCGTGAGGGAATAGCTCTTTCCACTATGAGGTCGACTTGAAGGCGTTGACCAAACCTTTACACCAAGGTTGGGGCTCTCCACAATGAGTTGGAGACTCCCAACAATGTCCCGGAGCTCCTCACAAATTATGAAGCTCTGAAACCCGCTCTTGCTCCTAGAGTTCCCAAGAACACTAATAGCCAACAAGATCCAAGATCTACAAACAACAAGTGGGGGGATTCGAAAACTGTTGGTGGAAGGCTAGATCTAGGTCTCCTATTTCACTCCTCAAAAGATCAACAAGATTGAGGCGAGGGAGTGGGAGATCTAGGCAATTTTAGCTTGGGCTCATTAGTGGAGGAGAGAGAAGAATTTGAGTCTAGAGCCTTGAAGACAAAGGAGGGAGAAACCCTCCTTTTATAGCTTCCTCCTCCAGTGAACCATTTGGGGGGGGGGGACTGCTCCACTGCAGCGGTACTACCGCCGCTCCTGGCGGTAGTGCCGTTGCAATCTTCACTTCTTCGACCAACGGCTCCTTCTGCCTGGGGAGCCATCTCGCAGCACCGGCACTGCCGCCGGAGGCGGCGGTACTGCCGCTGAAGGCCCACAGAGAGCCCCCCGGGCGGCAGTGCTGACGGTAGTGCTAGCGGCACTGCCAGCCCCAGGAGAGCTCTCAAAAGCCCAGCAGCGGTACTGCCGCTGTGGGCTCACAGAGAGCCTCCCGGGCGGCAGCGCTGGCAGTACTGCCAGCCCTAGAGGAGCTCTCAAAAGCCCAACAGTGGTACTGCCGCCGGAGGCGGCGGTACTTCCACTGTGGGCTCACAGAGAGCCTCCCGGGCGGCAGTGCGGGCGGCACTGCCAGCCCCAGGGGGGCTCGCATGCCCCAGGCACGGCGGTACTGCCACCAGACCCGGCGGTACTGCCGCCGAACAGGTTTTCATCTTTTTCCAATCTGCACAAACTCATAAAACGATATTAGAAATAAATTATTATATTGTCATTAATACCAAAACATATTAGGGGACTAGATGCACTTTCAGCTGGCAACGATCTACTTCTACATTTATCGTTTTTGATTACAGGATTTGAATGAGTTTTTGTAATCGAATTGAGTGTGATCTTTAAATTAGTGTGTCACAGTTTGTGATACGGTTATTCATGTTAAAGACAAGTGGTTGTTATATTTTCATGAATAATTCTTTTTGATGATCACGTTTCAATTATGAGATTATTGTCCTTATTTTAATCTAAACGATGATTAGTTAAACATTTATAAAATATGTGACAAACTAAAGATATCCAAAACTTAATAATGACAATTGTTTTACTTGTGCTAAAGATTGAATAAAAAATTTGATGTTTTATCAATGTGCCTTATTGAAGGAGTATGACTAAAATGCCACCCTTTGGAAGAGTGACAGGAGTTGCCGGAAATAAACACAAGTGTTGGTTGTATTTTCAGCGAATGTTAAATGTCATTATTTTGTGCGCTCCATCATAAATGATATGAGTGAATATATGTATTTGTTCGAGTTATGATATTTGATGAGATCAAATAAAATTCTGGAGTTTAGGATATTAAGTTAACAAGAAAATTGAGTCTTTTTTATTTGATCAAAAGAGACAAAATATTTGAGTTATATGTTAGTATGTGGACTTGTGAGAAGTGTTATCACAAATTACAATGTTTAGAATATTTCAAAGGCGTTTGATATATCCTAAGATATCGTAATCACGCACTATTCGATATTGTGTGGTCTCAAAGAAGGGTTTTACTTCGGGGTTTGATAATAGCATTTAGATTTATTTGATAAACACTCTGTTTAGAAATAAGGGTCTATATGTGATTCGCATAAATTTTTCATATGAGTTATGAGAAAAGGTGGTTTCATTAATTATGAGATAATTAGAGACTATTGCGAATAATGTTGTAGTATATTCATAAGTGTGACTATGAAAGTGATTCCAAAATATTAGACTAAAAGGGGCAAACCAATTTGTTGGTTGTGCTAAGTGTTTTTGTGGTTTATTGTGAAAAGGTTTCATTGATAAAAGAATTGATGGAATAAATGGAAAAGCTAAAACCTTGCTTGTTTATGTATCGAGTGGCACATAAGTAAAGTGCTATGTTGGTTAAAACTCGACACATGAAGGAATTAATGGTGGTGATCATTGAATTTCGGTTTAGCTTGTCTAAAGAAAAGTAGGATTCAAGAATATAAAATTTTGTCACAGGTCACAAAATAATATTCATGATTTACTTGTCATGTTTGAGAAACAAGACATACCTACGAAACTACAAGGAAAAAATAGAAGCCTTAAATATGAAAGTGACTAAGAGTCATTCTATGTTAAAGTTTAAATCACAAAGTAATTGTTGCTTGATTTTGTGAAAGTGATGTTTCACATATTTATTCCTCAAAAGGGTTTTGAAGAGAATAAATAAAACTTAAAGCTAGCAAAGTACTAGTGTTTCGTATACGAGTTCTCGAATTTTAAAAGTTGATTATGAATTTTGGAGGTGTCCAAAATATCGAGAAAGTGCATAAGAAACTGAGTGGGATCTAATTAAAATATGTGGTGACATATATTAAGTTAGAGCAGAAACTATTTTCCATGATCAAAATATGTGGTGACATATGTTTGAGTGGGAGCTAGTTAATCATGGTCAAATATAAGGATAACATATTTCTGAGTGGGAGCCAAAGTGGTTTCACAATTTAATATGTGTATGGTGTATATTTGAGTGGGAGTTTACAACATCTTGTTTATATGAAATGGAGATTTCATAAATGTTGTGAATATTTTAGGAACCAAACGCATAACTTGTAAAGTTAATTTGAATGTCAAATATCTATGGAGATAGATGCGTATTTTGTCGATAAATGAGTCAGGATGTTTAGCCTAAATTTTTTGAAGGAGTTCAAAATGGAACAAGTGAAGTGTTCATTACTTATTAAAGATAGCTAAAACATAAAGTTTATTTTCGATACAAAATAATGGTTGGAGGATATGTTAGTATTCGCTATGAATTGTTCATAGGTCTAAACATATAAGAACCATAATTTTGTATTTGATGAAATGTGACCCAAGTTCTTGGTTAGAAGAACATGTTAGAAATGAGGAGTCATTTCAACATAGAGATGAGATAATTGAATCTAGAAATTGGTAGACTTGGTTGAAGTCATGACACCAAACTAGATTGGAAATCTCATAAAGGCAGAAGCGCAGCGAAAGCATGATCGGAAATATCGAAGTGAAAAGTATAGCACTGTCGATTTGTTGAGTCTACAACATATAGGAGTATATGATTGATTCAAGGATTAAAAGGTATAATATTTTGGTTTGAGAAATTTTGTTTCAAGATTGAGTGAGTTCCAGGTGCACATGCTATGTGAAAGTTCTTATGACTGATCATACGTCATGTAGGCATGAAAGGGAAACGAAAATCTCACTCTATAACCAAACATATTATATTCATCATATGATGATGAGGTTTATCATGCGATGATAGGAGGTTTATCATGTGATGATAAAGTAATGTCAAAGTAGGTGACATTGACATTTTGGAAAGAACATAAAGAGCTGTATAATACAGAACACGGACAGAACCTCTTCCACGAGCAAACATGATCAGCACTGAGACTCCATGGGTGTTGGATCGAGAAAATGTAAACTAGATTATTGACTCTAGTGCAAGTGGGAGACTGTTGGGAATATGCCCTAGAGGCAATAATAAAATGGTTTATTAGCATATTCATGTTCATGATAATAGTTTATTCTCCATGCTATAATTGTATTAACCGGAAACATAATACATGTGTGGAATATAAACAACCAGGTGTCCCTAGTAAGCCTCTACCGGACTAGTTCGTTAGTCAAGAGATGGTTAGAGTTTCCTAACCATGGACTTGTTATAGTCACTTGATAACGGAATCATATCATTAGGAGTAATGATGTGATGGACAAGACCCGATAATAAAGAGTAGCAATCGATCGTGTCATACAGTTTTATTGCCAACACTTTTAGTATATGCCAAGTATAGTTTCCTTAGACCATGAGATTATGTCACTCCCGTTTACCGAAGGAATACTTTGTGGACATCAAACGTCGCTTCGTAACTGGGTGATTATAAAGGTGGATTTCAGGTACCTCCGATGGTATTTGTTGGGTGACATGAATCAAGAGTGGGATTTGTCCTTCCTTACCACTGAAAAGATATCTCTGGGCCCTCTCGGTAATATAGCATCAGAAAGGTTGCAACCATGTGATTAAGTGGTAATCACGGAGATCCTATATTATGGATGAGTAAAAGAGAACTTGCCAGGTAACGAGATGAAACTAGATATGGAGATATCGACAATTGAATATCGGGCAAGTTAATTATCGGTGAGACAAAGGGAATCGTATACGAGATTAAGAATCTACGGCATCGTGGTTCAATCGATAAGGAACTTCTTTGAATATGTAGGAGTCAATATGGGCATCCTAGTCCCGCTATTGATTATTGATCTGATCATGTCTACATGTTCTCGAACCCGTAGGGTCACACACTTAACGCTCCGATGTAGCTAGGGTTAGCGATGAGATAATTGATGGTATGAGCGAATGGTGATTCGGAGTCTCTGATGAGATCACAGACGTCACGAGGAGATCCGGAAGAGTCCGGAGAATAAGATTCATATAAGGAAAGTGGTTTCCGGAGGTGTCGGAAAAGTTCCGGAATATTTAGAGAGGGTACCGGAAGGTTCCAGAATGTTCTAGAAGAGTCTAGAAGTGGGGCCCACATCGTATGGGGCCCACATGGACTAAAGGGTGGTGCAGCAGCCTTAATGGGCTGGCCGCACCAGCCCCTTGGCCCAGCCGGTCAAGTCCTAGTTTGACTAGGCTTGGCCGCACCCCAGAAGGAAAGAGGGGGGGGGGCGCAAGTCCCATAGGGACTCGGCTTGGCATATGGGCCAAGGAACCCCAGACCGGCCGGCCCTAGGGCTTGCCCTCCACCTATTTAAAGGGGTGAGGGGAGGTGTGCGGCACACCCTAAGCTGCCGCCCCAAGTTGCCCTAGCCGCACCCCACCTAAACCCTAATCTAAGCCAGCGCCACCCCTCTCCCGGAGGGCTGCCGCCTTCACCACCTCCAAGCCGCACCAACCCCCTAGCCCTAGGGGCTGCTGCGCCTCCTCCTCTCCCTCTCCTCTAGCTTGGCTTGGCGAAGTCCTGCTCATGGAGATCTCCACCATCAACACCACTGCAACCGTCGTGGTGCTGAGATCTATCTAGCCACTCCCTCCTTGCTTGCGGGATCAAGAAGGCGGAGTCTACATCGAGCCGTACGTGTGGATACCGCGGAGGCGCTGCTCGTGCGGTGCATCGTCGGATTGGATCTCGAGGATAATACATCTCCTCGCGACTAGATGAGTCTAGTTGCGGGGATCGACTAGCCAACCCCTGCACCGACAAAACGCGTTTGTTCGATCTTCAAGGGTAAGAGATTGGATCTCCACTTCGCTATCTTCGTCTAATAGATCTAGATCTGTGGGGTTTCTTCCGTTTGTTTCGTAGGAAATTTTTTGTTTTCTATGCAACGACCCCTATAAAGGTTTAACCGCGCCCGCCCTGCCGGCTTTCCCAGGAAGAGAGCTAATTGTACAGGCAAGGGGTCGGACGGTACCGGTGGCTAAAAACAGTACACCCCTGCAGGGTTTAATCTTTTCGAAAAGCCGTGTCCACGGTTATGGACAAATCTTGGGAAAGGCGGATCAGCTCATAGAAAACATGAACTTAATTAAAATTTGGCAACATGTGTTGAAAGGTTCATTTCCTCGAGGGTGATTCGAGGGAGTGCCTTGGTAAAGATGAGTGGTGGATCCTGGATATTGTTGGTTCAATGTGAACTAACGAATGAAAGTGTCACTATCTTATCCCCTTGTGAAAAACCTTCTAAGTAGTCGATGCCATGAGTCATGTCTTTAAAAAAAAAGGAAAACTAGCTTTATGCAAAACAACTACTATACCGCTTTGAAGCCAATCATCATTGGGCCTATATCGCCCTAGTAACCTTGCGAGTACGTCGTACTCAGCCTTGCTTTGTTGATTATTATTGTTTCAGAGGAGGACGTCACCGAACAGGAAGATGGGTTCTTTGTTGACATCGACGAGTAGTCTGGGGTTCCCAGGTGGCAGCTTGGGACGTCACGGAACAGGCTGGCTGGGATATGTTATTGTAGGCCTCTTAGGCCATAATTTGGATCTTGTTGTTAGACAACTAAATTCGCTTCCGCTTGATGTAATGTTGGGTCTGTGACCTCTGATGTGTATTTTGCTATCTTTCTCATTATATGAGTTGAACTATGATCTCTTGTGTCGTAGAGTCTATGATGTGCCAGATGTTCCGCAGTCTTGATCTCTCTATTATGCATTGATAGCTATGCCAGTGTTTATGGCAAAATCGAGGTGTTGCATTGCCGATGATCCATTCCGAGAAAGATAATATCGAACTAACTCTAATTTATTTTTGTTATTGAAGTAATGGAAATTCATTTAGCACCGTTCATGACTGCTTGATGATGCTAAAAATGTCGTATGGCCGATTGTGGTTTGATGCTTTGAAGGAAAATGGAAACTCATGTTGTTTCAGTTCAGATAGTGCAAATTCGAAATGATTTGCACATGTTCATGTGTATTTATTTTTCTCATGTATTACATATGAGATAATGTGGACTTTTTTGTCGCTGGCACATCTGTGTTTTTTTATGCCTTCGTTTAATAAAAGGAAGATGTGTTCAAAATTATATTAATAAATTTGTTACTTGAGAAATTACAAGCCTCAATCATATTAAGATATTTTTTATGTGATGGAAGGGGCATTCATTTTGTTTTGTACTGAGCCTCCCTGGTTTTGCTGACCAAGCCACAAAGTATTATCCGTGCCACCTCGAAGAAATGTGTGTTTAAAAAATTTCTACAAAACAAAATGGGTCAAACTCTACATCTAAACGAACATGGACACCTCTTCATTGAATAATTTGTATCATTTCCTGGCTTCTACATAAAAATATGTCGCATTTATTTTTGTAATTGTACACGAGAGCTATTTTGTTTCACAAATCCAACATTTTTAAGTTTAATGCTCATAGAATATTTGCTTATATATTAGTAGATACGTGCATTGCACGTGCAAGCTTACTAGTAATGAAAGGATGTTAGCTCGCTTGCATTCTAGGTGGGCTATGGAGGAAGAATAAGCTAAAAATGCTGAATTGAATAGCAAAACTGTTAATGTTTATACTATCCAAACTACTAATGATGATCCTCCTAGCCTCTTTAAAGATGATGATGATCTTGATAATTGCAAACTCACTGAAGTCATAAAGTTCCTACAAAAAATTTCTAAGTCACCGGATGCTAGTAAGTTAAACATTGCTTTTACTAAACACATTACCGATCCTCTTATCAAAGCCAGGGAAGAAAAGCTCCAACTTGAAATCTCCATTCCTAAAAAATTACAAGATGGTTGGGAGCCTTCTATTAAGATGAAAATAAATGACTTGTATTGCAATGCTTTATGTGATCTTGGTGCAAGTATTTCTATTACACTACTAAAAATCCGAAGATCAGCGCCGATTCAATTCCGTCGAGGACGAGCTCCAAAACGTCGCTCGGCCTTATCCGCGATGGTTTACGTGACAGAAAAAAGTCCCCGATCGACTGTCGGGGACGATTCTGCGACGTTTTATGTGCACATGGAAATGTTGAGGCCACCCGTGACATTCAGGCAAACGTCGCGAGCGGCTCGACCGTTCGGCCCAAGGCTAATAAGCAGCAACGTTTTCTTTCGTCACTCATGATTGCCACATGGCAAACGGTGCCCTGACGGTAGTTAACGCCGTCTGCTGACGTCACTTTCCGCGCTGACCATGTCATCATGGTCGTGACATTTTTTTCTGTCGTGCGGAGATACTGTTACGGCCACTGTTATGACAACATGATGGTGACACGTGGACCAACCGTAAGGAGCCATGTTGCCCCCTATCTGTGACGAATTTTGTACGTCGGGGGCTAGGTGGTTTTCGTCGCTGCGAATCGCTGTGAGGTACCGACGCGTGGACCATCCACGCGACGCCACGCGGCGGCTATCCGTGACATTTCTGTTCATCGCGGAAATTGGTGACGACGTTAAAGTGGCCGAGACGTTTATATTTTCGTCGCCGTATAACCCAATCAGATAGTGACACGTGGTGCACCCATATGATGCCACGTGCCTAACTTATCCGTGACGGATTTTTCAATGCCATGACGTTTGTTTTTTCGTGGCAGATTGATACTGACGTCATCGTTCGATTTCTATTTCTGCATTCCGTATGCGTGAGATACATAAATTCATCAAGTTTTCACAGCAAAGCAACCTTAAAACAGGCGTCAAATACAGAAATTCATCAAGTATCAAGACCTCCTACAGAACTTCAGTTTTCAACAACACTACAACAGGCCATAGCCTCACATTCTTCAGACTCACTGTTTCATTTACCAATATATTGGTCAGCCAGCAACTGAAGTAGGGCAGCCCCATGTTCTTGCATCTTCTTTCGCTAACTTCAATTCAGCAATTGTACTGCGTAGATTCACATTCCCAGCTTGCTTAGAAAGAAGTTGGGCTTCAAGTTCAGACTTTGAAAGAATTGGTTCCACACAGGTTTTCTTCGAGAAAGTATGCTTTCCACTATCCAGCATGACAACTCCAGTAACATCGATATCATCATCTGAAGTAGATGGCGACATCCTTTTCCTGTTTGCCTATCAAGATGCAAAGAACATAGATGTAAATAGCAGATTACAAGCATGCACACAAAATAGATGAAAACACGCAGATGACAATCCATTAAGCGTGTGTAATGAATTAGCAGATGACAATGCATTAAGCGTGTGTGTAATGAATTAGCAGATGACAAGCATATACTCCCTCTGTATCATAATGTAAGATGTTTTAGATTTTCTCATGTAAACAAGACACATATGTATGTAGACACGAGATAAGGAAATAACCTGCAGCTTATTGTCCTCACTGGCTGCTGATTGACATGATACATCTTCTTCACTGGTATCCGATTCCCCTTCAGGATCATAATCAGATCCAGAGTCAGAGTCTTCCTTCTTGATCTTTTGGGGGAGAATACAGTCGGAGATGCAATAAGACTTGCTATAGACTTTAAACCCAATTCTTGCAGACGTGCATTGTTTCTCATGATAGTTTTGAGCTGCTCTTCTTCAATGGGCTTTAGTGGTGATCCTAACATGAATAAACAACTCAAAGTAAGCTACAAATATAGCACTTGCTAAAACCATAGGAACACAAAGCTCGATAATAAGCAAACATCAATCAAACAGGCAACGAACGTAGATAGATTAATTGCATCACAAATAAGCAGTATAATAAAGAAGCATCAACCATACAATCAAACAGGCAAAAGTCACTAGAGATTAAATGCATCAAACATAAGCACGATAAAAAAAGCATCAATCATACAATTAAATAGGCAAACAAGAAGGGCAGATTGATAGCATCAAACATTAGAAGGATAATTATGAAGCGTCAATCAAACGATTAAGCAGGCAAACAATGCAGACAGATTAATTGCATCAAACATAATAAAAATAATAAATAAGCATCTATCATACGATTAACAGGCAAACTTTAGACAGATAAACTGCATCAAACATTGGCAGACTAATTAGGAAGCATCAATCAAACAATTTAGACAGATTAATTGCATCGAACATAAGCAGGATAATAAAGAAGCATCAAGCATTCAATTAAACAGGAAAACTATGTAGAGAGTAACTGCATCGAACTGCCGAAAACAATGATTTTGAGAGAATAATTGCATGCGGCTTTAGGGCCATCTTTCTCACTACGTTCCTTCTCGCCTTCAATCTTTACTCGTGGCATCGAGGTTGCAGACCTTGATGGCGAAGTTGCGGTGAGGTTGGAGACGAGGTGGCAGATCTGGACGTACGCCGAGGTTGGTGACGAGGTGGCAGACCGGCGAGGTGGACAGAGGTGGCAGACCTGGACGGCGAGCACGACGACGGTGAGGTGACAGATCTGGACGTACGCCGAGGTTGGTGACGAGGTGGCAGACCGGCGAGGTGGACAGAGGTGGCAGACCTGGATGGCGAGCACGACGACGGCGAGGTGGCAGATCTGGACGGCAACCTGGGCGGGGAGGTGGACAGAGGTGGCAGACCTGGACGGCGAGCACGACGACGGCGAGGTGGCAGATCTGGACGTACGCTGAGGTTGGTGACGAGGTGGCAGACCGGCGAGGTGGACAGAGGTGGCAGACCTGGACGGCGACCTGGGTGGCGAGGTGGCAGATCTGGACGGCGACCTGGGCGGCGAGGGGGCAGATCTGGACGGTGAGGTGGCAGAGCTGGACGGCGACGATGGAGATCTGGAAGGCGAGCTATACGGCGAGGTGTAAGTCCGGGAAGGCAAGCTGGACGGTGAGGGGGAATGGAGGAGGGGCTTGATGATCGGTGATGGTAGCGTTGGGTTGTGCCCCAAGCGAAGGCGTGGATTTAGTAAGTAGCAGTTTTCCCTTGTTAACGAACCGAGGTTTATCGAACCAGTAGGACTTTGAAATAAAAAACAAAGTGAATGTTGAAGATCTCTGGCACTTAATCTTCAACAGACGTGGACCCGCACACACTCAACCAATTACTTTGCCCCCAACAGCGGAAAGGTTATCAATCTTTCCGGTCTCGTAGAAAACAAAGCGGTTAATTGTATAGTAAAATAGATGAAAATATGAAAGTGGAACAGAGGAGTAATGATGATGAAAAGTGATGA
Organism: Puccinellia tenuiflora; assembly: GCA_012064385.1. NCBI lineage: Eukaryota > Viridiplantae > Streptophyta > Magnoliopsida > Poales > Poaceae > Puccinellia > Puccinellia tenuiflora. The sequence continues at coordinate 955,471 of QRDG01000119.1, forward strand.
ATAAAGGTTGCAATCAATGTAAAAAGATGGACCGGGGGCCATGGGTTCACTACTGGAGTCTCTCAAGTAAATAAAACACTCATATGATGGGTAAACAAATTACAGCTAGGCAATGGACAAGATTATAACACAAACTTAATCTAGCTATGACATAGAGAACATGATAATATTTATGTAGGCATCACCACAATGAACAAAGACCGTTGAGTCCAACTACATCTTTGTCTAAAAAGTCCACCGTGGGATCGCTATCTAGCCTGTCACCCAACGGTATTAAGTTGCAAGCAACAGACATTTGCATTAAGTAAAGCACATGAAGTAAGCAATACTAATATCAAAAGAGACATTAACACCGCTGTTTTACCCTTAGTAGCGGCGGTGACCCACCACGCCTATAACCTCGTCAAGCTTCCTGGCTCGGGTGGCACCATCGTCATCCGCGGCATGGTCTCAGACGCTCTGTATGCTGCGCAAGCGGCCTCCAAGGCTGCCGCGATGGCGTCCCCCACTGACGAGGATGAGGAACCCCTCCCGAGGCCCCCCGCGAAGAAGAAGCAGCTGTTCTCTCAGGAGACGGCCGCGACGAAGCAGGTGCCTCTTGAGGCAAACGGCTCGGGGGCTAGCGTCACCATCGGCGCCAACTTGCCTCCCAAATAGGAAAGCACGCTCGTCGCCTTCCTCAGGGCAAACTCTGACATGTTCGCATGGACACCGTCAGATATGTCCGGAGTACCGAGGGAGGTGATCGAGCACCACCTAGCCGTGTGTCCAAACGCACGCCCCGTGAAGCAAAAGGGGCGCCAGGCGCCAGAGAAGCAAGATTCATTGTTCAAGAAGTAGAGAAGTTGAAGAAAGCTAGCATCATCAAAGAAGTTGTCCATCCCACTTGGCTCGCCAATGGTGTGGTCGTCCCCAAGCACACCGGAGGAAGCCGCCTCTGCATCGACTTCACCGACCTCAACAAAGCTTGCCCCAAGGACCCCTATCCCCTCCCGAGGATCGACCAGATCGTGGACTCCACCGCCGGCTGCGAACTCCTCTGTTTTCTGGATGCCTTCTCAGGCTATCACCAGTTCAAGATGGCGAAGGAGGATGAGGAGAAGATAGCATTTCTCACCCCTTGTGGTGTGTTTTTCTATGTCTGCATGCCTTTCGGCCTCAAAAATTCCGGTGCCACTTTCTAGCGCCTCATGAGGATCGCCTTGGGGGCTCAAATGGGAAGGAATGCAGAGGCCTACGTCGACGACATCGTGGTCAAGACCCGCGAGAAGGACATGCTCATCAAGGACCTCGAGGAGACCTTTGCCAACCTGCGAAAGGTAAACATCAAGCTGAACCCCGCCAAGTGCGTCTTCGGGTCCCTTCAGGCAAACTCCTCGGGTTCCTGGTGTCTCATCGTGGCATCGAAGCAAACCCCGACAAGATCAGAGCCATAGAAGAGATGCAGCCTCCTCGTCGCCTCAAGGACATGCAGTGCTTAGCGGGATGTATGGCCAGCCTTGGCCGGTTCATCTCCAATTTCGGCTAGAGGGCGCTGCCGTTTTTCAAGATCATGAAGAGGTCCGGTCCTTTCAAGTGGACCCCTGAAGCGGCAAAGTCCTTCGAGGACCTGAAGAAGTATCTGGCGAGCCCACCCATCATGGTTGCCCCACCGCCTCGCGAGCCTCTGAAGTTGTATCTTGCAGCCACTCCTCGGATGGCAAGCGCGGTCTTGGTGGCTGAAAGGGAAGAGCCAGTCCTCGCCAAGCAGAGCTCCGCCTCGCCAAGCCCAGAACTCCACGACAAGAAAGCAGCCTCGTCAAGCCTCCAGCCTCATGTCGAGCCTCTACAAGTGGGGCCTCAAGAGAACCTCGACAAGGACTCCACCGAGCCTCGAGAGGAGCCAACCGCTGCGACGTCAACAACCACCCTCGTCGAGCATCCCGTGTACTTCGTCAGCACAGTGCTGCGGGATGCTCGCAAGCGCTACCCCACGCAGCAGAAGCTCCTTTTCTCGCTCCTCATCGCCTCCAGGAAGCTGCGCCACTACTTCTAGGGTCACCCCATCAAGGTGGTCACCTCGTACCCCCTGGAGCAAGTCCTACGCAACCCAAATGCAACAGATCGCGTCGCAAGCTGGGGCATCGAGCTGCAACCCTTCGAGCTGGAGTTTGACACCACAAGGGTCATCAAGGGTAGGGTGCTGGCTGATTTTATGGCTGAATGGACGGACACACGTGAAGAAGAGCCTCAAGAGGAAGAAGCTACATCCTCAGGAGGGACAGAGCCCAGCTACTGGACCATGCACTTCGACGGCGCCTTTGCGGCCCGGAGTGCCGGGGCTGGTGCTGTCCTGACCTCACCAACAGGCGACAAGCTCTACTACACCGTGCAGTTGTGCTTCAAGAACAGCGACAAGGTCTCCAACAACATTGCTGAATATGAAGGCCTCCTCGCTGGGCTCAGAGCTGCCATTGCCCTCGGCATCAAGCGCATCCTCATCAAGGGCGACTCTCAGCTCCTCGTCAACTTCTCCAACAAGAGCTACACGCCTAAGGACACCTACATTGTAGCCTACCTTGAAGAGGTACGCAAACTTGAGAAGCACTTCAAGGGCATGGAGTTCAAGCATATCCCGCGAGGGGAGAATCAAGAAGCAGATGAAATCGCCAGGCGAGCGGCAAGAAGGGAAGCCCAGAAGCCTGGAGTGTTCGAGGAGAGACTCGCCAGGGCCTCGGTCAAGCAACCAGCGGTCAACATGAGCATCAATGAGGAGCTCCCACCAGCCCCATCAAGTGGAGCACCAAACTGCGGGCTGCCCTTAGGCGATCGCCTGCTGATGACCCTGGTACGCCAAGACACTGGTTGGATCGACGAGATCAAGAACTACTTGCAAGATCGAGTCCTTCCCGAAGACGATGCAGAGGCCGAGAGGGTTGCTCACCAGGCCAAGTCCTACTGCCTCCACGACGGAGACCTGTACCGTAAGCGCCCCAATGGGGTTGCGTTGCGGTGCATCCCTGCCAAGGAAGGCCACCAGCTCATCAACGACATCCACAGTGGAGAGTGCGGCCACCATTCATCCTCACGCACCCTCGCAGGCAAGGTCTTTCGGAGTGGCTTCTACTGGCCTTCAGTGCTTCAAGATGCAGCCGCAATCGTCCAGTCCTGTGATGCCTGCCAATTCCACGCCAAGCAAATTCACCAGCCCGCGCAAGGACTCCAAACTATCCTGCTCTCCTGGCTGTTCGCGGTCTGGGGGCTGGACCTTCTGAGACCTTTCCCGAGAGCGCTCGGGGGCTACCGCTACCTCTACGTCGCCATCGACAAGTTCACCAAGTGGCCTGAGGTGGAACCCGTGCGCACCATCCCGGCGAAATCAGCGGTAAAATTCATCAGGAGCTTGGTCTGCCGCTTTAGCGTGCCCAACCGCATCATCATCGACAACGGCTCGTAATTCATCAGCGGCGCCTTCAAGTCCTACTGCGGCAGCCTCGGCGCCCAAATCTGCTACGCCTCGGTGGCTCACCCACGAAGCAACGGGCAGGCTGAGCAAGCCAACGCCGAGGTGCTCAAGGGCCTCAAGACGAGAAGCTTTAACCGCCTCAAGGCTAGTGTCAAGCACTGGATCGATGAGCTCCCCTCGGTGCTCTGGTCCATCCGCACCACGCCAACGAAGCCCACTGGCGAGACGCCGTTCTCCCTCGTCTATGGCGCTGAAGCTGTTCTCCCCAGCGAGATCACCCATGGCTCTCCACGAGTCTTGGCCTTCAAGGAGGCTGAGCTGGACGAACTCCGCAACGACGACCTGCTGCTGCTCGAGGGGCTCCACCACAATGCGGCCCTGAGAGCGGCAAGGTACCAGCAAGACCTCCGTCGCTACCACAGCTGCCAAATCCGCCCGCGCACTCTCGAAGTAGGAGACCTTGTCCTGAGGAGAATCCTCTCCAGGGCAGGCCTCCACAAGCTCTCGCCAATGTGGGAAGGACCCTACAGGGTCGTGCACATCGCCAGGCCTGGCTCTGCGTGGCTCGAGACGGAGGACGGCATTCCTATCGCCAACCCCTGGAACATCCAGCACCTACACAAGTTCTACCCCTGATCGTCTTCAATGAGCAACTTTTTGCGTCAAGGGAGAGCTTCGCGCCATCATCCTCCACGAGGAAAATATTCGGGCTCCCCTCTCTACTATACGTTGTCGCGGGCCGTTCGAGAAGACTCCCAAGCCACCACGCCTCGACAAGGTGAATTCTTCAAGCACCATGCCTTGGCGAGGTGGATCCCCATGCCCAGACATGGTGGACCGCAGGCTCTACGAAGCCACCCCCGCATAGGGGCCCCCTCTGAGCTCTCTCTACATGCGTCGCCTCGGGCCGCGAGAGTCTCAGCCACTCAATGTGGAACCCCATGCCCAGACATGGCGGATTTTTGTACTCCTGGCCACGCCAGTGTAATGAACCCTTGTTTCAGGTCACTTTGAACCTTTGCGCTTCGCGCGAGCATATGTTGTTGCTTCAGTAAGCAGTTATATTGTTGCATTTCATGCTTGCTCGTATGATCCCTCCTGTGCATCTCGTGAGCGGGGGCTGAGCATGGTGCCTGTGCCTCGGGAGCATCCTAGCAGCGCCTCAAACCCAAGGGATCTGAGCTCTGAACTCGCGGGTCAGCTCTCATGTACGTCAACTCCCAAGGAGATCTGAACTCATGGGCCAGCTCCCGTGCACGTCAACTCACCAAGGACCTTGGGGCCTGTTCTCCTCGCGAGACACACATGAAGTAACCTACGAGTGTGCATAAGTTATCTAGCTATGTATTGCTTGTGGGTATGCCTACTGTCCAAGCGCAGGAAAGCAGGTTCAAAACAAGCCTCAGGCAACTTCGGGAGGAAAAACGCCTCATCAGGGAAACAACACCCTCTCCAAGGCAAAAACTGCCTCGTGAAGCTAAGTCCAAACACATAGTTAAATTTCCTTTCGCTGGTTTTTGTCCCTCGAGCCTCTTTTCTCTCTTCTATACCTCATGGGCTGCTTGCGCGTTAAAGGGGAGCCCCGAGCATCGCGACTCGGGAGCTCTTACTTCTCGAGGCCTCATGCACCCTCCGGCCTTGTGGATCCCTGACTCTCACATACCAAAGCGGCGGTGGTGTAGTGCTAAGAGAGGGTCCTAAGACGTAGAGCGAAAAAGACATGAAGGGAAAGATAAAAGCCTCCCGAGGGACATTCACAAGCGCATTCACGCAAAACTTAAAACAAGTCTTTACAAGGCTTTACAAGCAAAATACTAAGATAATGTGTGCCCCATGCATGTCCAGCCGTAGGAAGGAGCTCAGGCCGTCGGGCCCCCTGAGGTGCCCCCGTCGTCCGCAGCGGCGCTTTCCTCCTCTTCAGCGGCGTCCTCCTCGCCATCGTCCTCATCCTCCTCTACCTCGACTGGTCGACTCTTGGCATACGCCTTTGGGGCCTTACGCATCCTGTCGCTCACCGCCGTGCGGCAGCTGAGGTCGACGGGCGCCAACACGGCCTCGAGGTCCAGGGAAGGCTGAAGCCTCGCGAGGTTGGAGAAGATGCAACAAGTGGCGAGGACGAGGAGAACGCGACTCTCCTCTAGGATGTGTTCGTCAAAGCTCTTCGTGGTCTCTTCAAGCTTCATGAGGAATCGCTCGAAGAAGAACGCGTACCCGGCATCGTCGTTGTTCCCCTCTACGGTGAAGGAGGGGACCTCGATCCCTAGGCGGGCCCCAACAGCACGCGTGCGGGACACCAGGTCTTGGAGCATGCGCTGGCACTGGCGCGACATGGTTCGGGCGATCTACGTATTGCGCTGTGCCTCCTCCGCGGCGTCTGCAGCCGGCCCCACCTGCTGGTGGAGCTCGCTCAGGTCCTTCTCCAGGGCGGCGACCTTCCCTTCCGCGCGAGCCTGAGCTTCCCTGGCGCTCTGAAGGCGGGAGGCCAGCTGTTTCTCCCCCTTCTCGAGCCCCTTGATGCGGTTCTGGAGCTCATTGCGCTTCGTCGTGAAACGCTCCTCCTGCTTCATGGCCTTCTCGTTGAAGCTCTTGGAGAGATCTTGGCAGATGAGCTTGACCCTGTCGTCGGCCTCCTCCTTAATTTTCTTCTCCTTCGCCACGAGGCTGGCGTTGGCCTTCTCAAGGCGCTCCGCGTAGGTGGCCTCGTCCTGGGCCACCTGGCTCTCGCGAGCCCGCAGTGCCTCCTCGCGGGTGACCTGGTCACTCTCGAGCTGCTGGACCTGCTCCTCGCGCCGGCGCAGTTCCTCCTCGCAGGGGGAGAGCTCTCCTTCATGTCGCGTCAGCTCCGCCTCACGCCGTGTCAGCTGCTCCCCGCGAGCGTCCAGCCTCTCGCGGAGCTCCTTCAAGCTGTCCTCTACGACTTTGGAGTATGTGATGAAATTTTGCTCTGCGGCCGCAATCTCCTATTGCTTGGAGGCGGTTTCCGCCTCGAGAGCCTCCGCGCGGCAGTCCAGTTGCTCCATGGTCTCCGCCGCCTCCCGCTTCACAATGTCGCGGGTCTCCTTGGCGAACCGCATCGCCTCTTCGCGCACCACCTGGGCCGCCGCATCCTGCCGGCGACAGCTCTCCACCCTCTCGCAGAGGAGGGCCCAGGCTTCGTCGAGCTCCGCCCGCTCCTTCGCCCTGGCGAGCTCTTCTTCGACGTACCGCGTCTCCAGCTCGTCGAGTGTTTGCCGCGCTTGGCTGAAGACGGAGCTGCGGCGAGCTGCGTGACGGCGCGGCTCCCGCAGCGCCAAGGTCCCCGCGTCGCCACGGGGTGCGGAGGCCTCGATGCCTGTCGAGGTACCCGAGGCACCTTGCCTCGGGCTCACAGCGGCTCCTGATGTGGCCTGGGGGCTTGTGTGGGAGCCTCCTCCGCCGCTCGTGGTAAGAGCCCTCTGGGGGCTAGGCGTCCCCTCACCCCCGGCTCCGGCGTCCGTGGGCTCCGGAGGCGTTTCCTCCTCCTGCCCTCCGGGGGCAGATTCAGCCCCTCCTGTGGTAGCCACGCCTGCTGCTGCCTCGGGCTCGTCAGCCCTCTTGAGGAGGCCTCTCCTTCCGGAGGTAGCTCCACGGTGGCCTCTTGGGCCTCCGCCTCGTCTGGCCTCTCCGAGGCTCATGCGGCCTCGGTCGCTGCCTCGTCCTCCGCTGCCTCCTGCTGTGTGGGAGGAGTGGCGGCCCGTGCTGGCGACAACGCCACCTTTTCAACCTCCCCCTCCGTGCGGTGTTCATCCACGGGAGGAGTAGCCACATGCTGCGGCTCGTCAACCGCAGGCATCACCACTGGTGGCGCCGGCAATCTCCCCAAGCCTGCGGAGCCGTCACCTCTTCGGCACCACGAGATTGCTAAAAAGAAAGACAAACAGAAGATCCTTCAGGAGGGTATTCGAAAGAAAAATCCTGAAGGAAAGAAGAAGGACCAGGGCTTACTCGTCAGCCATCTTCCACACCCTCTTCTTCGCCTTCGGCGGCTGGGGGCTGTTTGCTCTGGCTCCTTCTCGAGGCACTCCTGCCTACTCGCGAGGAGCGCCCCTCGCGGCCACGGCGTCGCTGTCGTGGGCGTACTTGGAGCAGAGCTCGCGGCGCCCTCCCTTGCGGCTGCTCTCCTCCTCCTCCTCCGCGGTGCGTCGGGAGGGAGCTCCGTGAGAGGGATCCTCGTCACCACTGGAGGAAATCGCCTGGAGGTCCCCTTTAGGCGGCACGCTCCTTGAGGAACTGGCGAAGCCTCCCGAGGGGACAACGTCCCCCGAGGCCTCTCCCTCACCAGAGTCCTCCGCCTCGTCCAGCTCCGGCGACCCGTCCACCTGCTCCGGCTCCGCCGCCCATGGGTTGCCGCGGGGCCCGCGGTGTCCTTTCGGCACAATGCCCCATTCATCGAATATGGGCAGGCTCCTGCGGTGCTTGTGCGCCTCTTCTTCCCCATAGGTGAAGAGCGGTCGGGCCTCGTCGGCGACTGGGTCTGGGATGGCCGCCGTGGTGAAGAGGGTCCCCATGACCTGGTCCAATACCTCCGGAGTGAAGTTGTCCGTGCACAGGCGCATCCCATCCTCAAGGCCTATGTACGTCCACATCGGCTCTGAATGCCACTGGAGGGGGGCGATGCGACGCCTCGTGAAGTCCTTCGCCACCATCTGGCCAGTGAATCCGGCATCGCGGAGCCCCCGCAGGCACACGTACACCGCGTCAAGCTTTGGGCCCTCGAAGCCCTCGCTCGCCTAGCGCGCCCACTTCTTCGGGGGCGCCACGGGCACATCTAGGAGAGGGTTCTTCACCCTGGTGTCGATAAAGAACCACCGCTGGCGGAAGTCCTCCACCTTCTTCGTCACCTTGGTGATGGCATTCTTGCTGCTCCACGAGATGGGGATGTAGTTTTTGCTCCTGGCTTCGGCAATGCGGAAGGAGACGCATCCGGTCCGCTCATTCTGCGCCGAGGACCGGAGTGTGTAGAAGCTGCGGAAGAGCTCCACAGAAGGGTAGACGCCGACGTAGGCCTCGTAGAGGTAGGCGAAGATGGAGAGGATGAGGATGGAATTGGGATGAAGATGGAGGAGTTGGATCTGGTATGTCTCCAAAACCGCCATGAGGAATTCGGAGAAAGGAGGAATGAGACCGGCGTAGAGAGTGTGAAGGAAGATGGGGTAGTACCCCTCGCAAAGCTTGCTGCTGCCGGCCGGCTCCATGCTTGTGGCGCCGAGCTCGTTGGTCTTCGCGGCCGCCAGGTGGCGCACCTTTTCAATCGCCGCCGAGTTGATGCGGGACTTCAGCAGCGCCGCCTTGGGTTCAGCACTCCCCGACGCCACCGCGGGCTTGCCAGCCTGCATCGGAGCCTTGTCCTTCTTGGGAGCGGCTGCTCTCTTGGGCGCCATGGTCGCAGAAGAGAAGAAGATCTTGGAGGTGATGCGCTCTGGGAAGAAGGAGGCGTTTGGGGGAAGTGTGCAGCGAAGTATGGAGTGATGGGCGCCTTCATTGCGCGCAGGCTTTATCGACCAGTCACCGAGGGCGTGGCGGGCCCCATCGGGTCACCCGTTGAAGCCGAGGAGATCGTGGCTTCGGGCGCAACCGTAGCGCCCCATGTGTCACGGCCCAGGGAGGCATCGTTGGGCCCCCGACGCTTCGCCTCCATCCGCGGACTTCGGCGTGCCCATCGTGGGCCCGGGGGCTACTGTCGGCACAGTGGAAACCAGGGTACCACGGGCCGGCCTGCTAGGGCCCACGACACTCTCCAGAAGATTTCGCTAAGGACCAGGCTCTCCAAGCCTGGCGAGGGTTTTCTCCTCGCGAGGGACCTCTCCTCGAGAGGGCATCTCGGATGCCTCGAGAGGATCAAGCCAAATGGCTCGGCGAGGCCTCCGGCCTCACGGGGTTCCTTCCCCACGAAGCACGCTCTGTCTTCGCGACAGAGCTCACATGGGCTCTGCACCCTCCGCAGAGTCATGGGCGCGCTTACGTGCGGTGACGGCAGCGCCGCAGTTGCTGTTCTCTTCTATAAAGCAGTCAACCAGGCTGCACCAAGCAAAGCGGACTACGAGACTTGCCATTTCGGTGATAAGGAGACCACCTGCCGCTACGCTCCAAGGGCGACGTCACTGTGGGGCGCCTCCCGAGGCTCAGCAGCGCTAGCCCACCGTCCTGGCTGGACGGTGGCTTTTCCAGCTTTCGTGACGCCGCTCGCCTGCCATGGACCGCGTCCATGGCCTCTCCCTTTATCGTGCACCCGGCCTCCTCCTTCGTCGCCATGTGGTAACCCTTCCCGCCAAGATATTTGGGGTCAGAGGTCCAGGACACCTATAAAAGGAGGGGGAGCACGTTCGGGCAAAGGGTTCGAAGAACGGTTCGCTTGTCCAGATCTGAGTCTAGGGTTCGAAGATCTGATATCTAGGGTTGAAAAGAAGGGTTCGCTTGTCCACCTCAAGCTCCCGAAGCTCTCCTTATACTATAACCTCTACAAGCAGTGCAATACAACCAAGGCAGGACGTAGGGGTTTTACCTCTCCAAGAGGGCCCTGAACCTGGGTAAACACCGTGTGTTCACCTCTGCAGTGCCGTCCCACAGCGATCTCAACGAGCACCATCGCCGAGGCACGTTGAGGGTTGTTTGATTCCGCGTTCAGCCCCTTACTCGTTACCTAGTGAGACACACCCAGTTCCTGGGACAGATCTCCGACACCCTCTGGTCCAACAGGGACATCGTCGCCGAGAACAATAAACAAAAAACACCTAAGTCAAAATTTCTATTTCTACACAAAAAAAGTAATACTAAAAAAGTAATACTACAAAGTAATACTAAAAAAGTAATAATTAAAAATTAATACTAAAAATTAGGGTTAGTAAAAATTAGGTTAGATAATTAGTGTTAGCAAAAATTATCCTTGAAGTTAGCAAAAAATTAGGTTAAAAAACTAGTGTTAACAAAAATTATCCTAATTGGGTTAGCAGAATTGGGAAAGATTCCAGGAACTGTCAAATTAGAAACCCCTAATGTCGGACATCATATGTAATCCTATTAGGGGCTTCTAATTTGATAGCTCGTGAAATCTTTCCCAATTTTCTAACCCAATTTTCTGCTAACACTAATTTTTGAACCCAATTTTTGCTAACACTATTTTTTGCTATTTTTGTTAACACTAGTTTTCTAACCCAATTTTCTTGTAACAACTAATTTTCTAACCTGGTTTCTAACTAGTATTATTACGGGACTTATTAGCATATTAATATTTCTAACTAGTAAATCTAACTAATTAACCACATAATCATCTATTAATCATCGAGCTAATAAATTTCAAACCTAATTTTTATTTTCGGCATCATCTCACTTCTATTACTTATTATGTTCACAAATATAACTCGTTTTTACACAAATTTGAAAACAAAAATTCTATAAAAAATTGTACACAAAAATTCTCACCTAGGATTTGCCGGTGAGGTCGAGGGAGACGGCGCCGGTGACGGTGAGGGAGACGACGACGCCGGCGGCAGCGCGACGGTGGCAAGAGGTTGACGGCGGCGGAGAGGTGGCGCGCACGGGGAGAGAGAGGGAGAGGATTTTCTGGCTCGGGTGCCTTTTAAACATATACACCTTTTAGTCCCGGATGGTTACACGTCCCGCGACTAAAGGTCTCGGAGCCTCCGGCGGCCTGACGCAAAACCTTTAGTCCCGGCTCGTTACACGAACCGGGACTAAAGGTCCCGTTCGGATCGGGACTAAAGGTGGCCCCACGATATAGCCGTTTCTGGCCGTTGGAATCGGAGCATTATTCCCGGTTCCAATTCAATTGGAACCGAGACAAATGCTCCAAACCGAAGCCCTGTTTTCTACTAGTGTCTTGTCCTCGGATCCAAGACTGAGCGCACTACCCACATGTGGGAGGAAATGGGACTCCCCTCGACCTACTACTGGATCTGCATCCTTGTCCAGGGCGCCACAAGTAGTTCATGTGTTTCCATTGGCGCGACGCTTATTTATTTGTGATGCAGGTACGGATGGGATGCCTCCGGGACTTCTACGTGACGGTTACTTACGGTAGGGTTGCAGACTGTGCGTTAATAGCATGTGGAAGAAGGGGCAATCATATGAGTGTTCCCTCCAAAAGCCGTTCACGCAGCGGTTAGGTCCACCTCGGAGCTTCGGCCGGACTTTCAAGGTGGGTCAAACCTAGCTAGGTGGTTCCATGGACTTGTGTGGTAGTGAAGGAAAGTGTAGTGTCGGATACCCTGCCAGCATACCCCGGAAGTGTGCTAATTGCATGGCGCGAAGGGTTGAAAAACGTGTGGCCACATTTGTGCACCCGTGCAGGGTTAAATCTTTTCGAAAAGCCATGTCCGCGGTTATGGATGACTTGGTGAAATGTGCTGGCTAACAAGATCATAGACAACTTACACCTAATGATTAGAACTTGGTTAGTAAGATAGATTACTTAAATAATAACCCATAAAATTGTCAACTATGTGAGTGCCTTTGGGCTTGCTGTCCGTGGTTTTTAAACAGGCGGGTAAGGAATCGGCTGGGTTAGACTTGGTGTTAGCATAGATGGTTACCTATGCGCTCTCTTACCTTGTCTCTATTAGACGGAAGTTGTAGCGTGTCTCTATAATTTGTTAGTGCTGCTTGCCGCCGCTTCAACCACCAACCCCTTCCCTCAGAATTCAAGCTTTGATATCTTGTGAGTATTACTTTCCAGTACTATTTATAGTACTGACCCCTTCGGGGCTGCTATTCCAATGCAGCCGACAGGTTTGAAGTCTTACGACGTTATTTTGGGAATCCCTCCGGCTTGGCCTGGACAGTTTATCTTCAGGACTCTTAGTCCAATTTGTATCTTGTCCGTAGTCGGACACTATTCGCTTACGTTGTTATATATTTGGATCTTTGTATTGTATCCTCTTGTTGTTCTTGACTCGGTGAGTCGTTGTTGTATATATGTTCTTTTGTGGGTTCCATCGAGAACTGTTGTAATGATCATCACAATTCCACCCGCATAATGTGTGTGTTGCGACGTGCACGTTATGCCTGGTGGGCATCCTAGGATCATTATTATGCGGATTTGGCGGTCGCGCTCAAATCTACATAGTACCAATCCCGGGGGCGTTACAAAGTGGTATCAGAGCTCAGGTTCTTTGATACCTAGCGGGTACGCTCTGCCTGTAGGATACCCTAGCTAATGGTCGTTGTTTGTAGAGTGTCAAAACTATTTTATTAAAGGTAATTTGAAAAGATCTCAATAGGATTCTTGTTCATTCCTTACCTCTATTCTATTCCTCCTCTTACCTTATATGATTTAAATATTCTCTCTTATCTATCTTCCGGCTATAGCATCTTCGTGGGTTGGACGATCTCCGCCTTCTATCCTAATAGGTTCGATCTACGGAAAGGTCTCGACAGACGGTCATCGCCATCGACGTGAGCAAGAATCCCTTGTTAGTGGTGTCGAGAACAACAACATGGCACGAGAAGATTCGGTAGTTAACCCTGCTCTTCTCTTCCCTGGCGGTAGCGTGCATCTCGGGGCGAGATCCCTTGTTAGTGCTGGCGGTTGTAATGTCCCGGGGTTTTTCCCAGATTAGATTTGTTTGTTATTTTTGTTTTTGCATCATCATTACATCATGCATTCAATCACCTTGCACATTTTGTAAAATAAATCAAAATAATATTTTGGTAAACCCTATTTATTTTACAAATCTTCTCCCTCTTTTCTTCTCCTTTCTTTTCTTTTCTCCCTTTTGCTTCTCTCTTTCCCTATTTCCGAAATCGGGAAAATCCAAGAAATTCCTATCAGGCCGTGGACTACAATTCTGGCACATCCCCTTTCTCTCTTTTCTCCAGTTCAGCCCACAAGCGAACCAGCCCACAAACTCCCGAAGCCCACCTCCCCCTTGTCATCTTCCTTCGTACGGGAGCACGCCAGGAGCGTGACCGCACCACCGCGCCCCCACCTCCTTTCCCCTTCTATAAAATCAAGAGGAACCCCTCCTCCAACCCTAGCCCCTCTCCCTCCTCGCACCGCCACCCTCTCCATCACCTAGCTCTGCTCTCCCTCCCAGCTCCTTCCACCTCTGCCGAGAGTCTCCATGACCAGCGCCTAGAAGCTCAACTAAGCCGACAACATGGTCGCCGCGAAGGACCTCTGAGCACGGGAACCGCACCACGACATCGTCCGCCTCAAGACTGACGCAGAAGCAAGAGAGGAGCGGCCTTGCGACGTCGTCTTCTTTCTCATCTTCAGTGCGGCAGCCGGGGAGTTCTTCCTCAATCTCGTCACCTTCTTCCACGGCGTCGACTCCGTTCTCCTCCGTCCTCTCGAGATCTGCATTGACCTCTCCTCGGTGAGCTGCGCAGCCTTCCTCTCTTTCCCCTCCTGGCCCATCACCGTAGGTGTCATCCCGCTCTTTCCCGAGCTGCATGGCCGCTATGGCCATGGCTGCTGGTTCCATCCACGCGCACGTGCTGCTGCGGCTGCTTCTCTGCTCCCCTCTCCCCTTAGGTACCTACACGCGCACGTCCACACCCTCTCACCGCTTGCCGCGTGCACCTCCAGATTCTGGTCGTCGCCAGCCTCGTTCTCCCGTCGTCACCGTCCTCCAGCCGAGCCCAAAGTCTGCATCTTTTTGTTCCAAATTCAGTTAACCCGGTTTCCTCTCTTCATGTACTTTCAGTTTCCTGATCCAAACACCAACACCGTGCCAGCCCAGTGGCAGTGCTCCTTCCAATCCCAGGCCGAACAATTCCCTCCCCTTTTCATTGTTTTATTCTTTTTGCAAATTATGTTTCAAATCATATCTTCTTATCAATAAGTGCAAACTAAAAATGTTATATATGAAAGTTGTTCAGAAAAATGTAATGAATTTGAATATGCCAAGCTTATCCATGTTTGCATCATATAGCTTGCACCTTAATTGTTGTTTGTAGATATAACAGCTAACTAATTAAATATGGAATATGAGGGCAATAATATAAATAATGTCCCCATTCCATTTAATTTTGAGTAGCTCACCCATGCATTGTTTAGACTTGTTAATGACATTTAATTTTGAGCGTTAGAAAAATATTTGAACCTTTTAATTAAATGTCGGAATCTCGGTTCTATTTAAATTGGCTTAAGTTGCATTTTGCCATGTCATGCATTCATGTCATTTACATGCCGGTTCTTTTGCCGTAGAGTAAGATGCATTTTTTCGTTGTCCAGTGTTCGTTGCTTCTTCGCGGATAAGCTGTTGAGTTGATGTGAGCAACGACAGGTTCTGCTACCTCTACCGGATTGCAGGCAAGCAATACTCCCTCGCTATCTTTGCTTGTTTTTCCGTCTTCTATCTTTTGTTCCTTGCTAGCCCTATGTTACGATGCTTGTGTCCCGATCCTATTTGCATGTTTACCTGGCAGCCATGATATAGCCACACCTCCACATCCTATTAAGCTGTTGTTTGTTTACCTTGTTGGCCTTTGCAAGTCGTAGCGCATGCTTAGCTTTGTTTTGCTCGAGTCTTGTTCTAGTTATGCTTTAATATGATAGTTGGGTTAAATTCACATGTTAATCTATAATGTTTGGCGATGGGAATAATTAATAAAGATAAGGCACCGGCAGAAGGCCAATCGTGGTGATTTGTTCTGCTAGTGTCGCCTAGGACCCGAGTTCTTGTCCTCTGATCCAAGACTGAGCGCACTACCCACATGTGGGAGGAAATGGGACTCCCCTCGACCTAGTACCGGATCTGCAGCCTTGTCCAGGGCGCCACAAGTAGTTCGGGTGTTTCCATTTGCGCGACGCTTATTTATTTGTGATGCAGGTACGGATGGGACGCCTCCGGGACTTATACGTGATGGTTACTTATGGTAGGGTTGCGGACCGTGTGTTAATCGCATGTGGAAGGAGGGGCAATCGTATGAGTGTTCCCTCCCAAAGCTGTTCACGCAACGGTTAGGTCCACCTCGGAGCTTCGGCCGGACTTTCAAGGAGGGTCAGACCTAGCTAGGTGGTTCCATGGACTTGTGTGGTAGTGAAGGAAAGTGTAGTGTTGGATACCCTGCCAGCATACCCCGGAAGTGTGCTAATTGCATGGCGCGAAGGGTTGAAAAACGTGTGGCCACATTTGTGCACCCGTGCAGGGTTAAATCTTTTCGAAAAGCCATGTCCGCGGTTATGGATGACTTGGTGAAATGTGCTGGCTAACAAGATCATAGACAACTTACACCTAATGATTAGAACTTGGTTAGTAAGATAGATTACTTAAATAATAACCCATAAAATTGTCAACTGTGTGAGTGCCTTTGGGCTTGCTGTCCGTGGTTTTTAAACGGACGGGTAAGGAATCGGCTGGGTTATGTTTGGGGTTAGCATAGATGGTTACCTATGCGCTCTCTTACCTTGTCTCTATTAGATGGAAGTTATAGCATGTCTCTATAATTTGTCAGTGCTGCTTGCCGCCGCTTCAACCACCAACCCCTTCCCTTGGATTTCAAGCTTTGATATCTTGTGAGTATTACTTGCCAGTACTGTTTATAGTACTGACCCCTTCGGGGCTGCTATTCCAATGCAGCCGACAGGTTTGAAGTCTGACGACGTTAGCTTGGGAATCCCTCCGGCTTGGCCTGGGCAGGGATATGGTGCCTTCGTTTATCTTCAGGACTCTTAGTCCAATTTGTATCTTGTCCGTAGTCGGACACTATTCACTTCCGTTGTTATTTGGATCTTTGTATTGTATCCTCTTGTTGTTCTTGACTCGGTGAGTCATTGTTGTATATATGTTCTTTTGTAGGTTCCATCGAGAATTGTTGTAATGAACATCACAATTCCACCCGCATAATGTGTGTGTTGTGACATGCACGTTATGTCTAGTGGGCGTCCTAGGATCGTTATTATGCGGATTGGCGGTCGCGCTCAAATCTACATAGTACCGGTCCCGGGGGTGTTACAAAGTGGTATTAGATCTCAGGTTCTTCGATACCCAGCGGGTCTGCTCTGCCTGTAGGATACCCTAGCTAATGGTCGTTATTTGTAGAGTGTCAAAACTATTTTATTAAAGGTAATTTGAAAAGATTTCAATAGGATTCTTGTTCATTCCTTACCTCTATTCTATTCCTCCTCTTACCTTATATGATTTAAATCTTCTCTCTTATCTATCTTCCGGCTATAGCATCTTCGTGGGTTGGACGATCTCCGCCTTCTATCCTAATAGGTTCGATCTACAGAAAGGTCTCGACAGACGGTCATCGCCATCGATGTGAGCAAGAATCCCTTTTTGTTAGTGGTGTCGAGAACAACAACATGGCACGAGAAGATTCGATAGTTAACCCTGCTCTTCTCTTCCCCGGCGGTAGCGTGCATCTCGGGGCGAGATCCCTTGTTAGTGGTGTCGGTTGTAATGTCTCGGGGTTTTCCCCAAATTAGATTTGTTTGTTATTTTTGTTTTTGCATCATCATGACATCATGCATTCAATCACCTTGCACATTTTGTAAAATAAATCAAAAATAATATTTTGGTAAACCCTATTTTATTTTACAAATCTTCTCCCTCTTTTTTTCTCCTTTCTTTCTTTTCTCCCTTTTCCTTCTCTCTTTCCCTATTTCCGAAATTGGGAAAATCCAAGAAATTCCTATCAGGCCGTGGACTGCAATTCTGGCACATCCCCTTTCTCTCCTTTCTCCAGTTCAACCCACAAGCGAAGCAGGCCACCAACTCCCAAGCCCACCTCCCCCTTGTCATCTTCCTCCGTACGGGAGCACGCCAGGAGTGTGACCGCACCACCGCACCACCGCGCCCCCTCCTCCGTTCCCCTTCTATAAAATCAGGAGGAGCCCCTCCTCCAACCCTAGCCCCTCTCCCTCCTCGCGCCGCCACCCTCTCCATCACCTAGCTCTGCTCTCCCTCCCACCTCCTTCCACCTCTCCCGAGAGTCTCCATGACCGGCGCCTAGAAGCTCAACTAAGCCGACAACATGGTCGCCGCGAAGGACCTCTGAGCACGGGAACCGCACCACGACATCGTCCGCCTCAAGACTGACGCAGAAGCAAGAGAGGAGCGGCCTTGCGACGTCGTCTTCTTTCTCATCTTCAGTGCGGCAGCCGGGGAGTTCTTCCTCAATCTCGTCACCTTCTTCCTCGGCATCGACTCTGTTCTCCTCCGTCCTCTCGAGCTCTGCATCGACCTCTCCTCGGTGAGCTGCGCAGCCTTCCTCTCTTTCCCCTCCTGGCCCATCACCGTAGGTGTCATCCCGCTCTTTCCCGAGCTGCATGGCCGCTATGGCCATGGCTGCTGGTTCCATCCACGCGCACGTGCTGCTGCGGCTGCTTCTCTGCTCCCCTCTCCCCTTAGGTACCTACACGCGCACGTCCACACCCTATCACTGCTTGCCCCGTGCACCTCCAGATTCTGGTCGTCGCCGGCCACGTTCTCCCGTCGTCACCGTCCTCCAGCCTGAGCCCAAAGTCTGCATCTTTCCGTTCCAAATTCAGTTAACCCGGTGTCCTCTCTTCATGTACTTTCAGTTTCCGATCCAAACACCAACACCGAGCCAGCCCAGTGGCAGTGCTCCCGCTTCCTTTCCCAGATGGCCCAACTTCCAATCCCAGGCCGAACAATTCCCTCCCTTTTTCATTGTTTTATTCTTTTTGCAAATTATGTTTCAAATCATATCTTCTAATCTATAAGTGCAAACTAAAAATGTTATATATGAAAGTTATTTGGAAAAATGTAAGGAATTTGAATATGGCATGCTCATCCATGTTTGCATCATATAGCTTGCACCTTAATTGTTGTTTGTAGATATAACGCCTAACTATTTAAATATGGATTATGATGGCAATAATATAAATAATGTCCCCATTCCATTTAATTTTGAGTAGCTCACCCATGCATTGTGTCGCAATAGTGGAACACGGGGTTCCCTGATGCGGTCAAAGTGGGTCCACCGCCAGTGGGCCCACCAAGAAGGCGAACAAGGCAAGGGTTCAAGACTAGCAGATGGGCCCCCCATCTGCCCACGGCAATCAGGCAAGGACGGCATCGACAACCACGACTAAGGGCTAGGGGACCTTCCGAGGTCGTCCTCAACTCGGCAGACGACGTGGAGGTCCCGGGGACCCGGACCCCCGGCAGGAGGCCAGGTTCACCTCCGGGTTCCAGCCTCCGTACAAGCGGAGAGGATAAGCTTGCCAGCTCCGGCTGGAAGCTACTGGAAGACTTGGGCGCCAAGAAGACTGAGGTGCTGCGGGGGGACACGGTCGGTAAAGGTGTCAGCCTTTGTCCGCCCGCCCAGCAAAAGGTGGGCGACCGCAACTAACCCCCCTCAAGAGAATACTTGGACGAGAAGAGGCCACGTCGCCTCCTAAGAAGAACCTGGAGGGGTTTTCCCGCCTAAAACCCCTCCGCCCCCAAAGGTGCCCTTGTGGGATCCCCTGTTTTGGGTGATGTTTAATAGGGGAACCGTGGTAATAAGTGTAACCAGCATCAATTTTATCAAAAAGGGATATTCCAAGGGAATCCATAGGAACATAGCATTCATCAATATAGCATTCATCCTTCTTAGGTAAGCATGGAGGGTAATTATATAATGTAAGAGTTAGAGAGTTAATATCATTATAAGGTAGATCCTCAATTTGTCCTTCACTCTCTTGCTCTTGTTCATCCAATGAGATCTCAGTTTCAGCAATTTCTTCTTCCACAGGTTCCTGAAAGACAACAAGTTCTTCTTGATAATAAGTTTTCTCAAGATATTCAGTAATATAAGGATTATCATTGTAATACTCAAGGAAATATCCAGGTATAACAAAAATTTCAGATTTGTAAGAAGCTTCATTAATATTCTTAAGCTCAGCAGTAATTTCATAGGCTCCCATAAAAACAACAAATTGTTCAATTTGTTCAAAATTATCAAAGTCATAGTTTACTTTAGCATAAGAGGACAATATTTCATTATAATTATAATCACATTGGAAAGGGAGGTGTTTATGCCTCCTACAGCAAAAAGATTCATTAAGGCACCAGGATTCATCATATGTAGAGCAAAAGTTTTCAGCAAGACTTTTGAATTTATTTAGTTGTGCCCATAAGTGTTTCCCTTTTTCAGACAAGCGGTATTCCTTATAATATTTTTGTTGTTCCTCCGTGAACCCACCTTGCAAATAAGATCTAGTCTCACAGAAAGTAACTATTGATAGCAAGTAAAGAACAAGACATAATAACAGGAAAAAACCGAAATAAACTAGGTGCTGGAATTTTTTATTTTTTGTGTTTTTCAGTTTTAGAGCAAACGAAAGGCAAAACAAGACTAACAAAAAATATACTAAGCAAGACAATAACAAAGTAAAGTGAAAGGATGTGTGAAACTCCCCTAGCTGAAGCTTCCAAGTCCCTGGCAATGGCGCCAAAAAAAGCTTTTGATGGCGGACTTGGTAGTTCGAGAAGCCTTCTTTAAATCCCCGGCAACGGCGCCGAAAAAAGCTTGCTTGTTGGCGTGATCACACGTTTGCTGGGTGAAAGTGCATGGTTGCTCCCATGCATGGTTTTGGTAATTAATGACAATCTCTATGGACTAATGTTTGCATTGAGCTATATTCATAGGTGTGTTCATTTGAGTAGCTTGATCTCCATTTGTTGGAGTCAAAGCTAAGGGAAGAAAAGTTTGTGTTGATCAAGGCTTTGTGCGGATTGATCAACACTCAAGTCCAAGTGAAGATATGCTGATGGGTGCTCACTACAAGAAATATGCTATCCGGTGACCCTTCATATTGGTCACTGAATGGTCACGTTTTTTCATTTGTGACCATTTTATGACCAAAAATAGTTGGTCAAAAGATGAGGGTCACTAATTAAACTACGTGACCTTTTTTGAAAATTGGTCATAGACGGTTATGACCAAAAAAAAGGTCACTGATTTTACGACCAATTATTTTGGTCACTAACAATCTGGCCAGACCACATCAGATCTAACGTGGCAGAGCTGACATGGTAGAATTGTGACCAAATAGAATGGTCGTAGATCAGAATCAGCCCGGTCCATTTTAGCCTACTATATGGGCCGGACCTAACTATTCGGCCTTTTATCTAGGCTTTTGGTCGGACTTTTGTTTTGGGCTTTTGGGCTTTAATGGTCTTTTTTTAGGCCTTGGCCTTTTTATACATTATTTTCCGTTTTTCTTTTTAATTTTCTAGCTGATCCCACCATACAGATGTCCCACTTGTCAGATTTCTATTTCACATTGGTCCCACTCGTCAGATTTCATTTTCCCACCAGTCCCACAAGTCAGGTACCAATATTTCACCAGCAAGAATCAATATTTCTATCATTGTAGAGAGAAAACATAGGAAAAATTTCAGATAACAGCCAAAGTAAATCTATTATAATCCTTTCATAGTTCTAATCAATCACAGTATTACAAGTTATAAAAATACTAGTAGCTACTATTTGCTAACGGGGTCTTCAAGCTTCTTAGAATTTCTTCATCCAGGAGCGCTCTTGTAAAAGAGGGGAATGCCATTTTCCTGGACCTGACAATAAAACAAGAACAGTTAGGAACAAAATAAAAAATATAACTACAAAGAGCTAGGATTAAACCATGATGAAAGTAGAAAATAATAGTAGATCCGTGGCAACCGAGGAAGGCATAAATGCTTATTTCGTTGTTCGCTAAATTATTTTTTGGAGCTGTTCACAAGGTCACTAGTTGAGAATCATCCAAGTAACAAATGCAGAGTACACAAAATATAAATTGGCTAGCAGCGCTACAGAGACAGTGTCTTGAGATAGCATGATAATTCTAATAACCATATGACTATTGCTGCATGCTGATCATACTACTTATCTTATTTAAAATGAACAGTTGAACACTAACAAAATTGGGTCTTCAGGACGCATCAAACATGTCGTAGAAATAGGACTGCGGCCAGTTCAATCAAAGGGGTGACTTACTCGATTCAGGCTTCTCGACCTCACACAAAATGTGGATCATACCAGCCTTATAGCCCAGGAAGGTAGTGAGATGGCAAGGCTTTTGTTGGTCATCCTTAGAGAAGGCCTTCACTGCATAAACAGAAATCAAGCTGTGGCTGGTGAGGCAGATGCATAAACAAAAATATAAATGATAAACAACACTTGACAGGTTGTTGTACAGTAATACAGACATAAGCACAATTCAACCAACCATTGTTGTCACTTTGTCCATTTCAGATTAGAAGTACAGAGTATACAATAAGAATGGAGACAAAATTGTGTCAAAGCTCAAAGTGCAAACCAAGCTCTAAAGCAAGAGTGCCTCCTCAAAACAACATTCAAAATTCGGGCAGAAAAGTAATACCTGGCTGGTGGTGGTAATTCAGTACATTATGGGCAAACAATAGTTCTAGACTACTAGTACCTAGCAATCATATGAAACTCTCTTTGCTCTACCCCAGTGACCAGATCATAAAAGAAATCAGAAGTCAAACTATAACTTGCGCATGTACAAGCCACTCCAAGCAGCCAAGAGCAGGAATACATCATTTAGCTCATCTTTTTATGTCAACCATATAAATCATACACATTTACTTGAATACCATAGGAAAAGAAAAATGTTCAACAAGTACAAGAAAGGAACAACAATCTGTTTAAAGTATTTGAGGTTTGAGGCATTTTCAATATTACAATCGATACATCACAGCCAAAATTTCAATCCATGGACACCACATGATAGAAAAGGTACAAAGGCACTAATTGCTACTGAAAACCACAGCAAGGTACAGAGCAAAGGCGAACTACACTTCAAAAACTGAACACAATCCCATTAAACTAAATTATGTCATACACATTTTGGCAATTCATCTTCACTGCAGGTAAACTGGTTGCGAGCAACCAGGTTTTTTCTAGTAGATTACTGAGGAAAGGCGCAATGCCTCTGTAAGCTGATTACATCAGTGACACAGGCCACCGAAAACAAGCGCAAACAATTGAAGCGACTAACAACGATCATGTCGTGGTGCCACGGCAGGATGGTCAGGCACCACAGTTCAGATAGAAGAGGGAGAAACCAAAGTTACTCACCAGCACTGGACCGGACCAATGGAGAAGGAGATGAGGCAGTCCAAGTAGCCACCGTAGCCGGGTGAGCACGGGAGTACACAAAGTGATCTCATTTTTGATGATCTTTTGTCTCTATCTTGTTGCAATGCCTCATCTTTGGACCAAAACACACATAGCACTATAAATGTCATACATGCTAGTGTTGATAGTCCTTGCATATCTTCCAAAAATTGCTTAGATAAATCTAAAGATGATATGCTTGCTTTATCTTGTTCCAATGATAAAAATGCTTGTGTTTCCTCTAACTCTTGCATGAATAATAATGTAGAGGAAATCCAATTTGCTATGCAACAAGATGTGAACTTGAGTAGTTCAAAAATTCATTGTGCTTCTTCATCCATCACTCATTGCCTTATCGCTAAATCTTCTAGTAGTGATGATAATAATAATGATAATGATAATAATGATGAAGAAGATGATATGTAAAAGGTTAATGCTCTTTTTCAAAATAAAGGTCTAATGATTCTTAAAGCCCTCCCTAAAAATATAAATGCTCAAGCTATCCTCTTTGAAATTATGGAAACTATTGAGGCTTTGGAAGCAAGCCTTGAAGAAAAGGGTAAGATTGAAAGAGATGATGCTATGGAGAAAGCATTGTTAGAAGATGCTCTTGAGGAAGAGCAAGAGACTCGTGCTTCTCTTGAGGAGAAACTAGAAAATATTGAGCAGTATCACAATGAAATAATTGCTAAAATCATTAAAGAACATGATCATGCTCATGCAAAATATAAAGTGTTTAAAATGGAAAATGCTAGATTAAATAATGAGCTTGACAAGTTGTCTTCTCCATTTCTAATGCTAATGATTCTTGTGATACTAACTCCAATTCTTGTGAAGCATCTACTTTGAAGGAGAATGTTGAGCTAAGGGCTCAACTTGAGTTGCTAACTAGCAAGTATAGGAAGTTGGAAGAAAATCATAAAAAGCTATCTAGCTCTAATGATGATCTTCTAGCATCCTATGCTAGTCTAAAGTTAGCTCATGAGGCCATCACTACAAAGGTAACATCTAGTGAGCCTCATGTGGATAATAGCACAACCGTAACTAAAAATGCTATATTGCCATGTGCTAGTCCTAGTAGTTCATCCACTAAAAATGTTGGTACATCATGTGATGAATTACTTGCTTTGCCTTGTTGCTCTAACAATGATGCATCTACCTCCTCTAGTACTTGTGTTTGTCACTAACCATGTATAGGAAATAAAAGACCTCAAGGCCCAAGTCATTTCTTTGAAGAATGACTTGGAAAAGCGTCATGAAGGGAAACGTGCACTTGAAAACATGTTGAGTGTGCAACAATCCCCTAATGACAAGAGTGGACTTGGATTCAACTCCAACAACAAGAATAAGTCCAAGTTCAACAAGAAGAAGGGCTAAGTTCAAGTCAAGAATCCGGCCAACATCATTTGTTTCAAGTGCAAGCAAGAAGGGCACCATCTTCGGGATTGCCTAATGAAGAAGAAGCCTATTAGTGAGAAGCAACTAGGGAAGCGGCCTCTTGCTCAATCTCGTGGTGCACCATGAGTTGAACAAAGACCACCTCCTAAGAAGAGTCAAGTTATTGCTCCTCAAGTTGAGGAGCCTATTAAGAAGAAGAAGAGTCGGTGTTGCTACCTTTGCCGTGGCAAAGGTCATCTTGCTTCTTCATGCACTAACGGTGACTCACCCAACCCTATCATAATTGATGATGATTATTCTCTTGGGAAGGATAGAAGTGGCAATGTGTTTGCCAAATATGTGGGAGCTCAAAGTGGTGTCAAGAAAAGCACCATTTGGGTTCCTAAACCTATTGTGAGTAACCTCTTAGAACCCAACTTGGTTGGGGACCATCAAGCTTCAACTTGATCAATAGGTGATGTGGAGGACATTGGTGACTTGGCTATTTTTGAAGCAAAGGGATCTTCATGGTATTATTTCTCAAGCCAAGTCAATTGGATTATCATATATCTATCTCATATACAATGCTTCCTCCTTGCGGTAACTTGTATTTAATTCATATATACATTATAAGTTGCTTGCTCCCTTGCATGTGTTAGTTTTGTTCCTAGCATGTGCTTGTATATGATATGCTACTTTCCTACTTGTCTTGTTATTTAAGGTTGTGTATGATAATTGTATATCATGTATGTGTAATTTGTGTGTTGAGCTTTATTGAATCTTGTGTGGATTTCATTTGGCTCTTTGAGATATTATTGGACTATCCCATTTTCGGGGAGTGATGTGCTTTGTGCACCTCACAAACCTAAAAATGTGTGTACATGAGGCACACCACCTAGTATTGATATTTCAATATTATCTAGCTACTATGTGGAATGTCATAGTCATGAGAAATTCAAATTCTACAATGTCCATTAATTTCTCTAGTTGGTTTTATTTGCCTCTTGTTTAAAATAATAAATGAATTATCACATTATGGGGGAGTAATAAGCTATGTGCATATTACAATCCCACAAAATGTGAACATTTGAGGTTTGCCACTTAGATTTGATATTGCAAATTATCTTTCCTATGTGGCATGTTTGCTCGAACAAGTTCCAATTTTCCTTTGGTTATCCTTTGGCTCTTGTTTGTGTGAGTTTGCTTGGTGTGGTTTTTCTCTAATATCCATTTCCATATATTATGTGAGAAACCATTTGCTTCATCTTATTTTAACCATGGCTTTGCCGGTATGTTCGAATTGTTGGAACTACCAACAAACCTTATTCAAAAATGGCATTTTAATTCTTATCTCTTGCCATATGCTTATTTGTTGTGAAGTTGGTCTTGAACATCATTCCTATATACCACCGAGAAATGTCTCCATATACTCCTTGTCCATGACAAGTGATTCTAGTAATTGTGGTGGATTTTGTAGATCATCTTCACATTGGCTCTTGCTTTAAATTGCCCTCTTTGCCTCTTGCAGGGATCCTATTTTCAATCGGTAGTGTTTAGTGTTATAGATAAAATATGGAGAGTAATGATCCCAAATGCAAATATCTAACATAATGCATGAATCTTGGGAGAGCATTCCTTTTTATTTAGAACACTATTCTATCTATCATTTTTTTATCCTTTCAATTGGCATTTGATTTTTCATCTTATGTTTTGGTACCTTCAATTGGTATTAATTGGAATTTAATATCTCCTCCATAGATATTTGTTCCAATTAATATTTATTGTGGGAGTCTTGATACCTTTTGCCTTATTTTACTTTACTTGATTTCGGTCAAGTATCATCCTTCTCTTGGTATCTTGGCTCCTAGTTGGCATCATTTTTTCAATTGGTGTCTTATCTCTCATGTGTTGTTTGATTTGATTCCTTTTGATATCACACTTCGTGTGTTGATGTGTTTTGGAATCAATCATATGTTGATTTGATTTTTCCTCATTCATGTGTTGATTTGGATTTTGATATAATTTGGACAACCTTTTTGTGTCACACTTTGGTGTGGTCTCTTCTTGGTTTTCTTGGTGTTTTCGTCCAAATTATATCTCGTTCGGTTCTAGAAAGCCTTTGCATGTTCGGTTACTAATTTATATTATTTTAGCATGCTTATCTTTCTTGATCCAATATATAGGGTATACTCCATCGAATCCTAAATCGGCTAAGACGTGCATGAAATTCAATTTCATATCTATATGCACATATTCATGTGGAGTATGTCCTATATATTGTAGTTGATCTAACTACTATGGAACCCAATGAGTTTGGGAACCATTTTGTACTCTAATTGTGTTTTAGGTACAATGGAGATGCATTGGATGCTTGCCTCATTCATAAGGAAGGTGTTCTCACCGTGTGATTGTCGGAGTCAAGCTTTGATGACAAACCAACTCTCATCATCTTCATCGTCAATGCATCTCGGTAACAAGTATCCATCTCATGCATACCTTTTCTAGTTTCAACCTTGTGTAGGTTGCCTCTTGGCATGAAATCTCTTATATGCAATTGTTGTGGTTTTGGCCTTTTCCTTCACTTAATATATCTTTGTGATATGTGTGTTGAATTTGCAAAAACCTTTTCTTCAATTGATATTATTTCCTTGTGATACTTGTTGCCTAACTCAAAGCATCTTCACTATCTCTTGTTCCCTTAGTGATATGTGTGATGCATTTGATATATTTGAAGTTCATTCATATACAATGAGATAAATTTGAGCTATGTGCTATGCTTTTAAGCAACAATTTCATTTGTATATTTATGACTTCCTTTTGGATACCTTGTTCTCTTTTTCCCAAACCATTTCATATGTGCAAGTTTCCTTGTGGATGTATATCGTTAATGATTTGTCTACTTAGAATCCTATACATATGAGAGAGGTCACCTTTAGTTGGTATCCTAATTTTTGAGCTACCTTGCTTTTATCTATAATTCTTTGGTGGCTCCAATTTTATCTCATGAGTGCTTGTCTCATTTTTTATTGGTATCTTTACACACTCATGTATTTGTTGAAGATCTTTTACCTCATGCTTACCATGGTGAGCATGTTGATTTTTATTGGCTAAATGCCCTCACTAGCTTTTGGCATTTTCAATTGGTTTTAGTTTCCAATTGGTATCCCTAAGCTCGTAAACATATTCCTTTTAAAGATCTTCGTTTTATCTCGGTAGGGCCTATCTTATGTTGAATCTTTCAAAATTGGTATCTTCTTATGGCTCAACCACATCTTTGGTGCAAGTGCTATGATTTGTTTTTTTTTTGCATTATGCACTCTTGCACTTGTTGAGTGTTCAAGATGACTTTGGGGGAGCGAGGATGCAATTTTTGTGCACTCCTGAATTGTGCATGAAAATTGGGGAGCTTCTCCGTTTTTATTTAGAACTCTCGCTTTGGATCTTTTTTGATTGCCTTTCTCCTTTGTGGAGATGTTAAAATGAACTCATTTCTTTGCAATCTTTTGATCCTCAATATAGTTTGATTTCCTCTAATTTTTCGTTAAAAGGGATTGTCATCACCTTTATGGAGGAACTCATATTATATTGGCTCTCTAAATTTTTCTTCCCATTTCGGCAATCGATGCCAATGGGGGAGAAGTTTAGAGGGTTTAAGGGAATTTGGGTTTTATGCTTTTGTTGCATTTTCCCTTAATGCGCTTTGCATCCTTGCTTGTTTGTCTTGCAAGGATGCTTTATTCATTATATAAACCCTCTTAATATGGGATTGTCATCAATTACCAAAATGGAGGAGATTGAAAGTGCATGGTTGCTCCCATGCATGGTTTTAGTAATTAATGACAATCTCTATGGACTAATGTTTGCATTGAGCTATATTCATAGGTGTGTTCATTTGAGTTGCTTGATCTCCATTTGTTGGAGTCAAAGCTAAGGGAAGAAAAGTTTGTGTTGATCAAGGCTTTGTGCGGATTGATCAACACTCAAGTCCAAGTGAAGATATGCCGAAGGGTGCTTCTCCCATCTTGGTGTATGGGGGAGCATTATGCGAATCTTCACCGAAGCGCAATCAAAGAAAGGTGGTGCATCTTGAGGAGATGAAGATCGTCTTCATCAACCTCAAGTGGATTAAAAGCGCAAGGCAAAGGTATGATCTTGATAGGGTTTCTATTTTACCGGTCTCATGATGTTTAGTGAGAGACCGGGTTATAGGATAGTTAACCGTACTATCAAGAGGGGCTCTCGACCGAGTATCGTGATCGTATCGTTCGTGGAGAGCTCAAACCTTTGCATCCATGCAATCATCTTTATTGATTCTTATTTGTCTCTTATCATGGTGTGGTCTTGGTGCTTGTCGTGCTTGTCATGACAAGCCTAAGTTCACCGAAAACGATTTTCATTTGCGTCTTCTATTACGGTTTCGGTATTGGAGATTTTGTCGGTTCATCCGTGCGGAAGATTTATCTCTTCCATTTCGTTGCAAAATCTCCACTACTTGTTTCCCATTTTCAAAGGTTGCATTTGTCGTCCTCTTTCCAACAAAAGTGGTTTCCTCTCTTTTGGACTTCATTTGCAAAAGATATGTCATTTGCGGTTTGCGAAATAGAGGTTGACCCTTCCCCTTTTAGTCTTTGCAATATTTTGTTGGACTATGATGTTTCTCTGCATAATCTTGTTGTGCTCGTTGTGACGTTTCCATCGAGTCCAAGATTATCGAAAACGGAGTTCATTTGCAAAAGTTATGGGGTTCTGATTTCACTGTTTGGATCTACCCCGGAGATGGTCCGGAGTCTCCGGTCACACCGGAGTCTCCGCCCCAAAGGACCCGGAGTCTCCGGTCTCCTGTTTTTCGTTGTCGAATGAGTTTGTGTGGTGCAGTACTGTACTGGGGTTCGGAGGTCCCCCGGAGATGGACCGGAGTCTCCGGCCCAAGGGACCCGGAATCTCCGGCCCCAGGTTTTCTCAGCTCGTTTGCGTCTTTGTCGTGCGGTACTGGATAGAGGTCCGGAACACCCCCGGAGAAGGGCCGGAGTCTCCGCCCCTCTGGACCGGAATATCCGGTCTTCCCTGATGACCCGGAGTACCCGGAACCTGGCCAGAATGTCCGGCCCAGGCCGGAGTCTCCGTCCCACTTACACCGGAGTCTCCGTTCTAAAAAGGCTGGAACGGCTAGTTTTTGGGGGAGGCTATAAAATGCTTCCTTCTTCCCCAAAACCTGGTTGCTCACCTTGCTCACTTGTTTTCCTCTCTCCTCCATTGTTGCTAACCTTGTGAGCTTCATTCCTCTCAATCCCTCCAATGATTCTTGCACAAACTTAGGGATTCAAGAGAGGAGATCTAGATCTACCATTCCACCAATCAAAATCTCTTCTAAGTGAGGGGAACCTAGTGGATCTAGATTTGGGGTTGCTTTGTGTTCATCCCCTTTGTTCTTCCTCTTTTATTCCCTCCATAGCTTTAGTTGCTTTGGTTGGAATTTGGGAGTGAAGGATTTGACCACTTAGTGTGTTCTTGCCTTTTGCATTAGTTGCATCGGGTTGCTCTCCCCACGGTGATACGTGAAGATCGAAGTTGAGAAGCTTTTTACTCTTGGGTGCATTGTGTTCCCAAGAGCTTGTGTCTCTTGGGTGCATTGTGTACCCTAGACGGTTTGGAGGTGCCGCGAAGACTTCGAGTTGTGAAGCTTCGGCACGAGTTTGGGAGCCCCCAATTGAGTTGTGGGTGTGTGCCCCAAGAACGGTGTAAAAGGGCTCCGGAATCCGCCTCGAAGGATTCCGATAGTGGAAGGTGAACAAAACCTTTGGGTTCGGTTCATCGGAGAATAGGGTGAGGCCTTTGTGGCATCTTGAGTAGGCCTCTTGTGGCGAGCTCACACCCCTCCAACAAGACGTCTCCGCGTGCCTCGATTATTTCTATACCCGAGCCTATTACTTATGCAATTTACATTGTGATAGCCTTCGTGCTTGAAGTTCATATCTTGCTATCACCTTGTTGTCATTTTGCTTACCATAAGTTGTTGGTGCACTTAGGCAAACCTAGTATATTAGGTGTTGGCTTGTTAATTTAAACATCTAGTTTTATTCCGCAATTATCAAGCCCCTAAATAGAAAAAGTTTTAATCGCCTATTCACCCCCCCCCCCTCTAGGCGACATCTAGGCTTCATTTGTTCTTTCACTGGGGAACCCCAAGAGGAAGGTACGACGCAGTAAGGTACCTGTTTCCCTTGATTACAAAACCAAGGTTGTCAGATCTAGTAGGACTTGCAGAAGGCTTAGCGAGGTGTCAATCTACTCTGGCGCTTATAGATTAACGCAGACCTGCACTACAATCACAAACAAGTACTTTGGCCCAACGAAACAGAGAGGTTGTCAATCTCTCCGGCTTGCCGAACACAAAGGATTAATTGTGCAGATGTAAAATATGATGAGAGTGAAATATGACCAGCGAGAAAATGATGATGAAAAGCTATTAAAACGGTCGTAAACAATATAGGAAAATAGGACCGGGGTTCACAGATCACTAGCGGTGTCTCTCCAAAAGATATACATGATGGGTAAACAAATTACAGCATGGCAATTGACAGAATTGTGGGCGCAAAGCAATGCTATCATAAAACAGTATAGTTCACCGTTTCATCTAATATGGGCATTACGTCAAAATACATAGACCGTTATCCAACTGCATCTATGACTAATAATCCACCCCGGGATCGCTATCCAGCATGTCACCCAAAAGTATTAAGTTGCAAACAACAGATCATTACAATAAGCAAAGTGCATAATGTAAGCAATGTAAATAACATAAGGAAATCACATCACTGTTTTCTCCCTAGTGGAAACAGTGCATCTCTAGTCTTAATCATTTCTGTCAACCCGAGCTCAGACAAAGAGAGGCATGAACCCACTATCTAGCATAAATACTCCCTATACAAAACTAATAATTACTTGGCCAAAGCATCCACTAGCATCGGAGAGCATGGAAGATCATAGATAATATATAACACATAGATGAACAAAAGTAATGACTTCTGAAATTCATCGGATCCATGCAAACACAATCATTTAGCAGTTACAGAGAATATGATCTTGATCATGATAGGCATCTCACAAGATCTAAGCAATGGAGTACAAGGAGGAGAGACAACCATCTAGCTACTACTATGGACCCGTAGTCCCGTGGTGGACTACTCACGCATCACTCCGGAGGCAGGCATAGTGGTGTAGATGCCTCCGGTGTCGATTGCCCTCTCCGGCAGGGTGCCGGGAAGAGGTGCAAAACCCTCCCGAACTAGGGTTGTCGATGGCGGTGGCCTCGGACGACTTCTGGAAAATATGATCGGGTGATTAGGGTTTTCGGGTCGAAGACTAATTTATAGGCGAAGAGGCGACTCGAGGAGGCAAACGAGCCGCCCAGGTAGGGCCCAGGCGCGGCCTAGGGTGGGTCCGCGCCTGGAGGTCGTCTGGAGGCTGTGGCCTCCCCCTCCGGGCGTCCTTCTGGCTCCGTCTTTGTTTCAACTTGGAAATAAATCCCATAATTTTTCAATGCATTCCGAGAAACTTCCCAGAACAACTTTTCTGAAACAAAACTACAATATTAAACAGGAACTGGCACTGGGCATCTTTTTAATAGGTTAGTTCCATAAATCATGCCAAAATGATATAAAAACATTATCAAAACATGTGGCACTGATATATAATCAAGGATAGAACATCAAAAATTATAGATACGTCGGAGACGTATCAAGTCTAATAACAACAACTAACAGCTCTTAAAAGATATAAGCGAAACACAAGAGCTGATAAGAAAAGCAAGCTAAGAATACTAAACAAAATATAAGCGAAGTGCAGAAGTATTCTTATGAAAAAGCGGAGCGTGTTTCTCTCCCACACAAGATAGCTAGGATACAATAAAGTATATGACCATCAAACAAACCAAAAAAAAACTGAAATCAAAATCAAATGACGCTCCAAGAACAGCACAAAATATGTAAAGTGATAAAAACTTAGTTTCAACGGAGACGACCTAATGGTTGTCGATGAAGAAGAGGGGATGCCTTGGGCATCCCCAATCTTAGATGATTGAGTCTTATTGAATGTCCTGGGGGCATCCCCAAGCTTGTGCTTTTATCCATCCTTCAATTTCTTTCATCATCCTCTCACGGAACTCGAAAACTCCCTTCGCAAAAAACTTCAAATAAACTGATTAGAGAGTTAATTCCCATAAAATAAAATCCACTTGGGTTCCACCAATATAAATTGCACAAACTTGATTTAGCATTATCTACTGTTTACTAAACCTCAAAGTGGCACTCCTTCCAAAAAGTACCGCGAATGACGCTAATAAAAGAGGCAAATACAAATAAAGGCAGAATCTGTCAAAAACTGGACAGTCTGTAAAGATCGAATTTTTAGAGGCACTTACGTGGCTCAAATCAGAAAACTCAAAACTAATAAAAGATATATAAAAGTATCAGGCTTTCTTTCAAAACAATTTAGAAAAAGATCACGTTCTGAGATTTTTCGAGATTTTGTGTAACAGGCGCACAGAATCTGTTTCTGGACAGCAAAATCAACACCTCGCACTTTCAATGCATTAGAGGCTAATTCTTGGCACAAAAACCAAAAGAAAAAGATACAATGAAGTTGCTATAGAGGCAACAACTTCATGACTCAAGAAAGAACAAATAAAAATTGGGTTTCCTCCCAACAAGCGCTTTTTAATGCCTTTTAGCTAGGCGCAATGCCAAATATCAAGTCTTTTTGGAGGCCTTAGCAACATCAAGAGCATAGCTAGACCTTATGATTGATTCAAAAGGTAGTTTCATTCTGTTCCTAGGGAAGTGTTCCATCCCTTTTCTAAGAGGAAACTGAAATCTTATAGTACCTTCTTTCATATCAATAATAGCACCAACGGTTCTCAAAAACAGTCTTCCCAAAATAATTGGACAAGAAGCATTGCAATCAATGTCCATAACAATAAAATCAACGGGAACATAATTGTTATTAACAACAATAAGAACATCATCAACTCTACCCAAAGGTTTCTTTTTAGAAGAATCGGTAAGATGAACATACAAATGACATCCTTCAAATGGTTTGAAATCAAGCATATCATAGAAACTTTTAGGCATAACACTACTAAAAATCCGGAGATCAGCGACGTTTCTGAGGCGACGTTCCAATACTGTCGCGTGTTTCCGTCGCGGATGATTGGAAAGTCGATTTTGCTCTCAACGTTTTGGTTTTTTCACTCAAGGGCCGGTTCATCCCGAAGTTTAGCACATTTTACATTGCAGATTTTCGTCCCCGGCCCATTAGGCCCAGTTTGAGCCAAGTTTCCGGCAACGAAACTAGTCTTGGCCACGTAGAACGTTGTGAATTTTCGTCCACCGACACATCCTACCCATTTTGTATCCTTTGACCGGTTACGACCGAGCAGTTGGTGCCTAGGCCACACCTGTCATCCAAGGTTGTGTCTCACAGCCATGTTGTGTCTCACGGCTGTTTCTAATCTTGCAAATAAGCATGCACATAATCTTCCAAATCATCACAATTAACCACAAATTTAACATTACAGTGAACAAGCCCCTTCTGAAACAAATCACTAATCACTAATGACGCCGTACCTAGCCGAGTGTGCGCTGCCGCGCCGCAGCCATCGCCTCCGCATTCTCCAGTGAATGGAGGATCGCTTCCGCGGTGTCGGCCTCTAGCTTGTCGCTGAAGTATCGAGCGAGCCTCGCTTGCCGGAGCTCTTCGGCAGCAAAACTCTCTAGAGATGCTAAAATCCCCGCCTGCATTTCTTCCTCCTCGACCTCCTGATGCAACAAATCGGTGCGGCGTTGCGCCTCGAGGGCACGCGCACGCGCCGCACCTTGCACGCTTGATACGGATCAAACGTATCTATAATTTTTTATTGATCCATGCTAGTTTTGTGATGTTGTCACATGTTTCTACTATCTTATTACATCATTTTTATGCATTTTGTCGGACTAACCTATTGACAAGATGCCTAGTGCCAGTTTCCTGTTTTTGCTGTCTTTTCGTTTCAGAAACATACCACAGGAAATATTCTCGGAATGCGCTGAAAATTTACGAGGATTTTTTATTCGCCAAGACGGAGTTTCAGTCCAGAGGGCAGCCCTGGGGGCCACCCACAGGGTAGCGATGACCCCAGCTGCGGTCTGCCCTAGGGCGGCAGGTGGGACCCGCCCCTACTCCTGGTGAGTTCCCTCGACCCCTCCGACGCCTATAAAATTAGATTAATCCCAAAAACGTCGAGGCAGCCATTATTTTCCAGAGAAGTCAACCCGAGGCGCCGCCACCATAAACCCTTGTTCGGGGGTGATTCTGAAGCTGATCCCGGCACCCTGCCCGTGGGAGATCGATCCCGGAGGGCTCTTCATCACCATGCCTTCCTCCGGGATGATTTGTGAGTAGTCCCACCTTGGACTACGGGTCCATGGCAGTAGCTAGATGGTAGTCTCTCTCCCTTGTGCTTCATGTATTATGATCTTGTGAGCTGCCTAACATGATCAAGATCGATTATTGTAATGCTATGTGATGTGTTTGTTGGGATCTAATGGATTATGAAGTTATGATCAGATTGTGCATGATTCTTATATGTTGATTTATGTTCTTGCATGCTCTCCGATGTGCATAGTTACTTTGTGATTGCGAGGATTTTTTATTCACCAAGACGGAATTTCAGTCCAGAGGGCAGCCCTGGGGGCCACCCACAGGGCAGGGACGACCCCCAGCCGCGGCCTGCCCTTGGGCGGCGGGTGGGACCCGCCCCTACTCCTGGTGGGTCCCCTCGGCCCCCTCTGACGCCTATAAAATCAGACTCATCCCAAAAACATCGAGGCGGCCATAATTTTCTAGAGAAGTCACCCCAAGGTGCCGCCACCATAAACACTAGTTCAGGGGTGATTCTGAAGCTAATCCCGGTACCCTGCCGGAGGGGAGATCAATCCCGGAGGGCTCTTCATCGCCATGCCTTCCTCCGGGATGATTTGTGAGTAGTCCCACCTTGGACTATGGGTCCATGGCAGTAGCTAGATGGTAGTATCTCTCCCTTGTGCTTCATGTATTATGATCTTGTGAGCTGCCTAACATGATCAAGATCGATTATTGTAATGCTATGTGATGTGTTTGCTGGGATCTGATGGATTATGAAGTTATGATCAGATTGTGCATGAGTCTTATATGTTGATTTATGTTCTTGCATGCTCTCTGATGTGCGTAGTTACTTTGGCCAACTGATTGTGTGTGTCTCCAAGAGGGAGTATTTATGCTAGATAGTGGGTTCATGCCCTCTTTTGTTCCTGGGCACGAGTGACAGAAACGTCTAAGGGCGAGGGTGGGCTGAACTTCGCGAGGGCGGGGTAGCCAAGGATGGCGTTGTAGGGCAGGCCGATGTGCGCGACGTCGAAGTCAATCAGCTCGGTGCGGTAGTTGGCTTGCGTGCCGAAGGTGACCGCGAGCCTCACTTGCCCCAAAGGGGTCGTGAGACCCTCTGTCACCCCCGAGAAGGGCCTAGTGGGCATGAGCCGCTCGTATGGCACCTGAAGCTTCTCAAAGGTCTCGACAGAGATGACATTGAGGCCTGCACCCCCATCGATGAGCGTCTTAGAGACTGCGATGTTGTTGATGGTGGGGGTGCAGACCAGCGGGATGGTGCCAACAGTCGAAGTGGACTTGGGGTGGTCGCTGGAGTCGAAGTTGATGGGGTACTAGGACCACTTGAGGGGCCTGGAGGCCTCAACTCTGGGAAGCGCTGCCGCGATCTCGCGAGCGAGTTGCTTGAAGTGGCGGTTGGAGCTGGGGGCCTGAGCCCCACCGAGGATGCAAGCGGCCCCGCGAGGCACCTGGTAGCCCTCAGGAGTCTCGGCAGGGAGGTTGTCGTTCGCAGGCTGGACGGCGTTGGCTTGAGGGTTCTGCTGGTAGTTGTTGTTGTTCCAGCGTCGCCCCCCGCGGCCGCCACGGCCTTGCTGCCGCTCGCGAGCCTCGCGAGCCTCGTGAAGCCTCTTGAGGTCGTAGCAGTCCTCGGTGGCATGGGAATGCCTGTTGTGGTAGACGCAGAAGGGGCGATCATCTTTCTTCTCGGGGCCCGCGGCTGGAGCGGCAGCGCGAGGCTGCTTGGCGTCAGGTTCAGCTGCGAGGACCGCAGTGGTCTTGCGCTTCTCGGTAGATTTCTTCTTCTTGGATCCCTCAGCAGGGTCCCTTGGCTCGTTCTTGATGAACAAGCGGCCCTCCTCAGCCTTGGCGCACTTGTCCGCCAGGTCGAAGAGCTTGACGACGGTGGTGATGTTGTCGTGGATGCCAAGCTTCTCGAGCATCCGCACGTCCGTGACTCCAGCCTGGAAGGCCGAAATGACCTGCGTGTCGGTGGCGTTGGGGATCTTGTTGCGCACCTGGCTGAAGCGCTGGATGTACTTGCGGAGGGTCTCGCCAGGCTTCTGGCATACGCCGCGGAGGTCATTGTACGTGAGGTCGCGCTCGTACGTGCCCTTGTAGTTCGCGACGAAGCACTGGCAAAGCTCCTCCCAAGTGTTGATGGACTCAGCGGGGAGGTTCGTGAGCCACGAGGACGCGGAGTCCTTGAGGGCCATGGGGAACCAGTTCGCCATGACTCTGTCGTCGCCCCCGGCGGCCTGGATGGCCAAAGTGTAGAGCTGCAGGAACTCCAAGGGGTTGTTCTTGCCGTCGTAGCGCGGAGGAAGATCCGGCTTGAACTTGACCGGCCAGACGACGCGACGGAGGCTGCGAGTGAACGCAGCCGTCGTGCCGTAAGTGACAACGCCGTTGGCGAGGGTGGCGCGGAGGTGGCGCCCCGCGGTGGCGACGTCCTGGATGGCGCGGTTGTGGCGATTCTGCTGTAACAGCCCTAACTTGGTAATGAAAAATACGAAGAATTTTTCCACTTTTGTTCCCATGTTTGCATCATAGCATCCATATGCATTTGCCATTTCAAACTTTCACTTGGAAACAAATTGAAATGGGGAGGTAAACTTCTCAACCTCCAACCACTGCAATGCTCAACTCAAAACAAATCATGCTTGGACTTCCAAATGGTTTAGGAAGTTCCAAGTTTACTTTTGAAACCAATTCTCTAAATCCAAATGTCGCCGAATAAGAATTGCAATTGGGAACCCAATTTCGATTTAACTCAATTCCATTTTTGGAACCAAGTTAAGTTTTCCAAAAATTCAAACTAAAATAATGGGGAGCTTCAAATTGAATGTAAGATTCTCCATGAATATTTTCACTATTTTTTGGAATTGTCTAAATGCTCCAATTAAATACATTTTGGAAATTGCTCAAAATTATCTTAATTAAAAGCTATGAACAAATGTTGGACAAAATAATTTATTTGACCTCACCAATTTTTGTGGAGCACCTAAAGGTCACTTGGGGCCTATATGAATTTTTCTGGAATTTATAAAAATGCCCTGGTGCCTTAATTAATTGGTTAAAACCTGCTGCTGGGCTTGTTTGCAATTAAGTCAAACTTTCCAGGGACCTTTTCGCGATTCTTCTTTCCCTCTCTCTCCTCTCCACTGTGGCCATGGCACTGGCGCCATGCCCGACTGCCGGCCGAGCTGCCCTTGCCGCCGTGGCCTGTGAGCGTTTAGGAGCTGACCATGCCGCCCACCTGCTCCCCCTCTCATTTCTCTGCCCACTTCTCCCTCAAATTCCGGATCGGGGTGACCGCATTCCTCCTCCTTCCGAGCTCCACCATCGCCGCCGTTTCTCGCCGTTGCCACCGTCGCTTGGAGCCGCGCCGCCCGGATCCAGGGCCACGGCAAGAACCGTCGCGTTTCCCTCTCCCGTCTCACCGCCGAATCCGAGCCGGGGTGGCCCGGATCGACGGCCGCGTCCGCAACCACCCCGCCTCGGCCGCATCGTCACCGGCCCATGATTCCGGCCGTCCCCGCCTCTTCGTGCCGTCGTCTTCCACGCGTGCGACCTCAGGGTGAGCACCGCTCTCCTTTAGCCTCTTCCCGCATTTCCTTTCTCCTCTCACGCCGCCGATTCTTGGTCGCCGTCGCCGCCGGTGGCCACCGCACGCTTCAGCGCACCCCGGCCTGAACCGGCCAGCAGGCCGGCTGGTTCCGAGGGAGGCCCGGCCTAACGCCCGGCCTGGGCCGGCCACGAGGCCGGCTCCCTCTGGCTTGGGCCCGGCCTGGCCCCGGTTTTGGCCGGTTCGAAGGCCGGCAGCCTCTGCCACCGACCCGGCCTACAATCCGGCCTGGGCCGACCTGTGGGCCGGCCCAACAGTAAAATCTGTGAATTTGGAAAATAAAATGGAAATTTGAATAATTCATAACTATTTGAGAAATGCTTCAAATTCGACAAATCAAACTTCAAAATGTTCAGAAAAACACACTCTACCACTTGGAGTCATTGTAACCTTCTTTGGAATTATATTATTTTGGTTATTTAAGAATTCCTAAAATGGGTTAAATAATACCAAATTAGGAAAAATTCATAACTTATTAAATAATCGTCCAAAATTTATGAATAAAATATCAAAGTGATCAACATGTCAAATGCTATCAAATTATGCATTTATCACACCATGATCACAAATTCTTATTTGATGTTATTCATAATTTGATCAAATGAATTAAATTTAATTATTTATTTAATTTGCTATTTATTCATCGGTGATCCGAAAATTATAAATAAATTACCGAAATGCTCGGAATGACGAACCCTACCCATTCATGTCATGTTCATGCATATTTGAGCCACTTCTCTAATAATTTGATGATTTATAAAGAATGTGGCCACTAAGATAAATGTGGGGTTGTTTCCAAATAATTGCACTAATTATTTGGCTCCCTATTTAATGTTGCTTCTTAAATCATATAATGATATTCTTTGCATCAATTGGACATGTCATCATGTGATTGAGCATTGAATCTTGTGTCCTTGTGATTTATGTGTTCCTTGTTTTTCCTTTTGGGTGTCGATAGATTCCGGAGTCGAGGGTCTCTACTTACCCCGACAAGCAGTACTTCACGCCCGGGCAGCAAGGCAAGAGATAACCTAACCTTCTTGGCATTCTAGCATCCCAATGTTTATCAACTTATTTTATCCACCATAATATTGCATCCGATTCAAATGTCTCTTTTGAGCAAAATATAGAGAATCCTATGATTGCATGTTTCCCTGAGCCAATCACATGTACCCCTACCTAAGAACCCTAGTGTTGATGTGTTGGCCGGATACAAATGTAATTGTTGGTTATATGCTTAGCCATGCTTAGAAATGCTTAGTTGAAATACTAGTTATGTTCGTTATTGAATTCCATAATTATTGATGTTGATGGAATGATTCGGGCATGATGGATAATTGTGATGCTTAATTAAACTGCTAAGACGGCTTGGGTGAGTTGCCATCGGGGATTGTGTTTTGCCTCACTCTAGCCCCAAGGTGCGAGTTCTTTACCTCTTGAACCAAGAATGAGCTTGCTTCCGGAGGTGGGGGCATATGGAACCCCTTTGACCGAATAAGTTGTGAGGGGCTTGTCAAGGGTCCTCTAGTTTGCTATTTCCATTTGCGCTGTGAGTTGTGTGGGTGGAAAAGAAACGAGGATGGTGGTGTTTAGGATGTGGCCGCGGGGCAGGGCGCTGGGAGCGCTGAACCTGTCCTTCTGCACACTGATGGTCCTTGAGTAAGCCTCATGCAATGTAAAGGTCTAACCGCGCCCACTCGCCGGCCTTCCCCGAAAGAGGGCCAACTAGGTGAGCCGGACGGTACCGACGGGTAAATTAGTACACCCCTGCAGGGATAATCTTTTCGAAAAGCCGTGTCCGCGGTTATGGACGACTTGGGAATAGATGATAAGACCATAGAGAATCTTAACCTAATTGATATGGTAGCTAAAGGTTGCATAATCAATGTGTGGTAAGGTTCATTTCCTTGAGGGTGATTCGAGGGGGTGCCTTGGTGGAGATGAGTGTGTTTAGCTACAAGTAGGTTCGCCGAGAACCGAAGATGAAATGTTACTCTCTTACCCCTTTATAAAACTATTCTGAGTAGATGAATGCCATGTGTCATTTATGTTTCGGTTTATGAAAATTAGCTTTATGCAAAAGAAATACATACAAAGCTTTAGAGCCTCCGTCAGTCATTGGGCCTATATCGCCCTACTAAACTTGCGAGTACATCGTACTCAGTCTCTCTTTGCTGCCTTTATATTTGTATTTCAGAGGAGGACGACACCGAGCAACTAGGTGGGTTCTTCGTTGACGTCGACTACTAGTCTGGGGTTCCCAGGTGGCAGCTTGGGACCATGGAACAAGCTGGCTTGGGTGATGTTTATCTGTAGGCCTCTTAGGCCATAATTTGCATTTTGTTGTATTAGACAACGCTACCCGCTTCCGCTTGATGAATTGTTGGTCTGTGACCTTTTGATGTGTAATATTTGTATTCTTCTCGTTATATGAGTTGCTATATGTTTTTGTGTCGTAGAGTCATGCAATGTGCCAGTTGTTCCACAAGTCTCGGTCTCTTTACTATACATGGAAGCGATGTCTGAGCTTATGGCATGATCGAGGTGTTGTGTGCCGATGATCCATTCCGAGCACACCTGCCAATGAGTTTTGGCCTGGGATTGGTAAACCCAGTAACCCTCGATTGTGTAGCATGACCGGTTACACAACGTTCCACTGTATAGTTCTGGGGTCGGGGCGCTACAAGTTGGTATCAGAGCAGGACTACATGTAGGAAACCCTTTCTATTGGTCGATGTTGAGTCTAGTTGAAACTTATTTATAACCTAAAAATGAGTTGTGAAAACCTTCTTAGGATTCTTTTTACTCCTCATCCAACTCGCTCTACTCTGATTCTTACCTCTATTTGTTTTATGCTTGGTGTTGATGTTTAGGTTCTCGGGGTTGGGTTTCTACCGTCCAGTTATGTCCCGAGTCCGCTATATCCGTTTGATATCGCCGCGATGACGTTGTGTCACCGTGGTTGCCTAAATCTGTCTTAGTGTTTGTCAAATTCAATATCTATCTGGAAGCACTCTAATGATCTACCCTATCTGTCGGAGTTGGTTACTAACTTTGTCATTGTTCCAATTCTCCAGAATGGCTCCTACCCGTCGTGGGGAATCGGGCAACCCTGAGGCACCGCCGCCACCCTCAATGGCGGAGGTCCTGATGGCTATTGAGCAAAACCGGCTGCGAAATGAGCATCTGCTCGAGCAGCTGGTGCAGCAAGGGGCCAGGAGGAACACGGACTGCACTACTCTCACCGAGTTCTTGCGGTCCCAACCTCCCACCTTCTCTGAAGCTAAGGAGCCACTTGATGCGGATGATTGGCTTCGGGCACTAGAGCGCAAGTTTGCCGCTCTTCACGTTCCGGTGGCGGAACAGGTCAACTTCACCACCTACCTACTGAATGGAGCCGCTGGCTCCTGGTGGGAGAGTCACGTGGCAATGTTCGCCGCGGGCCATGTCTTCACTTGGGAGGCTTTCCGCACCGCTTTCCGTGCGGCATATATCCCCAAGCCAATTATGGAGCTCAAGAGGAGGGAGTTCCTGGACTTAACCCAGGGACGCATGGACGTCCAAGCCTATGGGTGGGAGTTCAACCACCTCTCCCGTTACGCCCCGCGGGACGTGACGAATGATGAGGACAAGCAATACCTCTTCCGTAAGGGGCTCGCACCTTGTCTCCGAAACGAGCTCCTACCCTTCAAGTTCACCTCCTACCAGGAGCTCTACAACCAGGCTCTCACCATGGAGCAGGGTAGGAAGGAGCTGGAGGCTTCTAAGAGGCCAGCTTCCACCGGCCACCAGAGCTCCTCTTCCTCTGAGGGCAAGAAGCGCCGGGTGTTTGTGCCCTTCAGCACTGTGCCCAAGGCACCCTTCGCACCGAAGACCACCAGGTACTTGCCACCTCCGCCTCGCCCAGCTACTTCGACCTTGGGTGTGGCTGGAGGCGGTTTTCGACCTCGGCTGCCTGCACCACCGGGGGTCACTTGCTTCGCTTGTGGCCAGCCGGGGCACTACTCTAGGGAGTGTCCCCAGAAGGCACCGGCTACCGCAGCACCTGCACCAGCACCCTCTACCCCAGCCGCCAAGGCTACCACCGTCAGCCGTGGCCGCCTGAACCACGTCTCGGCTGAAGGCGTTGAGGAGGACCCCAGAGTTCTCATGGGTATGCTTCGAATCAATGATTATCCTGCTTCAGTCTTATTTGATTCTGGAGCATCACATTCATTCATATCAATAGCTTTTGCACACAACCATCAAATTCCTTTTGTGAATATGGACTCCCCTTTAGTGGTTAAAACACCCGGTTCTCGTTGGCAAACCAAGTGGGTTACTTCAGAGGTGCAGATTTCCATAGGTTCAATACCTTTCCCATTCCAGTTGATAGCCCTGAAGTCAGAGGGTCTGGATGTTATCCTGGGCATGGACTGGTTAGTCAAGTATCAGGCCAACCTGGATTGTGCGGCCAAGATTGTCATAGTGATCCACCCGAGCTATGGGGAAGTGCGTTACTGGTCACCTTCATCCGCAGTTCCATCCGCTTCCACGCCTCTCTCTCCGGAGATCAGTTTGTACTTCATGGAAGGAACCGCTCCACCCGAAATGCATGAAGTAGATGTGGTGTGTGATTTCCCCGATGTTTTTCCGGAGGAATTGCCCGGCATGCCGCCTGATCGCTAGCATGGAGTTTGTAATTGAGTTGGTTCTGGGAACTGCCCCAGTTTCCAAAACGCCCTACCGTATGCCAACGGAAGAGCTAGCTGAATTGAAAAAGCAACTTGATGAGCTGTTAGAAAAGGATTTCATCCGGCCGAGTAGCTCACATTGTGGCTGCCCGGTCATCTTTGTCAAGAAGAGGGATACAAACGTTCCTCGTCTGGTTGTTGATTACCGCCCTCTGAATGCGGTAACCATCAAGAACAAGTATCCAATTCCCAGAATAACCGACTTGTTCGATCAATTAGCTGGTGCAACTGTGTTCTCCAAAATGGATCTGAGGTCAGGCTACCATCAGATAAAAATCCGAAAGGAGGATATTCCAAAGACGGCTTTCACTACCCGCTATGGGTTATATGAGTACACCGTCATGTCTTTCGGCCTCACAAATGCTCCAGCTACATTCATGAGGCTGATGAATTCCATATTCCACGAGTATCTCGACAAGTTTGTCATTATTTACATCGATGACATCCTTGTCTATTCCAAAACCGAAGAAGAACATGCTGAGCACCTTCGACTAGTCTTGACCAAGCTCCGAGATCACCGCCTCTATGCCAAGTTCTCATGTGAATTCTGGCTAAAGGAGCTCATTTTCCTCGGTCATGTGGTGTCAGCTGCTGGAGTAGCGGTGATACCAGACAAGATTCAGGCCATCCTGGATTGGCCCACTCCCAGGTCCGTCAAAGATATCCGAAGCTTCCTTGGATTGGCGGGTTATTACCGCCGATTCATCGAGGGCTTTTCCAAAATAGCCAAAGCATTGACTGACCTTCTCAAGAAGAATAAACAATTTGTGTGGTCAGACAAGGCTGAAGAGAGTTTCCAAACCCTCAAGGTCAAGCTCACCACCACTCCGGTGCTTGTCCTTCCGACACAGACAAGGACTTTGTCGTCTATTGTGATGCATCTCTCTAAGGCTTGGGCTGTGTTTTGATGCAAGAAGGCCATGTGGTCGCCTATGCCTCCCGTAAACTCAAACCCCATGAGCAAAATTATCCAACTCATGATTTGGAGCTTGCCGCCGTGGTACATGCTCTGAAGCAATGGAGGCCCTACCTGTTGGGCAACCGTTGCGAGATCTACTCCGACCATCAAAGTCTGAAGTATCTCTTCACCCAGCCGGATCTGAACTTGAGACAGAGGAGATGGCTGGAATTGATTAAAGACTATGATGTGACCCTCAACTATCAACCCGGCAAGGCAAATGTCGTGGCGGATGCTCTGAGCCGCAAAGCCTATTGCAAATACCTTGATGGTTGAAAAGGCACAATCTGCTCTTCATGAGGAGTTTGCTAGGTTGAATTTGGAAATTGTTCCTTCCGGATTTCTAGCTAACCTCGAGATCAAATCCACTCTCGAGGATGAAATCAAGGCAGCCCAGCAAAACGATGCTGACATCCTCAAGGTTAAGGAGAATTTCGCAAGTGGAAAGGGCCAAGTGCTTCTCTATCGATGACTCCGGTGTAGTCTATTTCGAAGGCCGCCTTGTGGTGCCCAAGAGTGGAAATACCAAAGGGTTAATTCTCCAAGAGGCACATGAGTCTCCCATATCCATCCATCCCGGTAGCACCAAAATGTACCAAGACCTCCGTCCAAATTCTGGTGGACCCGCATAAAGCGGGAGATTGCCAAATATGGTTGCCGAATGCGACGTCTGTCGCCGGGTGAAAGCTGAACATCAAGGCCAGCTGGTATCTTCCTTCGCCCCATAGCCGTTTCCGAGTGGAAATGGGATGAAGTTGGTATGGATTTTCATCACTGGCTTTCCAAAGTCACAAAAAGGCAACAATGCTATTTGGGTCATCATCGACCGTTTGTCCAAGGTCGCCCACTTCCTTCCGGTTCGTGATGATATTCGAGCAAGCCAACTTGCCGACTTGTATATGGCTCGGATTGTTCCTTTGCACGGGGTTTCCTTTGCGGATCATCTCTGACTGTGGAAGCTTATTTGTGTCCAGGTTTAGGCAAAGTTTCCAAACGGCTCTTGGAACCCCGTCTCATTTCAGCACCGCCTATCATCCTCAAAACCGACGGTCAAACTGAAAGAGTAAA
This sequence comes from Puccinellia tenuiflora, assembly GCA_012064385.1. Lineage (NCBI taxonomy): Eukaryota > Viridiplantae > Streptophyta > Magnoliopsida > Poales > Poaceae > Puccinellia > Puccinellia tenuiflora. The sequence goes on from QRDG01000119.1 coordinate 1,000,152, forward strand.
TCAAGTTCTTGAGGATATGCTTCGGGCTTGTGTCATCTCTTCGGCAAGGGTTGGGAAAAATATCTCCCTCTCGCTCCGAGTTCTCCTACAACAATAGCTATCAGCCAGTTTGCAAATGGCTTCCTTTGAGGTCCTTTATGGGAGAAAATGTCGGACTCCTCTCAATTTGTCTGAAACCGGGGAGAGGCCACTCTTCGGTCCTGATGTGATCAATGAAGCCGAAGAGAAGTCCGTGTCATATGGGATAATCTCAAGGCTGCTCAATCCCGTCAGAAAAGCTATTATGACAAGCACCATCAAGAGGTTCACTGTGAAATTGGTGATAAAGCCTATCTTCGAGTTCTTCTCCTCTCCGAGGCGTTCGTCGCTTTGGGATAAAGGGCAAATTGGCACCCTCGCTACGTTGGCCCTTTCACCATCCTAGCCAAGCGAGGAGATCTCTCCTATCAACTTGAGTTGCCCTCCAACTTCCCGGATGTGCATGATGTGTTCCATGTCTCCCAACTCCGTCGTTGCTTCAAGGATCCAATCCGTGGGGTTGATCATGAGGCGTTGGACATTCAGGAAGATTTGACCTATCGCGAGCATCCTATCCGCATCTTGGATGAAGCGGAGAGGAAAACCCGCAACAAGTCTATCAAGTTTCTCAAAGTTCAATGGTCTAACCATTCCGATGAAGAAGCCACATGGGAGCGAGAAACTATTCTTTGTCAGGAATACCCCGCCTTCTTTACTCAAGCCTAGAATCTCGGGACGAGATTCCTTAAGGGGGGTAGATTTGTAACAGCCCCAACTTGGTAATGAAAAATACGAAGAATTTTTCCACTTTTGTTCCCATGTTTGCATCATAGCATCCATATGCATTTGCCATTTCAAACTTTCACTTGGAAACAAATTGAAACTGGGAGGTAAACTTCTCAACCTCCAACCACTGCAATGCTCAACTCAAAACAAATCATGCTTGGACTTCCAAATGTTTTAGGAAGTTCCAAGTTTACTTTTGAAACCAATTCTCTAAATCCAAATGTCACCGAATAAGAATTGCAATTGGGAACCCAATTTCGATTTAACTCAATTCCATTTTTGGAACCAAGTTAAGTTTTCCAAAAATTCAAAATAAAATCATGGGGAGCTTCAATTGAATGTAAGATTCTCCATGAATATTTCACTATTTTTGGAATTGTCTAAATGCTCCAATTAAATATATTTTGGAAATTGCTCAAATTATCTTAATTAAAAGCTATGAACAAATGTTGGTCAGAATAATTTATTTGACCTCACCAATTTTTGTGGAGCACCTAAAGGTCACTTGGGGGCCTATACAATTTTTTTGGAATTTATAAAAATGCCCTGGTGGCCTTAATTAATTGGTTAAAACCTGCTGCTGGGCTTGTTTGCAATTAATTCAAACTTTCCAGGGACCTTTTCGTGATTCTTCTTTCCCTCTCTCTCCTCTCCACTGTGGCCATGGCAACTGGCGCCATGCCAACTGCCGACCGAGCTGCCCTTGGCCGCCGTGGGCCTGTGAGCGTTTAGGAGCTGACCATGCCGCCCACCTGCTCCTCCCTCTCGTTTCTCTGCCCACTTCTCCCTCAAATTCCGGATCGGGGTGACCGCATCCTCCTCCTTCCGAGCTCCACCGTCGCCGCCGTTTCTCGCCATTCCACTGTCGCTTGGAGCCGCGCCACCTGGATCCAAGGGCCACGGCAAGAACCGCCGCGTTTCCCTCTCCCGTTCTCACCGCCGAATCCGAGCCGGGGTGGCCCGGATCGACGGCCGCGTCCGCAACCACCCCCGCCTCGGCCGCATCGTCACCGGCCCCGATTCCGGCCGTCCCGCCTCTTCGTGCCGTCGTCTTCCACGCGTGCGACCTCAGGGTGAGCACCGCTCTCCTTTAGCCTCTTCCCGCATTTCCTTTCTCCTCTCACGCCGCCGATTCTTGGTCGCCGTCGCCGCCGGTGGCCACCGCACGCTTCAGCGCACCCCGGCCTGAACCGGCAGCAGGCCGGCTGGTTCCGAGGGAGGCCCGGCCTAACGCCCGGCCTGGGCCGGCCACGAGGCCGGCTCCCTCTGGCTTGGGGCCCGGCCTGGCCCCGGTTTTGGCCGGTTCGAAGGCCGGCAGCCTCTGCCACCGACCCGGCCTACAATCCGGCCTGGGCCGACCTGTGGGCCGGCCCAACAGTAAAATCTGTGAATTTGGAAAATAAAATGGAAATTTGAATAATTCATAACTATTGAGAAATGCTTCAAATTCGACAAATCAAACTTCAAAATGTTCAGAAAAACAAACTCTACCACTTGGAGTCATTGTAACCTTCTTTGGAATTATATTATTTTGGTTATTTAAGAATTCCTAAAATGGGTTAAATAATACCAAATTAGGAAAAATTCATAACTTATTAAATAATCGTCCAAAATTTATGAATAAAATATCAAAGTGATCAACATGTCAAATGCTATCAAATTATGCATTTATCACACCATGATCACAAATTCTTATTTGATGTTATTCATAATTTGATCAAATGAATTAAATTTAATTATTTATTTAATTTGCTATTTATTCATCGGTGATCCGAAAATTATAAATAAATTACCGAAATGCTCGGAATGACGAACCCTACCCATTCATGTCATGTTCATGCATATTTGAGCCACTTCTCTAATAATTTGATGATTTATAAAGAATGTGGCCACTAAGATAAATGTGGGGTTGTTTCCAAATAATTGCACTAATTATTTGGCTCCCTATTTAATGTTGCTTCTTAAATCATATAATGATATTCTTTGCATCAATTGGACATGTCATCATGTGATTGAGCATTGAATCTTGTGTCCTTGTGATTTATGTGTTCCTTGTTTTTCCTTTTGGGTGTCGATAGATTCCGGAGTCGAGGGTCTCTACTTACCCCGACAAGCAGTACTTCACGCCCGGGCAGCAAGGCAAGAGATAACCTAACCTTCTTGGCATTCTAGCATCCCAATGTTTATCAACTTATTTTATCCACCATAATATTGCATCCGATTCAAATGTCTCTTTTGAGCAAAATATAGAGAATCCTATGATTGCATGTTTCCCTGAGCCAATCACATGTACCCCTACCTAAGAACCCTAGTGTTGATGTGTTGGCCGGATACAAATGTAATTGTTGGTTATATGCTTAGCCATGCTTAGAAATGCTTAGTTGAAATACTAGTTATGTTCGTTATTGAATTCCATAATTATTGATGTTGATGGAATGATTCGGGCATGATGGATAATTGTGATGCTTAATTAAACTGCTAAGACGGCTTGGGTGAGTTGCCATCGGGGATTGTGTTTTGCCTCACTCTAGCCCCAAGGTGCGAGTTCTTTACCTCTTGAACCAAGAATGAGCTTGCTTCCGGAGGTGGGGGCATATGGAACCCCCTTTGACCGAATAAGTTGTGAGGGGCTTGTCAAGGGTCCTCTAGTTTGCTATTTCCATTTGCGCGTGAGTTGTGTGGGTGGAAAAGAAATGAGGATGGTGGTGTTTAGGATGTGGCCGCGGGGCAGGGCGCTGGGAGCGCTGAACCTGTCCTTCTGCACATTGATGGTCCTTGAGTAAGCCTCATGCAATGTAAAGGTCTCACCGCGCCCACTCGCCGGCCTTCCCCGAAAGAGGGCCAACTAGGTGAGCCGGACGGTACCGACGGGTAAATTAGTACACCCCTGCAGGGATAATCTTTTCGAAAAGCCGTGTCCGCGGTTATGGACGACTTGGGAATAGATGATAAGACCATAGAGAATCTTAACCTAATTGATATGGTAGCTAAAGGTTGCATAATCAATGTGTGGTAAGGTTCATTTCCTTGAGGGTGATTCGAGGGGGTGCCTTGGTGGAGATGAGTGTGTTTAGCTACAAGTAGGTTCGCCGAGAACCGAAGATGAAATGTTACTCTCTTACCCCTTTATAAAACTATTCTGAGTAGACGAATGCCATGTGTCATTTATGTTTCGGTTTATGAAAATTAGCTTTATGCAAAAGAAATACATACAAAGCTTTAGAGCCTCCGTCAGTCATTGGGCCTATATCGCCCTACTAAACTTGCGAGTACATCGTACTCAGTTTCTCTTTGCTGCCTTTATAATTGTATTTCAGAGGAGGACGACACCGAGCAGCTAGGTGGGTTCTTCGTTGACGTCGACTACTAGTCTAGGGTTCCCAGGTGGCAGCTTGGGACCGTGGAACAAGCTGGCTTGGGTGATGTTTATCTGTAGGCCTCTTAGGCCATAATTTGCATTTTGTTGTATTAGACAACGCTACCCGCTTCCGCTTGATGAATTGTTGGTCTGTGACCTTTTGATGTGTAATATTTGTATTCTTCTCGTTATATGAGTTGCTATATGTTTTTGTGTCGTAGAGTCATGCAATGTGCCAGTTGTTCCACAAGTCTCGGTCTCTTTACTATACATGGAAGCAATGTCTGAGCTTATGGCATGATCGAGGTGTTGTGTGCCGATGATCCATTCCGAGCACACCTGCCAATGAGTTTTGGCCTGGGATTGGTAAACCCAGTAACCCTCGATTGTGTAGCATGACCGGTTACACAACGTTCCACTGTATAGTTCTGGGGTCGGGGCGCTACAAGTTGGTATCAGAGCAGGACTACATGTAGGAAACCCTTTCTATTGGTCGATGTCGAGTCTAGTTGAAACTTATTTATAACCTAAAAATGAGTTGTGAAAACCTTCTTAGGATTCTTTTTACTCCTCATCCAACTCGCTCTACTCTGATTCTTACCTCTATTTGTTTTATGCTTGGTGTTGATGTTTAGGTTCTCGGGGTTGGGTTTCTACCGTCCAGTTATGTCCCGAGTCCGCTATATCCGTTTGATATCGCCGCGATGACGTTGTGTCACCGTGGTTGCCTAAATCTGTCTTAGTGTTTGTCAAATTCAATATCTATCTAGAAGCACTCTAATGATCTACCCTATCTGTCGGAGTTGGTTACTAACTTTGTCATTGTTCCAATTCTCCAGAATGGCTCCTACCCGTCGTGGGGAATCGGGCAACCCTGAGGCACCGCCGCCACCCTCAATGGCGGAGGTCCTGATGGCTATTGAGCAAAACCGGCTGCGAAATGAGCATCTGCTCGAGCAGCTGGTGCAGCAAGGGGCCAGGAGGAACACGGACTGCACTACTCTCACCGAGTTCTTGCGGTCCCAACCTCCCACCTTCTCTGAAGCTAAGGAGCCGCTTGATGCGGATGATTGGCTTCGAGCTCTAGAGCGCAAGTTTGCCGCTCTTCACGTTCCGGTGGCGGAACAGGTCAACTTCACCACCTACCTACTGAATGGAGCCGCTGGCTCCTGGTGGGAGAGTCACGTGGCAATGTTCGCCGCGGGCCATGTCTTCACTTGGGAGGCTTTCCGCACCGCTTTCCGTGCGGCATATATCCCCAAGCCAATTATGGAGCTCAAGAGGAGGGAGTTCCTGGACTTAACCCAGGGACGCATGGACGTCCAAGCCTATGGGTGGGAGTTCAACCACCTCTCCCGTTACGCCCCGCGGGACGTGACGAATGATGAGGACAAGCAATACCTCTTCCGTAAGGGGCTCGCACCTCGTCTCCGAAACGAGCTCCTACCCTTCAAGTTCACCTCCTACCAGGAGCTCTACAACCAGGCTCTCACCATGGAGCAGGGTAGGAAGGAGCTGGAGGCTTCTAAGAGGCCAGCTTCCACCGGCCACCAGAGCTCCTCTTCCTCTGAGGGCAAGAAGCGCCGGGTGTTTGTGCCCTTCAGCACTGTGCCCAAGGCACCCTTCGCACCGAAGACCACCAGGTACTTGCCACCTCCGCCTCGCCCAGCTACTTCGACCTTGGGTGTGGCTGGAGGCGGTTTTCGACCTCGGCTGCCTGCACCACCGGGGGTCACTTGCTTCGCTTGTGGCCAGCCGGGGCACTACTCTAGGGAGTGTCCCCAGAAGGCACCGGCTACCGCAGCACCTGCACCAGCACCCTCTACCCCAGCCGCCAAGGCTACCACCGTCAGCCGTGGCCGCCTGAACCACGTCTCGGCTGAAGGCGTTGAGGAGGACCCCAGAGTTCTCATGGGTATGCTTCGAATCAATGATTATCCTGCTTCAGTCTTATTTGATTCTGGAGCATCACATTCATTCATATCAATAGCTTTTGCACACAACCATCAAATTCCTTTTGTGAATATGGACTCCCCTTTAGTGGTTAAAACACCCGGTTCTCGTTGGCAAACCAAGTGGGTTACTTCAGAGGTGCAGATTTCCATAGGTTCAATACCTTTCCCATTCCAGTTGATAGCCCTGAAGTCAGAGGGTCTGGATGTTATCCTGGGCATGGACTGGTTAGTCAAGTATCAGGCCAACCTGGATTGTGCGGCCAAGATTGTCATAGTGATCCACCCGAGCTATGGGGAAGTGCGTTACTGGTCACCTTCATCCGCAGTTCCATCCGCTGCCACGCCTCTCTCTCCGGAGATCAGTTTGTACTTCATGGAAGGAACCGCTCCACCCGAAATGCATGAAGTAGATGTGGTGTGTGATTTCCCCGATGTTTTTCCGGAGGAATTGCCCGGCATGCCGCCTGATCGCAGCATGGAGTTTGTAATTGAGTTGGTTCTGGGAACTGCCCCAGTTTCCAAAACGCCCTACCGTATGCCAACGGAAGAGCTAGCTGAATTGAAAAAGCAACTTGATGAGCTGTTAGAAAAGGATTTCATCCGGCCGAGTAGCTCACATTGTGGCTGCCCGGTCATCTTTGTCAAGAAAAGGGATACAAATGTTCCTCGATTGCTTGTTGATTACCGCCCTCTGAATGCGGTGACCATCAAGAACAAGTATCCAATTCCCAGAATAACCGACTTGTTCGATCAATTAGCTGGTGCAACTGTGTTCTCCAAAATGGATCTGAGGTCAGGCTACCATCAGATAAAAATCCGAAAGGAGGATATTCCAAAGACGGCTTTCACTACCCGCTATGGGTTATATGAGTACACCGTCATGTCTTTCGGCCTCACAAATGCTCCAGCTACATTCATGAGGCTGATGAATTCCATATTCCACGAGTATCTCGACAAGTTTGTCATTATTTACATCGATGACATCCTTGTCTATTCCAAAACCGAAGAAGAACATGCTGAGCACCTTCGACTAGTCTTGACCAAGCTCCGAGATCACCGCCTCTATGCCAAGTTCTCCAAATGTGAATTCTGGCTAAAGGAGCTCATTTTCCTCGGTCATGTGGTGTCAGCTGCTGGTGTAGCGGTGATACCAGACAAGATTCAGGCCATCCTGGATTGGCCCACTCCCAGTTCCGTCAAAGATATCCGAAGTTTCCTTGGATTGGCGGGTTATTACCGCTGATTCATCGAGGGCTTTTCCAAAATAGCCAAAGCATTGACTGACCTTCTCAAGAAGAATAAACAATTTGTGTGGTCAGACAAGGCTGAAGAGAGTTTCCAAACCCTCAAGGTCAAGCTCACCACCACTCCGGTACTTGTCCTTCCCGACACAGACAAGGACTTTGTCGTCTACTGTGATGCATCTCTCCAAGGCTTAGGTTGTGTTTTGATGCAAGAAGGCCACGTGGTCGCCTATGCCTCCCGTCAACTCAAACCACATGAGCAAAATTATCCAACTCACGATTTGGAGCTTGCCGGTGTGGTACATGCTCTGAAGCAATGGAGGCCCTACCTGTTGGGCAACCGTTGCGAGATCTACTCCGACCATCAAAGTCTGAAGTATCTCTTCACCCAGCCGGATCTGAACTTGAGACAAAGGAGATGGCTGGAATTGATTAAAGACTATGATGTGACCCTCAACTATCAACCTGGCAAGGCAAATGTCGTGGCGGATGCTCTGAGCCGCAAAGCCTATTGCAATACCTTGATGGTTGAAAAGGCACAATCTGCTCTTCATGAGGAGTTTGCTAGGTTGAATTTGGAAATTGTTCCTTCCGGATTTCTAGCTAACCTCGAGATCAAATCCACTCTCGAGGATGAAATCAAGGCAGCCCAGCAAAACGATCCTGGCATCCTCAAGATTAAGGAGAATGTCGCAAGTGGAAAGGCCAAGTGTTTCTCTATCGATGACTCCGGTGTTGTCTATTTCGAAGGCCGCCTTGTGGTGCCCAAGAGTGGAAATACCAAAGGGTTAATTCTCCAAGAGGCACATGAATCTCCCATATCCATCCATCCCGGTAGCACCAAGATGTACCAAGACCTCCGCCCCAAATTCTGGTGGACCCGCATAAAGCGGGAGATTGCCAAATATGTTGCCGAATGCGACGTCTGTCGCCGGGTGAAAGCTGAACATCAAAGGCCAGCTGGTACTCTTCGCCCCATAGCCGTTCCCGAGTGGAAATGGGATGAAGTTGGTATGGATTTCATCACTGGCTTTCCAAAGTCACAAAAAGGCAACAATGCTATTTGGGTCATCATCGACCGTTTGTCAAAGGTCGCCCACTTCCTTCCGGTTCGTGATGAGATTCGAGCAAGCCAACTTGCCGACTTGTATATGGCCCGGATTGTTCCTTTGCACGGGGTTCCTTTGCGGATCATCTCCGACTGTGGAAGCTTATTTGTGTCCAGGTTTAGGCAAAGTTTCCAAACGGCTCTTGGAACCCGTCTCAATTTCAGCACCGCCTATCATCCTCAAACCGACGATCAAACTGAAAGAGTAAATCAAGTTCTTGAGGATATGCTTCGGGCTTGTGTCATCTCCTTCGGCAAGGGTTGGGAAAAATACCTCCCCCTCGCCGAGTTCTCCTACAACAATAGCTATCAAGCCAGTTTGCAAATGGCTCCCTTTGAGGTCCTTTATGGGAGAAAATGTCGGACTCCTCTCAATTGGTCTGAAACCGGGGAGAGGTCACTCTTCGGTCCTGATGTGATCAATGAAGCCGAAGAGAAAGTCCGTGTCATACGGGATAATCTCAAGGCTGCTCAATCTCGTCAGAAAAGCTATTATGACAAGCACCATCAAGAGGTTCACTATGAAATTGGTGATAAAGCCTATCTTCGAGTTTCTCCTCTCCGAGGCGTTCGTCGCTTTGGGATCAAGGGCAAATTGGCACCTCGCTATGTTGGCCCTTTCACCATCCTAGCCAAGTGAGGAGATCTCTCCTATCAACTTGAGTTGCCCTCCAACTTCCCGGATGTGCATGATGTGTTCCATGTCTCCCAACTCCGTCGTTGCTTCAAGGATCCAATCCGTGGGGTTGATCATGAGGCGTTGGACATTCAGGAAGATTTGACCTATCGCGAGCATCCTATCCGCATCTTGGATGAAGCGGAGAGGAAAACCCGCAACAAGTCTATAAGGTTTCTCAAAGTTCAATGGTCTAACCATTCCGATGAAGAAGCCACATGGGAGCGAGAAACTATTCTTTGTCAGGAATACCCCGCCTTCTTTACTCAAGCCTAGAATCTCGGGACGAGATTCCTATAAGGGGGGTAGATTTGTAACAGCCCCAACTTGGTAATGAAAAATACGAAGAATTTTTCCACTTTTGTTCCCATGTTTGCATCATAGCATCCATATGCATTTGCCATTTCAAACTTTCACTTGGAAACAAATTGAAACGGGGAGGTAAACTTCTCAACCTCCAACCACTGCAATGCTCAACTCAAAACAAATCATGCTTGGACTTCCAAATGTTTTAGGAAGTTCCAAGTTTACTTTTGAAACCAATTCTCTAAATCCAAATGTCACCGAATAAGAATTGCAATTGGGAACCCAATTTCGATTTAACTCAATTCCATTTTTGGAACCAAGTTAAGTTTTCCAAAAATTCAAAATAAAATCATGGGGAGCTTCAAATTGAATGTAAGATTCTCCATGAATATTTTCACTATTTTTGGAATTGTCTAAATGCTCCAATTAAATATATTTTGGAAATTGCTCAAAATTATCTTAATTAAAAGCTATGAACAAATGTTGGTCAGAATAATTTATTTGACCTCACCAATTTTTGTGGAGCACCTAAAGGTCACTTGGGGCCTATACAATTTTTTTTGGAATTTATAAAAATGCCCTGGTGCCTTAATTAATTGGTTAAAACCTGCTGCTGGGCTTGTTTGCAATTAATTCAAACTTTCCAGGGACCTTTTCGTGATTCTTCTTTCCCTCTCTCTCCTCTCCACTGTGGCCATGGCACTGGCGCCATGCCCAACTGCCGACCGAGCTGCCCTTGCCGCCGTGGCCTGTGAGCGTTTAGGAGCTGACCATGCCGCCCACCTGCTCCCCCTCTCGTTTCTCTGCCCACTTCTCCCTCAAATTCCGGATCGGGGTGACCGCATTCCTCCTCCTTCCGAGCTCCACCGTCGCCGCCGTTTCTCGCCATTTCCACTGTCGCTTGGAGCCGCGCCACCTGGATCCAGGGCCACGGCAAGAACCGCCGCGTTTCCCTCTCCCGTCTCGCCGCCGAATCCGAGCCGGGGTGGCCCGGATCGACGGCCGCGTCCGCAACCACCCCGCCTCGGCCGCATCGTCACCGGCCCCGATTCCGGCCGTCCCCGCCTCTCCGCGCCATCGTCTTCCACGCGTGCGACCTCAGGGTGAGCACCGCTCTCCTTTAGCCTCTTCCCGCTTTTCCTTTCTCCTCTCCCGCCGCCGATTCTTGGTCGCCGTCGCCGCCGGTGGCCGCCGTACGCTCCAGCGCACCCCGGCCTGGGCGTCGGCCTGAACCGGCCAGTAGGCCGGCTGGTTCCGAGGGAGGCCCGGCCTAACGCCCAGCCTGGGCCGGCCACGAGGCCGGCTCCCTCTGGCTTGGGCCCGGCCTGGCCCCGGTTTTGGCCTGTTATGAGGCCGGCAGCCTCTGCCACCGACCCGGCCTACAATCCGGCCTGGGCCGACCTGTGGGCCGGCCCAACAGTAAAATCTGTGAATTTGGAAAATAAAATGGAAATTTGAATAATTCATAACTATTTGAGAAATGCTTCAAATTCGACAAATCAAATTTCCAAATGTTCAGAAAAACAAACTCTACCACTTGGAGTCATTGTAACCTTCTTTGGAATTATATTATTTTGGTTATTTAAGAATTCCTAAAATGGGTTAAATAGTACCAAATTAGGAAAAATTCATAACTTATTAAATAATCGTCCAAAATTTATGAATAAAATATCAAAGTGATCAACATGTCAAATGCTATCAAATTATGCATTTATCACACCATGATCACAAATTCTTAGTTGATGTTATTCATAATTTGATCAAATGAATTAAATTTAATTATTTATTTAATTTGCTATTTATTCATCGGTGATCCGAAAATTATAAATAAATTACCGAAATGATCGAAATGACGAACCCTACCCATTCATGTCATGTCCATGCATATTTGAGCCACTTCTCTAATAATTTGATGATTTATAAAGAATGTGGCCACTAAGATAAATATGGGGTTGTTTCCAAATAATTGCACTAATTATTTGGCTCCCTATTTAATGTTGCTTCTTAAATCATATAATGATATTCTTTGCATCAATTGGACATGTCATCATGTGATTGAGCATTGCATCTTGTGTCCTTGTGATTTATGTGTTCCTTGTTTTTCCTTTTGGGTGTCGATAGATTCCGGAGTCGAGGGTCTCTCTACTTACCCCGACGAGCAGTACTTCACGCCCGGGCAGCAAGGCAAGAGATAACCTAACCTTCTTGGCATTCTAGCATCCCAATGTTTATCAACTTATTTTATCCACCATAATATTGCATGCGATTCAAATGTCTCTTTTGAGCAAAATATAGAGAATCCTATGATTGCATGTTTCCCTGAGCCAATCACATGTACCCCTACCTATGAATCCTAGTGTTGATGTGTTGGCCGGATACAAATGTAATTGTTGGTTATATGCTTAGCCATGCTTAGAAATTCTTAGTTGAAATACTAGTTATGTCCGTTATTGAATTCCATAATTATTGATGTTGATGGAATGATTCGGGCATGATGGTTAATTGTGATGCTTAATTAAACTACTAAGACGGCTTGGGTGAGTTGCCATCGGGGATGGTGTTTTGCCTCACTCTAGCCCCTAGGTGCGACTTCTTTACCTCTTGAACCAAGACTGAGCGTGCTTCCGGAGGTGGGGGCATATGGAACCCCCTTTGACCGAATAAGTTGTGAGGGGCTTGTCAAGGGTCCTCTAGTTTGCTATTTCCATTTGCGCGTGAGTTGTGTGGGTGGAAAAGAAACGAGGATGGTGGTGTTTAGGATGTGGCCGCAGGGCAGGGCGCTGGGAGCGCTGAACCTGTCCTTCCGCACACTGATGGTCCTTGAGTAAGCCTCATGCAATGTAAAGGTCTAACCGCGCCCACTCGCCGGCCTTCCCCGAAAGAGGGCCAACTAGGTGAGCCGGACGGTACCGACGGGTAAATTAGTACACCCCTGCAGGGATAATCTTTTCGAAAAGCCGTGTCCGCGGTTATGGACGACTTGGGAATAGACGATAAGACCATAGAGAATCTTAACCTAATTGATATGGTAGCTATAGGTTGCATAATCAACGTGTGGTAAGCTTCATTTCCTCGAGGGTGATTCGAGGGGGTGCCTTGGTGGAGATGAGTGTGTTTGGCTACAAGTAGGTTCGCCGAGAACCGATGAAATGTTACTCTCTTACCCCTTTATAAAACTATTCTGAGTAGACGAATGCCATGTGTCATTTATGTTTCGGTTTATGAAAATTAGCTTTATGCAAAAGAAATACATACAAAGCTTTAGACCCTCCGTTAGTCATTGGGCTTATATCGCCCTACTAAACTTGCGAGTACATCGTACTCAGTTTCTCTTTGCTGCCTTTATATTTGTATTTCAGAGGAGGACGACACCGAGCAACTAGGTGGGTTCTTCGTTGACGTCAACTACTAGTCTGGGGTTCCCAGGTGGCAGCTTGGGACCGTGGAACAAGCTGGATTGGGTGATGTTTATCTGTAGGCCTCTTGGGCCATAATTTGCATTTTGTTGTATTAGACAACGCTACCCGCTTCCGCTTGATGAATTGTTGGTCTGTGACCTTTTGATGTGTAATATTTGTATTCTTCTCGTTATATGAGTTGCTATATGTTTTTGTGTCATAGCGTCATGCAATGTGCCAGTTGTTCCACAAGTCTCGGTCTCTTTACTATACATGGAAGCGATGTCTGAGCTTATGGCACGATCGAGGTGTTGTGTGTCGATGATCCATTCCGAGCCCAGCTGCCAATGAGGTTTAGCCTGGGATTGGGAAACCCAGTAACCCTCGATTGTGTAGCATGACCGGTTACACAACGTTCCACTGTATAGTTCTGGGGTTGGGGCGCTACATCTGCCCGCGCTCGATGCTCACGCGCGCATCCTCCGGGGCTCGCTGCACGATTTGGAAGTCATACGGCGACGATGCGTGCGATGCAGCGCGGTTGTCGCGAGGAGGAGCCCCCGCTGGTGGAGCTGGAGCGGGCGCGGGATGAAGAGGGGGTGCGGGAGGTGCGCCCTGTGCCACGTCCCCCACGCACGCAGAGGGAACAGCGAACGAGACGGTGCAGGAGCGGCGACGCGAGCGGCGCCGATGAGCTCGGAGAGGCGGTTGAGCCATGCTTCTTGAGCCTCCGGCGTGGGACGGTACTACAGCAGCCCCTGCGCCATGAGAAGTGCAGTTGCTGGGCTGGGCGCAGGGCGGCCCAGCGAGGAGGCAGCACGGTCCCGCGACAGGTGCAGGTAGGAAGCTTCCTCTTCGCCGAGGTCGTCCTCGGCGTGGTCGTCGTTGTCGTCCTCTGGATGCTCGACGCGGGGCTCGGGGTCGACGTGGCGCTCCGGAGCAGCGCTCCCGCGCGGGCGGCCGCGCGGGTTGCCAGCAGGAGCGGTGGCGGCGCTGGCCATCCAGCGAGCAAGACGTTCGGCGCGAGAAATGCCGGCCATGGCTGTGTCGAGGTTGAAGATGCGCCTCAGCCCCCTACCTGGCACGCCAAATGTCGAAGATCTGTCCCAGGAACTAGGTGTGTCTCACTAGGTAACGAGTAAGGGGCTGAACACGGAATCAAACAACCCTCAACGTGCCTCGGCGACAGTGCTCGTTGAGATCGCTGTGGGACGGCACTTCAGAGATGAACACACGGTGTTTACCCAGGTTCAGGGCCCTCTTGGAGAGGTAAAACCTCTACGTCCTGCCTTGGTTGTATTGCACTGCTTGTAGAGGTTACAGTACAAGGAGAGCTTCGGGAGCTCGAGGTGGCTAACAATGGCTATCTTTTCAACCCTAGATCTCAGATCTTCGAACCCTAGACTCGGATCTGGACAAGCGAACCCTTCTTTGAACCCTTTGCCCGAACATGCTCCCCCTCCTTTTATAGGTGTCCTGGACCTCTTCCCCAAATAGCTTGGCGGGAAGGGTTACCACATGGCGACGAAGGAGGAGGCCGGGTGTACGATAAAGGGAGAGGTCATGGACGCGGTCGATGGCAGGCAAGCGGTGTCACCAAAGCTGGAAAAGCCACCATCCAGCCAGGACGGTGGGCTGGCGCTGCTGAGCCTCGGGAGGCGCCACACGGTGACGTCGCCCTTGGAGCGTAGCGGCAGGTGGTCTCCTTATCACAGAAATGGCAAGTCTCGTAGTCCACTTTGCTTGGTGCAGCCTGGTTGACTGCTTTATACATGATAATGGCAACTGCGGCGCTGCCGTCACCACGCGTAAGCGCGCCCGTGACTCTGCGGAGGGCGCAGAGCCCATGTGAGCTCTGTCGCGGAGACAGGGGGTGCTTCATGGGGAAGGAACCCCGCGAGGCCGAAGGCCTCGCCGAGCCTTTTGGCTTGATCCTCTCGAGGCATCCGAGATGCCCTGTCGAGGAGAGGTCCCTCACGAGGGGTAAACCCTCGCGAGGCTCGCCAGGCTTGGAGAGCCTGGTCCTTAGCGAAATCTTCTGGAGAGTGTCATGGGCCCTGGCAGGCCGTCCCATGGTACCCTGGTTTCCACTGTGCCGACAGAGGGGCGATGTGCTACTGGGAGGTGCTACCTTCCGGGATTCGCAGCTAGGTGAGGAATCAGGGTCCCGTCGTCGACCCGGAGCTTATTTGGTGGTGGTCGCGTGGGCCACGATCGGTGCAGAGGGAGCCGGCCCCCGAGGAGGTGGTACGTCGCCGTGTCAGGGAGGAGGACGAGCATGTCCGTCGATATATGATTGCGTTGGAAACCAGGTTCTCTAATACCTGGCAGTTTCTTTGGGATCTCACTCGAGCTATGGTCGTCTGATGGTTCCTTCTCTTTGGGTATTCACCACCCGTGGCTCAGGACCCGAGGGTCAACGCCCAGTTTGATTGAGCGAGTGGTAATATTCGAGATGTATAAGTGATATTATCTGATATTATTGTTTTATTATATAGATTATTTGAGATGTATTATGGTCAAATAAAAAATCAATAAAATTGAAGCTGCGATTTTGTTCAGCCCAACGCGCGCTACCATTAGTGTTTTGTTGTGTTTATAGCATTAAAATAACTTACGAGTCTTTAAAGCAATTACTCATTTTAGCATCGTGATTGCGTTTGATATATACTTATATAATAATGCAGATGCCCCGGCAATGGATGTACACTACTGACCGACGCTCTGGCGAGTTCATTAATGGCATGCATGATTTCCTCCGTGTGGCTGATGCGAACAAGCGGAATGGTTTTGTATTCTGTCCATGTAGTGTCTGTAAGAATCAGAAGGATTACTCTGATTCAAAAATCCTTCACAGCCACCTGTTTCGGTCCGGTTTCATGCCCAGCTATAATTGTTGGACCAAGCACGGAGAGAGAGGGGTTATAATGGAAGACAATGAAGAAGAGGATGGTGACAACTATCCCCCCGAATACGGTGATACTTTCATGGGGGAAGCTGAAGGGGAAGCTGAAGAAGAGGCACATGATGAGCCCGCTGATGATCTTGGTCGAACCATTGCTGATGCACGGAGAGACTGCGGAAGTGAAAAGGAGAGCCCGCTGATAAGTTGGATCACATGTTAGAGGATCACAAAAAGTCGTTGTACCCAAATTGCGAAAATGGTCTGAAAAAGTTGGGTAGCACACTGGAATTGCTGCGATGGAAGGCAGAGTGTGGTCTATCTGACTCCGGATTTGAAAAATTGCTGAAAATGATGAAAAATATGCTTCCAAATGATAACGTATTGCCCGCCAGTACGTATGAAGCAAAGAAGGTTGTCTGCCCTCTAGGTTTAGAGGTTCAGAAGATACATGCATGCCCTAATGACTGCATCCTGTACCGCGGTCAGGAGTACGAGAATTTGAATGCATGCCCGGTATGCACTGCATTGCGGTATAAGATCAGACAAGATGACCCTGGTGATGTTGAGGGCGAGCGCCCCAGGAAGAGGGTTCCTGCCAAGGTGATGTGGTATGCTCCTATAATACCACGGTTGAAACGTTTGTTCAGAAACAAAGAGCATGCCAAGTTGTTGCGATGGCACAAAGAGGAACGTAAGTCAGACGGGATGTTGAGACACCCCGCTGATGGGTCGCAGTGGAGAAAGATCGACAGAGAGTTCGAAGATTTTGCAGGTGACGCAAGGAACTTAAGGTTTGGTCTAAGTACAGATGGCATGAATCCTTTTGGGGAGCAGAGCTCCAGTCATAGCACCTGGCCCGTGACTCTATGCATCTATAACCTTCCTCCTTGGTTGTGCATGAAGCGGAAGTTCATTATGATGCCAGTGCTCATCCAAGGCCCGAAGCAACCCGGCAACGACATTGATGTGTACCTGAGGCCATTAGTTGATGAACTTTTATAGTTGTGGGACAAACCTGGTGTATGTGTGTGGGATGAGCACGAACAAACGGAATTTGACCTACGAGCATTGTTGTTCATAACAATCAATGATTGGCCTGCTCTTAGTAACCTTTCAGGACAGACAAATAAGGGGTATAATGCATGCACACACTGTTTAGATGAGACTGAAAGTATATATTTGGAACATTGTAAGAAGAATGTATACCCGGGGCATCGTTGATTTCTTCCGGCCAAGCATTCCTTAAGAAAGAAAAGCAAGCATTTCAATGGTCAGGCAGATCACCGGCCGAAACCTACGGAACGTACTGGTGATGATATATTTGGTATGGTCAAGGACCTAGAAGTAATATTTGCAAAGGGTCCTGGCGGTCAATCTGTTCCGAATGACGCTTCTACCGGACACACGCCCATGTGGAAGAAGAAATCTATATTTTGGGAGCTACCCTATTGGAAAGTCCTAGAGGTCCGCTCTGCAATTGACGTGATGCATGTGGCGAAGAATCTTTGCGTGAACCTGCTAGGCTTCTTGGGCGTGTATGGGAAGAAAAAAGATACACCGGAAGCACGGCAGGACCAGCAACGTATGAAAGACCCAGAAGGCCTGCATCCAGAATGGTTTCGAGGTCCTGCCAGCTACGCTCTTACCAAAGCAGAGAAGGAAATCTTTTTTGAATGCCTGAGCAGTATCAAGGTCCCGTCTGGCTTCTCGTCGAATATGAAGGGAATAGTAAATATGGCAGAGAAAAAGTTCCAAAACCTAAAGTCTCATGACTGCCACGTGATTATGACGCAATTGCTTCCAGTTGCATTGAGGGGGCTTCTACCGGATAATGTTCGAGTACCCACTGTGAAGCTATGTGCATTCCTCAATGCAATCTCTTAGAAGGTAATCAATCCAAAAGATCTACGTACCCACTCTAACCACCCGGAGGCGGAGGCGTGTTGCGCCTCGAACTACCCCTGCCCGCCCGGCTACTACGTCCCCGCCAGCTAGAGGCTGAGCGCCGGAGGCGTGCGGTCCCTCCTGTCCCTCTAGGTTTGACGCGCCGGGTTGCCATCATGAACCACTACTACCTCGAGCTCACTCCAGAGCAGGAGATGGATCCCCGCTGGGATCCCGACTACCGCCCGACTTGGGACACCTTCTTCATCAATCGGCGTGAGAGGGCGCTCACCAGGTACGAGGAGGACGGCCCGCCTCCTTCGAACTTCAACGAGGCCGGCCGTTAGCTGTGGTGGGGCGGCCAGACTCTCCAGAGCGTCATGGACTACATCATGGCCGGCGATAACCCCCGCCTGCGCTACCCTCACTTCCAGTCCAGGCGAGCGCCATCCGACGATAGCGACGACGACGGCGGCGACTACGACGACTACGAGGATGAGTATTATAGGCCTAGGCAGGAGTATGACTAAACCTGAGCCACATCATTGGTTAGGACAAATGGTTTGTCTATGTACCCAAGATTGTTGAGATCCACTGTTGTCATTCCCTATAGCTGGTCTATCTACGACGACGATCGTGTAAAATGTATTTTCTCTCCACCAAAAATTCAAAAATAATCAAAAACATTTGTCCAAAAATGATTTTGGATTAATTATACAAATTCAAACACTTTTCATGTTGAAAGTTTTGTTAGATTCGACAGTATGCAAAAAGTGGTTAATTCAAATGTTCAAAGTATTCAAAAATGTTGAAAATATTCCCTCGTGCGCGTAACTCCTCCTCTGCCGAAAATTGACCTTTAGTCCCGGCTCGTAATACCAGCCGGGACAAAAGGACCCACCTTTTGTCTCGGGTCGTGGCACGAGCCGGGACTAAAGGTCCTTCAGTCCCGGGTCGTGGCACGACCCGGGACAGAAGGCCCAATCTATATAAACCACGCGGCGCGCGCGGTTCCAATCCACAGACGAAGATGAAGGAGCCGAGGAAGATGAAGACGGGGAGGTGCTGCCGAAATTTTCCTCCGCTGCCGCGCCGTTCGTCGCCTCCGCCGCCGCTCCACCGCGCGCCGGCCGTCCTTGTCCTCTCCGTCGCGCCGGCGCCCTCGCCCTCGTTCTCTCCGTCGCGCCGGCGCGGTGGGTTTTTTAGAGTTTTTTAGAATAGTGCTGCTAGAATTGTTTAGATAGAATTTTAGAATTTTAGATAGAATTTTTTTAGATAAATTTATTTATATAGAATTTGTTTTAGATAGAATTTTATAAATTTTTTTTAGAATTTTAGATAGAATTTATGTTTAGAATTTTAGGTAGAATTTTAGATAGAATTTTTTAGATACAATTTTAGATAGAATTTCTGTCACCTTTTTTTTCTAACTTGTTTTTCCCTTCTTTTTGGAAATAGTTAAGTTATGGATCAGGACGATCCTCGTGAATAGATGACATGGGACATTATAAGAGGTGAAGATGAAAAAAATCATAGAGAAGACGATGTTGTAGACGATGATGACATATTGTCATATCTGGACCTATCCGGTGAGGGACTGCAGCAAGCACCGGTGGAAGAAGGGCAAACAAAGAACGATGGTGAAGGAAATGTCGTTGTTGATCCCTCAACAACAACCGGCGAGGTATATATATTAAGCCTCTTGTGACTAGATGCATCAATTGATCTGTATATATATGCATCACTCTTTCTTCTTTTAGCCCTTCGGATCGACGCAATCGTCAGCTACAACACGAGGCCCGAACAAAAAGTTGGATGGTAAAAAAAGGTTCAACATCGACAAAATGGAAGATAATGGAAGACCGAGTCTTTCGATTGACAACGCGAGGGTGTTTGTAACTCAGTGCGGAGTGATTGTTAGGGACAATGTCCCGATCACCATTCAAGAATGGATTAAGCCAAAGAATGTTGAACCTTCATCTAGTTATGTCGATGAAAGAACCAAAGACGATCTTTGGGAGAAGCTCGTGGCACATTTCAGACTACCTCCAGAGTATGAAGAATTCGGGGCAAATGGTAACCCAATTCCGGGTGGGCTTGAAAGAAGAATGATAGTCACGGAATGGGCTCTAAGTAAGATGGTGTAGCGCCCTGACCCCAGAGCTATACAGTGAAACGTTGTGCAACCGGTCATGCTACACAATCAAGGGTTACTGGGGTTACCAATCCCAGGCCAAAACACATTGGCAGGCGTGCTCGGAATACATCATCGGCACACAACACCTCGATCATGCCATAAGCTCGGACATCGCTTTCACGTATAACAAAGAGACCAAGACTGCGGAACAACTGGCACATCACAGACTCTACGACACAAAGATATCATAGTTCAACTCATATAATTGAGAAAGTTAGCAAATGACACATCAGAGGTCACTGACCCATCATTACAACAGCGGAAGCAAATTAAAGTTGTCTAAACAATAAGATCCAAATTATGGCCTAAGAGGCCTACAGATAAACATCCCGTGCCAGCCTGTTCCATGACGTCCCAAGCTGCCACCTGGGAACCCCAGACTACTCATCGAAGTCAACGTAGAACCCACCTTCCAGTTCGGTGGCGTCCTCCTCTGAAACAAATAATAATCAACAAAGCAAGGCTGAGTACGACGTACTCGCAAGAATTAGTAGGGCGATATAGGCCCGATGCTGACGGAGGCTCTACTGCCGTATAATGTAGCTGGTTTTGCATAAAGCTAGTTTTCCTTTTTAAAAGACATAAGGACCCATTGCATCGTCTACTCAGAATGTTTTCCGAAAAGGGATAAGAGAGTAAACTTTCATCTTCGGTTCTCATCGAACCTACTTGTAGCCAAAACATCACTCGTCTCCACCAAGGCACTCCCTCGAATCACCCTCGAGGAAATGAACCTTTAACACAAGTTGATTATGCAACCTTTAGCTGCCATATCAATTAGATTAATATTATCTATGAGCTAATCCGCCTTTCCCAAGAGTTTGTCCATAACCGTGGACACGGCTTTTCGAAAAGATTTACCCTGCAGGGGTGTACTAATTTACCCATTGGTACCGTCCGGCTCACCTAGTTGGCCCTCTTCCGGGGAAGGCCGGCAAGCAGGCGCGGTTAAACCTTTACCTCGCGTGAGACTATCCAAGAGTCATCTGTGGCCACAGGGCAAGTTTACCCAGCCTCAGCCCCTGCCCCATCGCCACGTCCTAAACACCACCATCCTCTTCATTTCTTTTTCCGCTCACACACACGGCAAATGGAAATAGCAAACTAGAGGACCCTTGGATACGCCCGCACAAGTTATTCAGTTAGTGAGGCGCCCATACACCCACCAATGGCAGCACGCTCGGTTCTTGGTTCTAGCTAAAAGCACTCTCAGCCTAGGCGGCAGGAATGAGGCAAAACACCATCCCCGATGGCAACTCATCCAAGCCTTTTAGCAAATTAATTATCCACCAAAAGTAACCATCATATCCGACCATTCCTCCACCATTCATAATAATGGATTTAAATCACCGGACAACATATATCATTTAACTAAGCATAGCTAAGCATATATAATCAACAATTATATCTTTGTCTCCGGCCAACACATCAAACCTAGGGTTCATAGGAGGGGAGGCATGTGATGGTTCAGGGGATAAACATGCATTCATAGGATACTCTACATCTTGATCAAAAGAGACATTTGAATCGCATGCAATATTATGGTGGATAAAATAAGTTTGTAAAACAATAGAATGCTAGATGCCAAGAAGGTTAGGTTAGCTCTTGCCTTGTTGATAACGATGGTCGCACTGGTTGTCGAGGTATTGTGGTGGAACCTCGACTCCTGAATCTACCGAAACACAAACAATACAGGAAAGGAAATAAATAACACGAAATAATAGGTGCAATGCACAATCATGATGAGATGGTCATATTATGCATTGAAAAGTATTTGGGCATGTCCCACAAGTTAAATGGAACCCCTAAAATAAATATTGTAATTAACAGGTTAAAACTCCATCTTTAACTTAGTGAATTAGGTAAATAACCAAAAGGTCCAGTACTGAAATATGGGTTATATATGCATGAAAATGACATTATTTGATAGGTATTAATCCACTGATCGTTTTGATACCTCGTTTGCATTTTTCCGATTAACGATGAATAAATGGCGAATTAAACGGTTAAGCAACTTAAATCATTTTAACCAAATCGAAAGTGTCATCAAAGGAAAAGTTGTTGTCATGCTGTGAATTAACATAGATAGATAGCATTTGAGTTGCTGATCAAATTGGTATATCATTTGCAATTTTCGGATTAATATTAAACAAGTTATGACATTTTTGATAATTGAATTAATTCTGCCATTTTAACTATTTTTATTAAACATCACCAACATTGCATCTAAAATTCCCTCAAATGACATAAACTTGTGGATAATTGTTCACTGAACATTTTGGGAGCTTATTCATAATTTTTGGATGAGTAGAACTCAAGTTATGCAATTTCCAAAATTTGAATTAAATCTGCCATCTCTGTTTTTATTAAATAAAGGCATGTTATTTTGGTCAACTAATTCTACCAATGGCAATAACAGATGGACATTTTCTCCCTGAGCATTTTGGTATATTATTTGCATTTTTTGGACTTATGGTTCAAAAGATATGCAATTTCCAAAATTTGAATAATTAACCGATGATTTGCATTTCACATTTTAAATTCAAATTTAGAAATTCATTTGCATGTGTGAGTGAAATATTTGAATAGGTTGTGAAAATGTGAACAATCTGGTAGGTCATTTGCATTTTTCTGATTTACCATTTAATAGATATTTCAATTACCAAATCTGTTTAATTTCTGGAAATAGAAAAAAAAATGAACTATGATGTCATCATGACGTCATCGAGTGGGCAGCGGGATGTTGAGCTTCGATTCGTCGGCTCTGCGCGAAATTGGACGCGGGCACCTAAGCTACGAGGTAGAGGAGGTGGAGAGGAGCACATGGGGGCGGCGGGATTGACCAAATGGTCACCGGAGCGTGGCCGGCGACCATGGCAGCGGCGGCCGGCGGCGGGGCATGGCGAGGCGACAGTCCAGAGAGGGAATGGGGAGGGAGGAGAAGGCTAGGAGGACCAGTGGCTCACCAGGGAGCTCATGCCGTGGTCGGAGAAGCAAGGGGAAGTCGGCCGGCGGCGATTTGGTGCTCGGACGCCGGCGGCAGAGGCGGAGACGAACGGGATGATCCCGGCGAACCCCCAGCGTCCTAGCACGCGCGAGTCGACGGGGAGGCAGAGAAGAGCTCGGCGGAGCTGGTGGCGGTGTCGGCTTGGCTCCGGGCGGCCGGAGTCGTCGGCGATTGAAGCGGCAAGGCGGCGGCGGCAGGAGCTCGAGCTAGGGTTCGGTTAGGGTTTCAGGGAAGCAAGGAGCAGGGGGAGAGAGAGGAGAGGGAGAGCAGCAGGGGGCTTCACTTATCCACCAGGGGGGCCTCGGCATGGTGCAGGGGAGGACGACACGGTGACATGGCGCCAGTGGCGGTGCGGTGGCGACGGCAGCACTGGGTCGCTACAGAGGAAGAGGGAGCTGACAGAGAGGGGCCCTCATGTCAGGGTTTTAAACTTTTTCCATTTTTCTGTTTTCCCCTTCTTAGGAACAGCAGACTTTAGGGATTTATTTGGGCCACTTTAACATTTTGGAAAATTTTGAAAATATTCAGGTGACCTCTCCATATCATTTAACAACTCCACAAAAATTGGTGCTGCCAAATAAAATGTTTAGAAACAGATTTGTTCATAGAGTTAAACATGGCCATTTGATAAATTCCAAAATGTATTTAATTGGAGCAATTAAGCATCTTCAAAAATAAGGAAATATTCATGGAGGCTCTCACAATAATATTGAAGCTCCCCATGATTTTAGTTTGAATTTTGAGGAGTTGAGCTTGGAGTCAAAATTCATCATTTGTTTAAACCAATTTTGAATTCCAAAAATATTTCTTTGCTTAGCAAGCAATCGTCTTTGACAAAGATTTAAACAGATATATTCTTGGGACTTCCTGGACAATTTGGAAATTCCAGAATACTTTGGTTTGCTAAGTTGAGCAAATGCACTTGACGTGGGAATTTTGTGGAAGTGTTTGATACCTTTTAATGATTTCCATTGTTTGCAATATTTAACTTAGCAATTTAAATATGTATGCCATGATGCAATGAAAATAAAAAGTGAAAATTTGGCCCATATTTTAGGGTACCAAATCTGGGCTGTTACAGATGGCCGAACTGTTCCGGAACTACAAGAAAACTCCTGATTTCACAGGAGCATTCGAGAAATTGAGAGAACAGTGGCCCGAATTTGTGGCGTACAAGAAATCTTATGTAGCCAAGGAAAGGTCGATAAAAAATAAGGAAAATGCTCAGAAAAAGAAATACTACCATAAAATGGGGACAGGTGGCTACAGGACTGCCTGATACGTCTCAAACGTATCTATAATTTTTGAGTGATCCATGCTAGTTTTGTGATGCTGTCACATGTTTTTACTATCATATTACATCATTTTTATGCATTTTGTCGGACTAACCTATTGACAAGATGCCCAGTGCCAGTTCCCTGTTTTTGTCATGTTTTTGTTGCCGAAAGTTACTTCTGGAAATATTCTCGGAATTGGACGAAAATTTACGGGGATTTTTTATTGGACAAATGAAGACCGGAGCCAAAAGGGCGACCTGGGGGGCCACCTATAACAGCCCCAGTTTGGTACCCAGAAATTTGAGCCAAATTTTCACTTTTTCTTTTCATTGCATCATGGCATACATATTTAAATTGCTAAGTTAATAAAGCAACAATTGGAAAACAATAAAAAGGGAAGCAAAACCTTCCCAAAATTTCAAACCAAATACATTACTCAAACTGGCAAAACCAATTGTTCTTGAGTCTCCAATTGTCCAGGAAGCTCAAGGATATATTTTATAAATATTTGTCAAAGGCAATTTCTTGCCGAGCACATAAATTAATTTGAGAATTCAAAATGGGTACAAATCATTACCTAATTTTAAACCAAGTTCAACTCAGTCAAAAATTCAAAATAAAATTATGGGGAGCTCCCTTATAATATGATGAGCCTCCATAAATATTTTTATAATTTATTGAATTGTTTAAGTACCCCAAGTAAATGAATTTTGGAAATTATCAAAATTGCCATTTTTTTAAGCCCTATGAACAAATGTTGCTCAAACCAAATTATTTTGCAACCCCAATTTTTATGGAGCTTCTTCATGTCATGGGGAGGCTATATGAATTTTTGCAGAATTTATAAAAATGGCTTAGTGCCTCAATTTAAATCCCTAAAGTGCTGCTAGACCTAGTTACAGTTACACTTTTAAATCAGCCAGGGGGTTATGTGGAAAGTCCTCGTCTTCCTCCTGTACCGACCGAACCGCACGACGCCGCCGCCCTCCCGCGCGTCCCCGCCGCACCTGCACTACCACCATGGCCGCACTACACTGCTCTCACGCGCCGTGGCCCCCCCCTCACGCGTGGATAAGGGCTCCCCGAAGCCCTAAGCTCCCTCTCCCCCTCACCTGCTCCCCCGTTCCCATTCCTTCTCCTCCCGAGCTCCCCCATTGCCGCCGCTCGCCGAGCACCTTGCCGTCACCTGGAGCCGCCCCGCGCAGATCGAAGCCGATGGAAGGCTCTGCCGTGACCTCCTCTCCCTCCACGCCCGAAGAATCGAGCCGGGACGGTCGGGATCGCCGTCCCCATCCTCGACTTCGTTCGCTGCCAGCTGAGCTCCGCCGAGCACCTCGCCATCGTCTCCGACCTTCTCGTGCCTCGTCGTCGAGTTCCACAAGTCCCTGGTGAGCTTGCGGTGCTTGCCCACCTCCTCCCGCTCCTCCTCTCCCTCTCATCGCTGCTCAACGTCGCCGTCGGTCACCGCTGTCGCCGCCGCGCGCCCGGCCTGGGAACCGGCCTCGGCCGGCCAGGAGGCCGGTAGCCTCGGGCCTATGCCCAGCCTAGTGCCCGGTCTGGGCCGGCCAAAAGGCCGGCTGTCTCGGGGGCTTGCCCGGCCTGTGGGCCGACCTGTCCGGTCTGGAGGCCGGCCTAACAGTAAAATAAATAAAATAAAATAAAAATGATAACTAATTAAATATAGTTTCAAATTTAGCAAACAATATACCAAATTGTTCAGAAAAACAAACTCTATCTATTAGTGTCATTGTCCTGGTCTTTTGAAACTATTATTTTTCTGTTTATTAAAAATTACTAATATGGCAAAATTAATAACAATATTGGGAAAAATCATA
Source organism: Puccinellia tenuiflora (assembly GCA_012064385.1). NCBI lineage: Eukaryota > Viridiplantae > Streptophyta > Magnoliopsida > Poales > Poaceae > Puccinellia > Puccinellia tenuiflora. The sequence goes on from QRDG01000119.1 coordinate 1,026,106, forward strand.
ACTTGATAAATAATTAACCAAAAATTATGAATAAAATATCAAAGTGATCAGCTTGACAAATGCTATCAAACCATGCTAATATCACATCATGATAACAAAGTTTTATTTGATGTTTTTTTTAATTGGTTAAAGGAATTAAATTCAAATAATTATTTAATTCACGAATTATTCATCGGTACTCGGAAAAAATACAAACGAGGTATCAAAATGATCAGTAAAGCAATCCCTATCTATTCATGCCATGTTCATTCATATTAAAGTCACATTTTAGTAATGTAATAATTCATAAACAATGTGGTCACTAAGTTAAATATGGGGTTGCTTCCAAATAATTGCACCAATTATTTGGCACTCCATTTAAATGGTAGGTAAATTAAATGATGATATCTTTGCATAAACTTGTCGTGCCATCATGTGTTTGCGCATTGCACTTCAATATGTGTTGATTGCCTTGTTTATTTTCGGTGTTTGCTTCTTCTCGTTAGAACACGAATCGAGATCGAGACGAGCCCGAAGTGGAGAGCTACAACACCGAAGGCCGACAATGGAGTATGGAGCGACAAGTCAACGACCCTGTTTTCCCCGAAGCCCTATATCTTTATATTGCCAACCAAGGCAAGAGATAACCTAACCTTCTTGGCATCTAGCATCCTACTGTTTTATACAACTATTTTATCCATCATAATATTGCATTCGATTCTAATGTCAATTTTTGGACAAGATATAGAGTATCCTATGATATGCATGGTCCCCTAAACCATCATATGTTTTCCCTCCTATGAACCATAGGTTGATGTGTTGGCCTGAGTTAAGGATATAATTTTTGTATATATATGCTTAGCCATGCTTAGTCGAATGCTATATTGTCCGGTGATTAAATTCCATAATTATGATGTTGATGGAATGTTCGGACATGTTGGTTACTTGTGGTACTTAATTAAATTGCTTAAAAGGCTTGGATGAGTTGCCATCGGGGATGGTGTTTTGCCTCATTCTTGCCCCTAGGTGCGAGTTCTTGTCTCTAGAACCAAGATCGAGCGTGCTTCCATTGGTGGGACATATGGAATCCTTACTGACCGAATAATTTGTGAGGGGCTTGTCAAGGGTCCTCTAGTTTGAGCTTTCCATTTGCGTGTGAGTGTGTGGGTGGAAAAGAGCTCGATGAGGACGGTGGTGTTTATGATGTGGCAGCGGGGTAGGGCGTTGGAGGCACTGAACCTGTTCTTCCGCACACTGATGATCCTTGAGTAAGCCTCATGCATGGTAAAGGGCTAACCGCGCCCACTCGCCGGCTTTCCCCGGAAGAGAGCTAATCAGGTGAGCCGGACGGTACCAATGGGTAAATTAATACACCCCTGCAGGGTTTAATCTTTTCGAAAAGCCGTGTCCGCGGTTATGGATGACATGGGAACGGATATATGAGACCATATAAAATATAAACTTAACTAAAATTTGGCAACTAGAGGTTGCAACTCAACGTGTGTGAAAAGATTCATTTCCTCGAGGGTGATTCGAGGGAGTGCCTTGGTGGAGATGAGTGGTGGTTTCTGGTTACTATTGGTTCAATGTGAACCGAAGATAAATGTTTACTATCTTATCCCCTTTCAAAAAACATTCTGAGTAGTCAATTGCCATGTGTCATGTTTTGAAAAATGAAAATTAGCTTTATGCAAATTAACTACTATGCAGCTTTAGAGCCGTGTCATCATTGGGCCTATATCGCCCTACTAAACTTGGGAGTACGTCGTACTCAGTCTCTCTTTGTTGATTATTACTTGTTTCAGAGGAGGACGACACCCAGCAGACAACAGGGTTCTTCGTTGACACCGACTAGTAGTCTGGGGTTCCCAGGTGGCAGCTTGGGACGTCGTGGAACAAGCTGGTTGGGATTTGTTTATCTGTAGGCCTCTTAGGCCATATTTTGGATCTTGTTGTATTAGACAACTACCTCGCTTCCGCATGATGTACTGTTGGGTCCTGTGACCCCTATTGTGTAATTTGTATCTTTCTCACTATATGAGTTGCTATATGCTCTTTTGTGTCGTAGAGTCTGTGATGTGCCAGTTGTTCCACAAGTCTTTATCTCTCTATTATACATTGATAGCTATGCCAGTGTGTATGGCATGATCGAGGTGTTGCGTGCGAGCGGTAACCCCATGCCCTTCGATTGTGTAGCATAGCCTGTGGGTTATATAGCCTCTCTGTATAATTCTGGGGTCGGGGCACTACAAGTTGGTATCAGAGCAGGACTGCCTGTAGGAAACCCGTTCTATTGGTCGATGTCGAGTCTAGTGATCGTGAAAATTATCTATAACCTAAAAATGAGTTGTGAAAACCCTCTTAGGATTCTTTTTACTCCTGACCCAACTCGCTCTACTCTGAGTTATCTTACCTCTATTAGATTTTAACGGTCCTTCTGCTCGTCAGCAGATTCTACCCTCTAGGTTCACGGGATTGACTTCTACCTTTAGTTTACTAGTTAGCTCTGCTCGTCTGCCAAATCTAAAGCCCGAAGAGAGGAAGTGTTGTGGTTCATCAAGAGATTCCCTTGCTTTAGCCCAAGATCTTGAACCGAAGGTCCCGGATTGTGCTCGGACTCTGGTGTAATGATTCATGAGGGTTGTCACCCTTGTGAGCATTATGCTATTGTGAGTCCCAGTACATGAAGCTGATCTTTAACCCAAGATCTTTTTCGTTGAGCCCTGATGTTAATTGTCAAACCCTACATCAGGTTGGCTAAAAATTGAAGTTAATCTTCAAACTAGAGATTGCAGCCGTAATTGATTTGCTCAGCAATACTCTTCTCTGTCACTAGCTTTAGCTGGACTCTCTGTCAGGGAACCATTTGAATCACGACAGGATTGCTCTTGGCGAGTTTTCCATCAATGTTTGTGTTTCCTCCAATAACACTTGTTCGTGAAAACCTTTCGGCACTAGTTGTCGGAAGAGTGCTAACCAGGGCTTCTGCAACATCTCGAGATTGTTGTTAGCCCGTTCCTTACTCTAGATCAGTCGTCCGACCTTTATCTGTTTGTTGACAGTCAAGTTTATCGTCCGTTGGTGTGTTCTGATGCATGTTACTCTTGTGGTTCGTCAAGACATTCCACTTCTGGATGTCAGGAGAAACAAACTCTGGTACCTTGTCCATCTCTCGGCCAGGTCAAGTATTGAAAATTCCTGGAGTAAGATCTTGTTTAGCTTTTGTTCCTTTCCACCTTGGAGTGTCACACTCTTTTATATCAAGAGGTCGTGCTTAGTCTCATGACGTACTTGATGAAGTTATGCTCTTACCCTTCCTTATCCATCTACCTCCGAGCTACTCGGGCTCGAGAATGTTGAGGATGCATGTTGAGGTGGTAATCGGATATTCTTAGAAAATGTTGTTGCTTTGAAATCCAAGGACTCTGAAGGCACTCTTAGCAGGTTTAGCACTTAGGTTATCAAGATTAGATCGGCAGAGCTGCCAAGTCCATTCGTTCAGGTGCACACCTTCGGTCAACGAGTTAGATTCATGTCGAAACTCTCAAGACCACATCTTCTCCTTGAAAAGCAAGATTCCTCTCGCAACCAGTGACATGCGGTGGTTCGTGATATCCTGGATGTCTTTCCAGAAGTACTGCCGGGTTGTCCCCTGACCGTGTTGTCGAGTAATATTGGAAACTTGTCAGAACCATCTACGTGTCATCATGTAGTACATGTTCTGGATGTCGGGAGTTTCCTTCTCTAGTCCCTGTGCAATGGTTGACAGTTGTCGCCATGGGTCCGAGTGAAGACACTTTGTCTTCCCGGGAATAATCACAAATTGGTCATGCATGTGCGGATTGTTGTTGAGCTGTAGGTTGTTACCTCCAATACTATAAATAAGTCATGTATGCACACCAAGCCGCTGGCCAAGTTGTTCTTGAATAAGAAGAAGATATCAGATCTCATCGTCATACCGGTGTTTCCCAATCAGGACTCAGTTGTGCTTCATTGCTTGGGGTTCGAGCTGGTTCAATTTTCTCTTCGTAGTCGTGAGCCCATGGAACTCGCGATCTAGATCGTGTCCTGAATCTTGACACTGTGGCCCATGTCTTGAGAATCTAGTGACCCTACTTTCCGTTAACTTTCACACACTCCCCTTCAGGCCTGCTAAGCCTGAAGTGTCTGCGCACCTAACTAACTCGGAACCTCAAGCGGAAATGATGGTTGGGGTTTATCAAGAGTATGACCTAGGCCTAGTTGTAACCCCGACAAGGTCGGTGTTGTGGTTCACGCACCTCACCGGAAGATCTATTCACGAGATCTCTTGGCTCTTTAATCAATCCCACGTACGTTGGGTGAATACATCAGTCCCGTTAGGGCCAAGCTTTTAACCTTATGGAAGCGTTTGGTATGTCGAAATCGTGGAGTCCAGAAGATGTCCCTTCTCCTCACAGTGATTCGAATCTCTACGGTCTACACATCGGGGTGGTTCGAAGTGATGTCTTAGTCTTGGACAAAGATCCTGAACAAAGTGATCGGTTGCCCTATCTTCTGCTCGACCTTTGTTTGGTCAAGTTGTTCCTAGTTTTCCCCAGTGGCGTATGGTCCTGTGCAAAGTTCATATTTCCAACACTTGGAGAAAACTTGTCCAACACCTTGAGCTATGTTCTGTTCCTTCCACCACCTCGGCATGTCATGCTTGTTACCTTATGCTCTGCAACAAGGAAGATCATCGTGGGATCGAGAATATCGTGGAAGACACTTGTTGTCATGTTTCCCTCCTCTCTCCTTCTACTCTAGAATCTCAGGACGAGATTCCTGTAAGGGGGGTAGATTTGTAACAGCCCCAGTTTGGTACGCAGAAATTTGAGCCAAATTTTCACTTTTTCTTTTCATTGCATCATGGCATACATATTTAAATTGCTAAGTTAATAAAGCAACAATGGGAAAACAATAAAAAGGGAAGCAAAACCTTCCCAAAATTTCAAACCAAATACATTACTCAAACTGGCAAAACCAATTGTTCTTGAGTCTCCAATTGTCCAGGAAGCTCAAGGATATATTTTATAAATATTTGTCAAAGGCAATTTCTTGCTGAGCACATAAATAAATTTGAGAATTCAAAATGGGTACAAATCATTACCTAATTTTAAACCAAGTTCAACTCGTCAAAAATTCAAAATAAAATTATGGGGAGCTCCCTTATAATATGATGAGCCTCCATAAATATTTTTATAATTTATTGAATTGTTTAAGTACCCCAAGTCAATGAATTTTTGGAAATTATCAAAATTGCCATTTTTTAAGCCCTATGAACAAATGTTGCTCAAAACAAATTATTTTGCAACCCCAATTTTTGTGGAGCTTCTTCATGTCATGGGGAGGCTATATGAATTTTTGCAGAATTTATAAAAATGGTTTAGTGCCTCAATTTAAATCCCTAAAGTGCTGCTGGACCTAGTTACAATTACACTTTTAAATCAGCCAGGGGGTTATGTGCAAAGTCCTCGTCTTCCTCCTGTAGCGACCGAACCGCACGACGCCGCCGCCCTCCTGCGCGTCCCCGCCGCACCTGCACTGCCGCCATGGCCGCACTCCACTGCTCCCATGCGCCGTGGCCCCCCCTCATGCGTGGATAAGGGCTCCTCGAAGCGCTGAGCTCCCTCTCCCCCTCACCTGCTCCCCCGTTCCCATTCCTTCTCCTCCCGAGCTCCCCCGTTGCCGCCGCTCGCCGAGCACCTTGCCATCGCCTGGAGCCGCCCCGCGCAGATCAAAGCCGATAGAAGGCTCCGCCGTGACCTCCTCTCCCTCCACGCCCGAAGAATCGAGTCGAGACGCTCGGGATCGCCGTCCCCATCCTCGACTTCGTCCGCGCCGGCTGAGCTCCACTGAGCACCTCGCCGTCGTCTCCGACCTTCCCGTGCCTCACCGTCGAGCTCCACGAGTCCCAGGTGAGCTTGCGGTGCTTGCTAACCTCCTCCCGCTCCTCCTCTCCCTCTCATCACTGCTCGACGTCGTCGTCGGTCACCGCTGTCGCCACCGCGCGCCCGGCCTGGGAACCGGCCTGGGCCGGCAGCCTCGGGCCTATGCCCGGCCTGGTGCCCGGTCTGGGCTGGCCAAAAGGCCGGCTTTCTCGGGGGCTCGCCCGGCCTGTGGGCCGGCCTGTCCGGTCTGGAGGCCGGCCTAACAGTAAAATAAAAAAAATAATAAAATAGAATAAAATAAAAATGATAACTAATTAAATATAGTTTCAAATTTGGCAAACAATATACCAAATTGTTCAAAAAAACAAACTCTATCTATTAGTGTCATTGGCCTGGTCTTTTGAAACTATTATTTTGCTGTTTATTAAAAATTACTAAAATGGCAAAAGTAATAACAATATTGGGAAAAATCATAACTTGATAAACAATTAACCAAAAATTGTGAATAAAATATCAAAGTGATCATCTTGACAAATGCTATCAAACCATGCTAATATCACATCATGATCACAAAGTTTCCTTTGATGTTTTTCTTTAATTGGTTAAAAGAATTAAATTCAAATAATTATTTAATTCGCGAATTATTCATCGGTACTCGGAAAAAATACAAACGAGTTATCAAAATGATTAGTAAAGAAATACCTATCTATTCATGCCATCTTCATTCATATTTAAGTCACATTTTAGTAATGTAATAATTCATAAACAATGTGGTCACTAAGTTAAATATGGGGTTGCTTCCAAATAATTGCACCAATTATTTGGCACTCCATTTAAATGGTAGATAAATTAAATGATGATATCTTTGCATAAACTTGTCATGCCATCATGTGTTTGCGCATTGCACTTCAATATGTGTTCATTTCCTTGTTTCTTTTAGGTGTTTGCTTCTTCTGATTAGAACACGAATCGAGATCGAGACGAGCCCGAAGTGGGGAGCTACAACACCGAAGGCCGACAATGGAGTATCGAGCGACAAGTCAATGACCCTTTTTTCCCCCGAAGCCCTATATCTTTATATTTCCAACCAAGGGAAGAGATAACCTAACCTTCTGGGCATCTAGCATCCTACTGTTTTGTACAACTATTTTATCCACCATAATATTGCATTCGATTCCAATGTCAATTTTTGGACAAGATATAGAGTATCCTATGATATGCATGGTCCCCTAAACCATCACATGTTTTCCCTCATATGAACAATAGGTTGATGTGTTGGCCTGAGTTAAGGATATAATATATGCTTAGCCATGCTTAGTCGAATTCTAGATTGTCCGGTGATTAAATTCCATAATTATGATGTTGATGGAATGTTCGGACATGTTGGTTACTTGTGGTACTTCATTAAATTTCTTAAATGGCTTGGATGAGTTGCCATCGAGGATGGTGTTTTGCCTCATTCTTGCCTCTAGGTGCGAGTTCTTGTCTCTAGAACCAAGATCGAGCGTGCTTCCATTGGTGGGACATATGGAATCCTTACTGACCGAATAATTTGTGAGGGGCTTGTCAAGGGTCCTCTAGTTTGAGCTTTCCATTTGCGTGTGAGTGTGTGGGTGGAAAAGAGCTCGATGAGGACGGTGGTGTTTAGGATGTGGCCGCGGGGCAGGGCGTTGGAGGCGCTGAACCTATCCTTCCGCACACTGATGATCCTTGAGTAAGCCTCATGCATGGTAAAGGTCTAACCGCACCCAATCGCCGGCTTTCCCCGGAAGAGAGCTAATCAGGTGAGCCGGACGGTACCAATGGGTAAATTAGTACACCCCTGTAGGGTTTAATCTTTTCGAAAAGCCGTGTCCGCGGTTATGGACGACTTGGGAACGGATATACGAGACCATAGAAAATATAAACTTAACAAAAATTTGGCAACTAGAGGTTGCAACTCAACGTGTGTGAAAAGGTTCATTTCCTCGAGGGTGATTCGAGGGAGTGCCTTGGTGGAGATGAGTGGTGGTTTCTGGTTACTATTGGTTCAATGTGAACCGAAGATAAAGGTTTACTATCTTATCCCCTTTCAAAAAACCTTCTGAGTAGTCGATTGCCATGTGTCATGTTTTGAAAAATGAAAATTAGCTTTATGCAAATGAACTGCTGTACAGCTTTAGAGCTGTGTCATCATTGGGCCTATATCGCCCTACTAAACTTGCGAGTACGTCGTACTCAGTCTCTCTTTGTTGATTATTACTTGTTTCAGAGGAGGACGACACCGAGCAGACAGGTGGGTTCTTTGTTGACATCGACGAGTAGTCTGGGGTTCCCAGGTGGCAGCTTGGGACGTCGTGGAACAAGCTGGCTGGGATTTGTTTATCTGTAGGCCTCTTAGGCCATATTTTGGATCTTGTTGTATTAGACAACTACCTCGCTTCCGCATGATGTACTGTTGGGTCTGTGACCCCTGTTGTGTAATTTGTATCTTTCTCACTATATGAGTTGCTATATGCTCTTTTGTGTCATAGAGTCTGTGATGTGCCAGTTGTTCCACAAGTCTTGAACTCTCTATTATACATTGATAACTATGCCAGTTTTTATGGCATGATCGAGGTGTTGCGTGGGAGTGTTAACCCCATGCCCTTCGATTGTGTAGCATAGCATGTGGGTTACGTAGTCTCTCTGTATAATTCCGGGGTCGGGGCGCTACACCACCCACATGCCAGGGGCGGCCCCCTGCCGTGGCCCTAGGGCAACCCGTGGGTGGGACCCGCCCCTGCCCTGTGGGCACCCCCTCGGCCGCCTCCGACGCCTATAAAATCATCCCCGACGAAAAAACCCTAACCCCCGAAGGATTTTCCCAAATACGCAACAGAGCTCCGCCGCCATCACCGAAAAGTTTTGGGGGTTCAGAAGGTCCTGTTCCGGCACCCTGCCAGGACGGGGATCGACCGCCGGGGCCATCTCCATCAACACCGCTGCTTCCCGCGATGAGGAGGGAGTAGTCCCTCACCGGGGCTGAGGCTTATACAAGTAGCTATGTGGTTATCTCTCTCTCCCATGATGTGATCTTCATTGTGATCATGAGCTTTGTTAGTGTAGTTGAATACATGATGTTTCCCTATGTGTAATGGATATGATGTTGCTCAAGTGGTGTTATTTAGTACAATTTCCAGAGCCACTGTTGTGATCATGGTACCTCGGTGACAGGATGGGTGCCGTGTGTGACTCTATGGATAATAGATCGGAAGGATCTTCATCATGAGTTTGTTCTTTATTATTGTTGGATTGAATAGATCATGAGGTTTCTTGATGCTTGTGTTATTGAAGAAAGAGACTATTCAATAGATATGTTGTGGTGTTTGTTAGTACTATCTTTGGATGTGGATAGTGATAGCATGAAGTGTGCATAGATGTGGAATACGAACTTTAAGGTGTGCTTTTCGTAGCCCTACGCAATTCTCATCCTATTTGATCCATGAAAGAATGATCTCCGAGTAACGTCTACCATGCATGTGTTTTTGTGGAACTATTATGTGTTTAATTATGTTAATGATGTTGAGAGTAGTCACTAGTGAAAGTATGAAGCCTAGGCCTTGTTTCCAAGCATTGATCACCGTTTTTAGTCACTTTTGTCACTAGTTTGCTTGCTGCCATTTTTATTACAGAATTACAAAATCACCTTTTACCATCCATATCACTTGCATTTTACCATCTCTTCGCCGAACTAGTGCACCTATACAACTGACAATTGTATTAGGTGTGTTGGGGACACAAGAGACTTCTTGTATCTTAATTGCAGGGTTGCTTGAGAGGGATATCTTTGACCTCTACCTCCCGTGGATTCGATAAACCTTGGGTTACTCACTTAAGGGAAATTTGCCGCTGTCCTACAAACCTCTGCGCTTGGAGGCACAACAAGTCTACAAGAATAAAAGTGTGTAGTAGACATCAAGCTAATTTCTGGCACCGTTGCCGGGGAGGTGAGCGCTTGAAGGTATCTGCAGTCATATCTTTTTGTTTCTTGTTTTTATTTCACTAGTTTGGCTTATGGAACGTTGTTCTTTGAATTTGCTTTCTGAGAGTGACCTCTCCACCACTCCCATGGTGGATAAGGTTACTCCACATACTGAATGTATTCCTTTCAAGATACCGATGGGGATAATTGATCGTGTTATGAGCAATTGCTATGTAGGAGATGGAGCTATACATCCTAGTTATCATCTGCTTTATATCAAAGAGTTATGTGAGTTGTTTGAGATTGCAGGTGTATCAAGAGAGGTAATCATGAGGAAATTATTTTCCTTATCACTTAAGGAGAAATAAATGGAGTGGTATAGGCTGCTAGACAATTCTCACTTGTTGGATTCGAAGGAGCTTATGTCTCTCTTTTATTCTAAATTTTATCCTCTTCATGAAATTCATCGAGATAGAAATTATATCTACAATTTTTGGCCACATGACGGAGAGAGCATTGCTCAAGCTTGGGGGAGATTGAAATCATTAATGCTTAAATGTCCTAACCATGATCTTTCCAAGGATATTATTGTTAACAATTTTTATGCAAGGCTATCTCATCATGACAAGGAAATACTTGATGCTTCTTCTATGGGTTCTTTTACAAGTAAGACGATTTACGCTAAATGGGATCTTATTGAAAAGATTCAACAAAACATTGAAGATTGGGAGATCGACAAAGGTAAAGAGTCAGGTATAAATTATGAGTATGATTGCATTAAGTCTTTTGTTGAAACTGATAGTTTTAATAAGCTTAGTGCTAAGTTTGGACTTGACTCTCATATAGTTGTTGATATCTATAAATATTTTGCTTCTCATATTAATATTCCTAAAGAGAAATGGCCTAAGCATCATGAACCTTTCAAAGACATTTGCAAACAAAATGAAATTGTTAATGATGATTGCAATATACATGATCCAATCTCTACAAATAATGTTCCATATAAGCATGTTAATTTTGTGGAGTGCATAGACCTTGTGAAAGCACTCGGGTTGAAGAAGATAAATATTGTAAGCAACATAAGCATGAAAGAACTAGCAAATGGCTTAAGGATTTATATAAATTTTCTAGAGAATTAAATGACCTCTACCCTTTTATGTGTGAACTTTGCAATGAAGAAGGTCATTTTAATTTCCAATGCTCGTACTTTAATGATAGAATTATTAGTCAGTTTTGTGATAACATGATCACCTCTACTCTTTATGATGAACTTAATTTATTTTTGGGGTGTGAAGAGTTGTCAGAAAAAACTTCTTGGTTAGATAGTAGTACTTTTGGGAAAAATAGCATTCTCAAGTGAGCTTATCATTATTGTGTTGTGAATTGCCGTGACAATGCTTACATTGCAAAAATTAGAAAGAATACCACTTCACCAAAGTATAAAAGGACATATGTTTCTTATGTTGCCAATAATGAAAGGGAGATATTCTCCCAAGTTTCTCCTGTCTTTTCTAATAATGAATCAAATTATGTGGAGAAGTTTCCTTTCCAACCACTCCCTCCTAAGGTGGTGAAGAAGAAGAAGAAGAGATGGGGGAGTAAAAATAAAGAGGAAACAGTATCATCCCCTAAGCATATTTCTCCCATCATGGTTGTTCCTAATGAGCATGAATAAAAATTATTGAAGATGATCCACTTAATTGTATTCATTATTATCTTGATGTTAAGTCTATGGGCACTATTGAAGAAGATTATGTTATGCCTGTTACTTATTGTGATGATCATGATTGGGAAAATAATACTACTTATGATCTTGAAAATCTTTTTGGCACCAATTTTGAAAATGATGATATTGATAATTGTTATACTATTGGGAATATTCATGTTTCTTCTAATCATAGTGTGGAAAACCCCAAGCTTGGGGATGATGGGTTTGAAAATCCTTTTGGTATTGAAAGTCATGATGATTTGTTTACAAAAAATATATGCTTGGAAAGATGGCTATCCCCTTGCTTATGATGATATTATGCCTCCAATTTTTCATGATTATTGTGATGATAACTATGCCATAAAGAATGATTTTAATCATCCCTATGGGACTCATCATAATTATTACTCTCCTACTGAACATCATCTTTCTAATACAAAATTAGTCTATCATGTCCAAGTTCTATATGATAGTCCTACTCTCAATGCTACTAATAATAAAGATTTTACTTATGTGGAGAGTAATAATAATACTTTTATGCATGTGAATCATGAGAAAAATGCTTTATGTGATGGTTATGTTATTGAGTTTTCTTATGATTCTACTAAAAGTTATTATGAGAGAGAGAAGTGTGGTTATATAAATTTTCATCTTATGAAGTTTCCCCTCTTTATGTTGAAGGTTTTAATGTTGCACTTGCTTTGTCTTCCTATGCTTAATGCTTTATGCTCCAATGATTTATTTTCTTACAAGATTCCTATGCATAGGAAGAGAGTTAGACTTAAATGTGTTTGATATTTGCTTCATGATGCTCTCTTTTGCGTTCCAACTCTTATTCTTATGAGAGCATCATTAAAATTATCATGCCTAGCTAAAATGCTTAAAAGAAAAGCGTTTGTTGGGAGACAACCGATCTTTTACTTTCAGTTTTTTTTCTATTTTTCTTGAGTCATGAAGTTGTTTCCTCTGTAGCAACTTCATTGTATCTTTTTGTTTTGGTTTTTTGTGCCTTTAGCTTCTAATGCATTGAAAGTGCGAGCTGTAGTTTTGCTGTCCAGAAACAGATTTCTGTCCTTCACTGTTCGAAAATCTAGAAAATCCCTAAATTTTTTTATTTTTCTGATAATTTTAGACAGCAAGGCTGATACTTTTATCCATCTTTCTTTAGTTTTGAGTTTTCTGATTTGAGCAACAGAAGTGCCTCGAAAAATACAATCTTTATAGGCTATTCAGTTTTTGACAGATTCTGCTTTTTATTTTGTATTCGTCTCTTTACTATCATCAAATGTGATACTCTTGAGGAGGAGTGCCACATTGAGGCTTAGTAGACAGTAGCTAATACCCAATAAAGTTGTTTGCAATTTGTCTTGAGTTGAACACATATGTATTTTTAATTTATGAGCACTAACCCTCTAATCAGTTTATGAGAAGTTTTGTGTGAAGAGAGTTTTTAAGTTCCAAAGGAGAGGAACATGAAGAAATTGAAGATGGATCAAAGCTCAAGCTTGGGGATGCCCCCATGGCACCCCCTCTGAATATCAAGAACCATCAAGCGTCTAATCTTGGGGATGCCCAAGGCATCCCCTCTTCTTCATCGACTATCATGAGGTCGTCTTCGTTGAACTAAGTTTTTATCACTTTACATATTATGTGCTATGCTTGGAGCATCTTTTTACTTTCAGTTTTGTTTTTTTGTTTGCTGGTCATATGCTTGTTGGATCCTTGCTTTGTTTGTGTGGGAGAGAGACACGCTCCGCTTTTTCATTTGAATACTCCTGCGCTTCGCTTATATCTTGTTGAGTATTCTTAGCTACTGTTTGTTTGCTAGTAAGCTCTCACTTTTAGCTTTTATCTTGTTTAGAGCTGCTAGTAGTTGATATTAAACTCAATTGTTCTTCACTTATATTTGTTAGAGAGTTGTTTTGGTTGCTTGGTTGATTTGTTAGAATGATAAAATGCTATGCATGTGATATTGGAATGAAACGAAAGTCTGCATAGTATTGTAGATCATTGTGTGGATAATTGATACTTATCTTTTGTTTTGAGATATTAAGATGAATGCTTAAACTTGCTGGTTATTTGAGTAGAATTGATTAGTAAAGAAATACTGTTAAAAACTTGAAACTGTGTGGTGTTTCGTAGTTGTTAATTCATTAAGCTAATCTTTTTATCAAAAGAATTGCTTGGTCAACATTGGAGATGATGTGGAGCTTTTATGGTTATGATTGATAAATGTCTTATGCTACTCTGTTACCGGTTAATTTTAGATGTTTGCTTCAAATACCTTCTTTGCTAAGCCCAAAAATTCGTACTGAGTGTATGGTTCACTCGTGCATCCAAATCCCAAAGCCAAACTATCTTGCCAGCTGAGTCCACCATATCTACCTATGCATGGTATTTCCTGCCATTCCAAGTAAATTTGTCATGTGCTATCATTAAAAATTCAAAATACTCATTTTTGTGCCTCTGTTTTTAAGCTCATGAGGGAGCAGTAGAGAGCTAGATATAACTCATGACGAGCAAGGTCATTTCCCCCCTTTCACCCGGTGTCGATGGATTACGTCTTCACTTGAATCAACCCGAGAGCAGCTTAAGCAAAATATAAATATAACTCACCATTCTCCTCCGCACAATGAAAATCTGAGAAATCAGCTCAAAACATTGGACAGTGGTGAAACCAAGGAGAAAGAGGAGCGTACTCGCTCCTCTAAAAACCAGCTGCTCTCACAAGTCTAAAAGCCTTGCTTGTTATGGGGGACTAGATAGCTTCTCTGTTGTGAAGTCGTTGATGAAAGCATGCATGTCTCAAAATTGTTTTACTTCTGTTTCATAAAAAAACAAAAAACTCTACCACATGACTAATCCCTGCTTCCCTCTGCGAAGGGCCTTTCTTTTACTTTTAATGTTGAGTCAGTTTTCCTCTTCCTTCTATCTCCACCAAAGCAAACATCTAGCATTGACCCTGGGTATCATTGATCATATTGCATTGTCAAATTAAACATGAATCTTTATATTGACTTTACCGTTGGAAGTTGAAGCTTTTTGCTAAAACTTGCAACTTCTTTGTTTTGATTCTCAAACACTTTTGTCATGGAATTGCTAACTTTGAGAATTAATCAAATATGTGGATCACATTGCTTTCATGTCTTTAATGTACTATTTATGAAAGGTTTTGCTTGAATGATTTAACTTGGTTATTCATTGCTTTATTGCTATCAACAATAGACAATTGTTTTGTACCACTTCACTCACATCCTATGCTTTACATTACTATCTTGATCATGTTTGTGTTGGTTGCATGTCGCATCAAAAATTATTTTGTTATCACTTACCTACTCGAGGACGAGTAGGAGTTAAGCTTGGGGATGCTGATACGTCTCAAACGTATCTATAATTTTTGAGTGATCCATTCTAGTTTTGTGATGTTGTCACATGTTTTTGCTATCATATTACATCATTTTTATGCATTTTGTCGGACTAACCTATTGACAAGATGCCTAGTGCCAGTTCCCTGTTTTTGTCATGTTTTTGTTGCAGAAAGTTACTTCTGGAAATATTCTCGGAATTGGACAAAAATTTACGGGGATTTTTATTGGACAAATGAAGACCGGAGCCAAAAGGGCGACCTGGGGGGCCACCAACAGGCCAGTGGCAGCCCCCTGCCGCGGCCCTAGGGCAGCCCGCGGGTGGGACCCGCCCCTGCCCTTGTGGGCACCCCCTCGGCCGCCTCCGACGCCAATGAAATCATCCCCGACGAAAAAACCCTAACCCCCGAAGGATTTTCCCAAATACGCAACAGAGCTCCCCCGCCATCGCCGACAAGTTTCGGGGGTTCAGAAGGTCCTGTTCCGGGACCATGCCGGGACGGGGATCGACCGCCGTGGCCATATCCATCAACACCGCTGCTTCCCGCGATGAGGAGGGAGTAGTCCCTCACCAGGGCTGAGGCTTATACAAGTAGTTGTGGTTATCTCTCTCCCCATGATGTGATCTTCGTCGTGATCATGAGCTTTGTTAGTGTAGTTGAATACATGATGTTTCCCTATGTGTAATGGATACGATGTTTCTCAAGTGGTGTTATTTAGTACAATTTCCGGAGCCACCGTTGTGATCATGGTACCTTGGTGACAGGATGGGTGCCGTGTGTGACTCTATGGATAATAGATTGGAAGGATCTTCATCATGAGTTTGTTCTTTATTATTATTGGATTGAATAGATCATGAGGTTTCTTGATGCTTGTGTTATTGAAGAAAGAGACTATTCAAGAAATATGTTGTGGTGTTTGTTAGTACTATCTTTGGATGCGGATAGTGACAGCATGAAGTGTCCATAGATGTGGAATACGAACTTTAAGGTGTGCTTTTCGTAGCCCTATGCAATTCTCATCCTATTTGATCCACGAAAGAATGATCTCCGAGTAACGTCTACCATGCATGTGTTTTTGTGAAACTATTATGTGTTTAATTATGTTAATGATGTTGAGAGTAGTCACTAGTGAAAGTATGAAGCCTAGGCCTTGTTTCCAAGCATTGATACACCGTTTTTAGTCACTTTTGTCACTTGTTTGCTTGCTGCTATTTTTATTACAGAATTACAAAATCACCTTTTACCATCCATATCACTTGCATTTTACCATCTCTTCGCCGAACTAGTGCAGCTATACAACTGACAATTGTATTATGTGTGTTGGGGACACAAGAGACTTCTTGTATCTTAATTGCAGGGTTGCTTGAGAGGGATATCTTTGACCTCTACCTCCCGTGGATTCGATAAACCTTGGGGTACTCACTTTAGGGAAATTTGCTGCTGTCCTACAAAACTCTGCGCTTGGAGGCCCAACAAGTCTACAAGAATAGAAGCGTGTAGTAGACATCACTGCTGTACCTAAATGGGAAGCTATGGAGGCCGAGATGAGAGGTAGAGGGATCATTCCAAGTACAGATGGATGGCCCGAAAGGTCAAAGCACTGGTGGTACTGGCATGGGGGAAGGTTGGACCCAGAAACAGGGGCGACAATTTTTGAAGTGAAAATTTTAATACCCTCCAAAGCACTTGTTCAAGCAATGGCCGATGTTCAAGTGGGATTGTTCCGGTCCGAGAGAGAGAACGACGAGCTGACACGCAGCCTCGAGAATCCTCAAAAACCAGGACGAACATGAGGCAAAGGCTCCGGTGTTTCATGGAAGGAAGGGTTTCCCGAATACGATGACAGTTACAGAAGCCGTCAGAGAAAGAAGGATACAGAGACAGACCAGATCGGGAAGACAGAAATGGACCTAGGGAAGATGAAGAATTTAGTGGAAGCACTTAGCCAGCAAAGGTCATCTCATCCGCAAGAAGATCCTGCAGATAAAAATAACAATAGCCAGCGGAGAAGTAGCGTGGCTTCCACGGCCGAGGTCCGGGCTGATGATCATGCACTGATGGATGATGCACCAGCGCCTCGCTACCCCATGGATGACATCGGGGAGATGAAACATTGTGAGCTAAATCAGCCAATGAAGAACATGTCCTTCAAGGTGGCGGTCGGCACTGCTTTACGTTGTCTACCTGGAGTACTCCACCATGGGCATTCGATTCCAGCTGGCTATGCTCGTGTCACGGTGGATCACCTAGTGGAGGGGTATGAGGACCTAGAGATTGACATCGCTACACCTGAAGGGGATACGAAACTAGGAGATGTCAAGCGTCATATCATTCTATGGCAAAGAAATACATCAAGTTTCC
Organism: Puccinellia tenuiflora; assembly: GCA_012064385.1. Taxonomy (NCBI): domain Eukaryota; kingdom Viridiplantae; phylum Streptophyta; class Magnoliopsida; order Poales; family Poaceae; genus Puccinellia; species Puccinellia tenuiflora. The sequence goes on from QRDG01000119.1 coordinate 1,043,373, forward strand.
AGGCTCCGTGCCAAGGCCACCGACAGTGTCAGCCAACGCTGCCCCGAGTCCACCTTCAGCGCGTCAGCCAATGCCTCCCCCTAGTCCACCTCCGGCGCGTCAGCCAACGCCTCCCCCTAGTCCACCTCCGGCGCGTCAGCCGACACCTCCCCCTAGTCCACCTCCGGCACGTCAGTAGGGGCTAAAGCGGAAGAACATGGCCACCCCTAGTACTACTCAGAGAAAGACTCCAAATCAGTCGAGGATACCCACTGCACCAATAAAGCTTCTTCCCAAGAGACCTTATGACATGACTGTTGAGGAAAAAAAACTGATAGTGGATGCCCAAGTCAAGACCCATTTTGCACCGAAAATGCCCGATCCAAAGCCGGTGTATGATGAAAAAGCCAAATAGTGGGGTAAGGAATTTCTTGAGCAACCAGCACAATATAAGATGAATCTGAGATCAGACTACGACCGCGAACTTATTAAGCAAATGAGATTGAAGTCTGAGAAGAAAAAAACAAGTGCAAAAAGCGGGAAACAAATTCCCCAGCTCGGAGAACAGAAACATCAATCGGTCCCCCCGCTCATAGTGTGTTCTTCCGATATCGACAAGGAATTCAGAGCCGTTATGGATAAGGACTTCCAATTATTGGACCCCAGAGCCATAAGTGCTGCTAGACAAATGGGTATAACTGTAACGCATGCCAAAGAAAATGCTGACGCATTGGGTATGTCTATTGGTCAACTGTTAGGCTATGAACAAGCGCCAATGTGTGAGATGGCACGACAGTATGTCAAAGGGCAGCCTCTGGTCAGTCATGTGGAGGAAACACAGCTATCAACAAATATGCGAATGCTGCACAATTGGTACATGACGGTAACAAGTACTCGAAAGAATGGCTTTCGGTGGATGTTAGAAAGGAGTATCACTTCAAAGATTACTTGATATATATTCAAATGAACGAATTGTTTTAGTTATACAATCAGCACACCCTCGACAAATCTATCCTCGGTTGTTAATGTCTGTAAGTGGTTTATTTCTGTAATTAATGAAGTCTGTAGCTCAGCTCGTTCATTGCCTGTAATATATTATCCTGACTAGCTATATTCTTTTATATGCTATTATGCAGAATGAAGATGCTCGAATGCAAAAGAAATAATGTCTATGACAATGGGTTCATTGACCCATATATCGTCAATGAACATACGTTACACGAGCACCACAAAGACGTGGAGCATGATATGTACACCTTTTTAGTTGACAATCATTTCTGTAAGGAAATACTATTTCCTTACAACTTGAAGTGAGTGTTTCTGTCTTGTACACATTCTTTTTTGCTTACTCGATGTTAAGTGTAATTGATGAGTTATGCAAATGTAAACGTCCGCAGTTTTCACTGGATTTTGCTAAGCATTGAACCTGACAAGTCCCGAGTTGAAGTCATGGACTCATTAAATAGGGACGAAAAGCAGTGGAGTGACATGAAAACAATGCTCCAGAAGTAATTTCAATCATTATCGCGTTATATCGGCCTCTTTTGTTCATTTCCTGATATCCAGTAATTAATAACTCCTTTGTTCATTTTCTTTGCCGAGCAGGTGTTGGACACGGTTCAAAAAGAAAGTACAAGGTCCATTCGACGATGTGCTAACTTATAAAACGGTGAAGGGTTTGGAGCAGCCACGGGGGACTCATTTATGTGGATTCTACGTTTGCGAGTACATTGGGTCATTGATCAGTGAGCGGAAAGCTGATACGAACTTACTTCATGTACATAAACAATATTCATAGTTTTATTTTATTACCATCAATTGTGTTCAGTTTCATTCAACTTATAGATATATATCCATATTTATCTCCTTCTTAAAGATCATGAATATACGGGAGAAGCTCCTACCAGACGAGCGCATACGAGGAATTCAAGAGGAATTGGCGGTATTTCTGTTGAAGGAGGTCATTGATAGCAAGGGAGAACATCATGCGGAGGACGATGAACTAATTTAGTGATCTCCATGTAATTAAATAGTTGTATATATCAAATTGTATATATGTATGCTCGCATGAGATCGAATATTATATATATGCATCAACGTGTGTACTGTGTGTATGTAGTAGCGTATAATATGTGTACGGAAACATGTTTGAAATTAAAATGAAACACAAATTGAAAAAAAATGAAATGGAAAACACAAAATCCGGCCGCGGCAGAGAAACAGCAGAAAACCCTGCCGCGACAGGACATGCTTTAGTCCTGGTTCGTGTTTCAACCCGGGACTAAAGGTCCTCCAGCCCGCAGCGCTGCGCGCAGCCTCCTGGACGGCCTTTTTGTCCTGGGTCGTGGCAAACCGGGACTAAAGGGGGGCCTCTAGTCCCGATTAGCTAGTCACGGATGGAAATCCGGGACTAAAGCCAGTTCCAACCCGGGACTAGAGGCCCGTTCTCCACTAGTGAGAACTCGGGTCCTAGGAGACACTAGCAGAACAAATCACCACGATTGGCCTTCTGCCGGTGCCTTATCTTTATTAATTATTCCCATCGCCAAACATTATAGATTAACAGGTGAATTTAACCCAAATATCATATTAAAGCATAACTATAACAAGACTCGAGCAAAACAAAGCTAAGCATGCGTTACGACCCGTAAAGGCCAACAAGGTAAACAAACAACATCTTAATTGGATGTGGAGGTGTGGCTATGTAACAGCCCCAGTTTGGAACCTGAAAAATACGAATAATTTTTCCACTTTTTGCATTCTCATGTTTACATCATGGCAGATGTTTTAAATTGCTAAAGTTGGCCAAACCCAATTGGAAACAATAAAAGGGGGGAAACCAAACCTTCCCAAACCTCCAAACTAAATGCAAATTGCTCCAACTAGCAAAACAAAATATCCTTGAGCTTCTATATTTGTCTAGGAAGTTCCAACAATGCATTTACATAATTATTTGGCAAGGTCAAATTCTTGCCAAACAATTAGATAAATTGAGTCTTCAAATTTGAGTTAAACCAATTCTTATTTTTGAAACCTAATTAAACATTTCAAAAATTCAAAATAAAAATTTGGTGAGCTGCATTATCTTATTAGGACCACCCTGTTTATTTTCATAATTTTGTGAGTTGTTTAAATACCCCAAAAAAATTGTCAAAGTCAGCTATTTTCAAGTTATGGAAAAACAGAGGAAGGAAAAAGGAGCCAGGGGGTTTTGTGCAAAACCATCATCGTCCTCCCCTGTAGCTCGCCGCTATAGCGACCGAGCCGCTCCTGCGCGTTCCCGCCGCACCTGCACTGGCGCCATGCCGCCGTGGACCCTGCCGCGCTTGGTCAAGGAGGACCCGACGCCCACGACGCCCTCTCTCCTCTTCCTCACCTGCTCCCCTGCTCTTTCCTCTCTCTCGTCTCTCTCCCGAACTCCACATCGAAGACCACCGGAGGCTCCGCCGCGTCGTCCTCTCCCTCCCCACCGGCGGAATCGAGCCGGGAAGCCCTCTACCATGGGCACGCCGTCGCCCCCTTCCGCGCCGGCCGAGCTCCATCGAGCATGCGCGTGTCGCTGTCAGGCCACCCCGACCCTCGCCGTCCGCTCCAACACCACATGGGTGAGCTCCGCATCCGATTTGACGTTCTCCCTCTCCCCCCCCCTTTGTATCGTTGCCGCCGTGCACCACCGTCGCCATCGGTCACCACCGCGCCGCTCCGGTCGTGCCGGCCTGGGGACCGGCCTAAGCCGGCCAGGAGGACGGCAGCCTCAGGCCCATGCCCGGCCTAGGCACCGGTCTGAGCCGGCCGGGAGGCCGGCAGCCTCAGCCACAGGCCCGGCCTAGGTACCGGCCTGGGCCGGCCAGGAGGCCGGCCGCCTCAGATACATGCCCGGCCTGGAAACCGTCCTGGGTCGATCTGGAGGCCGGCCCAACAGTAAAAATATTTAATTAATCAAATTAAAATAAAATGATAACTAATTAAATATTGTTTCAAATTTAGCAAACAATATACCAAATTGTTCAGAAAAACAAACCCTACATGTGAGTATATTTGTAATGGTCTTTTGAAACTATTATTTTGTTGTTTATTAAAAAATACTAGAATGGCGAAAATAATAACAATATTGGGAAAATCATAACTTGATGAATAATTACCCAAAATTTGCGAATAAAATATCAAAGTGCTCAGCATAACAAATGCTATCTAATTATGCTAATATCAAATCATGAATTTTTTTTGTCGTTGAAGTTATTCTTTAATTGGTTAAAAGAATTAAATTAAAAAAAATTATTTAATTCACGAATTATTCATCGGTACTCGGAAAATTCCAAACGAGGTACCAAAACGATCAAAAGAATAATACCTATCATTTCATGTCATGTTCATGCATATTTGAGCCACTTCTTAGTAATGTATTAATGTATAAGCAATGTGGTCGCTAAGTCAAATATGGGGTTGCTTCCAAATAATTGTACTAATTATTTGGCACTCCATTTAATGTTGATAGCTAATCCGAATGATGATAATGTTGCATGAACTTGACATGTCATCATGATTGTGCATTGCACCTTGTCTTCATGTTATTTATTTGTTCTTCTGCTATTGTTTGGGTATCGATAGATTCCGGAGTCGAGGTTCCCTCGTCATACCCCGACAATCCGTACTACACGCCCCGTCAGCAAGGCAAGAGATAACCTAACCTTCTTGGCATATAGCATCCTATTGTTTTATACAATTATTTTATCCACCATAATATTGCATCCGATTCCACTGTCACTTTTGATCAGGACAGAGAGTACCCTATGAAATTGCATTGTCCCCTAAACCAATACATGTTTCCCTACCTTTGAACCATAGATTTGGTGTGTTGGCCTGAGATAATTTCATATCGGTTGTATATATGCTTAGCCATGCTTAGTCAAATGCTTTATTGTCTGGTGATTTAATTCCATAATTATGATGTTGATGGAATGTTCGGACATGGTGGTTACTGGTGGTGGATAATTAAATTGCTTAAAAGGCTTGGATGAGTTGCCATCGGGGATGGTGTTTTGCCTCATTTCTTGCCCCTAGGTGCGAGTTCTTGTCTCTAGAACCAAGGTTTGAGCATGCTGCCATCGGTGGGAGTATGGGCTCCTTACTAACTGAATAACTTGTGCGGGCGTATCCAAGGCTCCTCTAGTTTGCGCTTTCCATTTGTGTGTGCGTTGCAGGTGGAGGATGGCGCGAAGAGGGTGTGGTGGTGTTTAGGATGTGGCGATGGGGGTAGGGGCTGAAATAGGTTGGATAAACTTGTCCTGTCGCCACAGATGACTCTTGGATAGTCTCACGTGAGGTAAAGGTTTAACCGCGCCCACTTGCCAGTATTCCCCGGAAGAGAGCTAATCAGGCGAGCTGAACGATACCAATGGGTAAATTAGTACACCCCTGCAAGGTTTAATCTTTTCGAAAAGCCGTGTCCACGGTTATGGATGCCTTGGGAACGCATTACAAGATCATAGAAAACTTTTGAACTTAATTAAAATTTGGCAACTAGAGGTCGCAACTCAACGTGTGTTAAAAAAGGTTCATTTCCTCGAGGGTGATTCGAGGGAGTGCCTTGGTGGAGACGAGTGGTTTCTGGCTACAAGTTGGTTCAAGGTGAACCGAAGATAAAAGTTTACTATCATATCCCCTTTCGAAAAACCTTCTGAGTAGTCGATTGCCATGTGTCATGTTTTGAAAATGAAAATTAGTTTTATGTAAATTAACAACTATATAGCTTTAGAGTCGTGTCATCATTGGGCCTATATCGCCGTACTAAACTTGCGAGTACGTCGTACTCAGTCTCTCTTTGTTGATTATTAATTGTTTCAGAGGAGGACGACACCGAGCAGACATGTGGGTTCTTCGTTGACATCGACGAGTAGTCTGGGGTTCCCAGGTGGCAGCTTGGGACGTCGTGGAACAAGCTGGCTGGGATTTGTTTATCTGTAGGCCTCTTAGGCCATCTTTTGGATCCTGTTGTTTAGACAACATATTTGGCTTCCGCTTGATGTACTGATGGGTCTGTGATCCCTGTTGTGTAATTTGTATCTTTCTCGTTATATGAGTTGCTTTATGATCTTTGTGTCGTACAGTCTGTGATGTGCCAGTTGTTCCACAAGTCTTGATCTCTTTATTATACATTGATAGCTATGCCAGTGTTTATGGCATGATCGAGGTGTTGCGTGGGAGCGGTAACCCCATGCCCTTCGATTGTGTAGCATAGCCTGTGGGTTACATAGCCTCTCTGTATAATTCCGGGGTCGGGGTGCTACAAGTTGGTATCAGAGCAGGACTGCCTGTAGGAAACCCTTTCTATTGGTCGATGTCGAGTCTAGTGTAGTGAAAATTATTTAAAACCTAAAAATGAGTTGAGAAAACCCTCTTAGGATTTTTTTACTCCTTACCCAACTCGCTCTACTCTGAGTTATCTTACCTCTATTTGTTTTAACCGTTGTGTCAAGGTATTAGGTTCTCGGGTTTGGGTTCTTACCATCCAGTGTATGTCCCGAGTCAGTTGCTTCCGTTTGCTATCGCCGCGATGACGTGATGCCACACGTGGTTGTTTTGTTCTTTTCATTCGTGGTAGTGCCAGCTTAAATCTCTATATCTGGAAGGACTCTAATGATCTATCCTAACTGTCCGGAGATGGTTACGAACTGTGTCCTTGTTCCAAATCTTCAGAATGGCTCCTACTCGTCGTGGTAACCCAGGCGATCCTGAGCCACCGCCGCCACCCTCAATGGAGGAGGTTCAGATGTCCATCGAAGAGAACCGGCTGCGAAATGAGCGTCTGCTCGAGCAGTTGGTGCAACAAGGGGCCAGGAGGAACAACGACTGCAACACTCTCACCGAGTTCTTGAGGTCCCAACCATCGACCTTCTCCGAAGCTAGAGAGCCACTGGATGCTGATGATTGGCTCCGTGCTCTCGAGCGCAAGTTTGCGGCCTTGCATGTTCCGGTGGCGGAACAAGTGAACTTCGCCACCTATCTGCTGAATGGAGCCGCTGGCTCTTGGTGGGAGAGCCATGTGTCAATGTTTGACGTTGGCCATGTCTTCACCTGGGTGGAGTTCCGCACCGCTTTCCGTGCGGCGTACATCCCCAAGCCCATCATGGACCTCAAGAGGAGGGAGTTCCTGGATCTGACCCAGGGACGCATGGACGTCCAATCCTATGGGCGTGAGTTCAACCATCTCTCTCGTTACGCCCCTCGGGACGTGACAAATGATGAGGACAAGCAAGAGTTGTTCTGCAAGGGACTTGCACCGAGGCTCCGATATGAGCTCTTGCCCTTCAAGTTCCAGTCCTACCAGGAGCTCTACAACCAAGCTCTCACTATGGAGCAGGGTAGGAAGGAGCTGGAGTCTTCCAAGAGGCCAGCTCCAGTGGACCATCAGAGCTCCTCTTCTTCTGAGGGCAAGAAGCGCAGGGTCTTTGTGCCCTTCAGTGTTGTGCCTCGTGCTCCCTTCGCGCCAAGGCCTTCAGGGTACAGGCCACCTCAGCCTCGGCCAGCTACCTCGACCTTGGGTGTGGCTGGAAGTGGCTTCCGCCCTCAACTGCATCCACCACCACTGAGGCCCACTTGCTACAGCTGTGGCCAGCCGGGTCACTACTCCAGGGAGTGTCCCCAGAAGGCACCGGCTACCGCAACACCGGCACCGGCTCCCTCTACACCAGCCGCCAAGGCCATGACTGTCAGTCGTGGCCGCCTGAACCACGTCTCGGCTGAAGGAGTGGAAGAGGACCCTGGAGTTCTCATGGGTACGCTTTGAATAAATGCATATCCAGCTTAAGTCTTGTTTGATTCTGGAGCATCGCATTCATTCATATCCATATCATATGCACACAACCGTCAAATACCGTTTGTGAACATGGAATCCCCTCTAGTAGTCAAAACACCAGGCTCTAGTTGGCACACTAACTGGATCACTCCTGAGGTTCAGATTTCCATAGGGTCAATACCTTTTCCGTTCTCATTGATAGCTCTGAAGTCAGATGGTATAGATGCCATTCTGGGCATGGATTGGCTAGTCAAGTATCAGGCCAACTTGGATTGTGCTGCTGTAACGCCCCGACCCCAGAACTATACAGTGAAGCTTTGTGCAACAGACATAGCTATCCCGTATAGTAGAGAGATCAAGACTTGTGGAACAACTGGCACATTGCAGACTCTACGACACAAAAATCATATAGCAACTCATATATGAGAAGAATACAAATATCACACAAAGAGGTCACAGACCCAACAATTCATCAAGCGGAAGCGAAGTAGTGTTGTCTAACACAACAAGATCCAAATATGGCCTAAGAGGCCTACAGATAAACAATCCCAGCCAGCTTGTTCCACGGTCCCAAGCTGCCACCTGGGAACCCCGAACTACTCGTCGATGTCCAGAAAGAAACCACCGAGCTGCTCGGTGTCGTCCTCCTCTGAAACAAATTAATAGAGGCAGTAAAGAGAGACTGAGTACGACGTACTCGCAAGTTTAGTAGGGCGATATAGGCCCAATGCTGACGGAGGCTCTAAAGCTGTATATGTATTTACTTTTGCATAAAGCTAGTTTTCCTTTCAAAAGATATAAAAGACCCATGGCACCGACTACTCAGAAGGTTTTTCGAAAAGGGATAAGAGAGTAAACTTTCATCTTTGGTTCTCATCGAACCAACTTGTAGCCAGAACCATCTCTCATCTCCACCAAAGGCACTCCCTCGAATCCCCCTCGAGGAAATGAACCTTTATCACAAGTTGATTATGCAACCTTTAGCTGCCATATCAATTAGGTTAATGTTCTCTATGAGCTAATCCGCCTTTCCCAAGAGTTTGTCCATAACCGCGGACACGGCTTTTCGAAAGATTTAACCCTGCAGGGGTGTACTATTTTACCCATTGGTACCGTCCGGCTCACCTAATTGGCCCTCTTCCGGGAAGGCCGGCGAGCGGGCGCGGTTAAACCTTTACCTCGCGAGAGACTATCCAAGAGTCATCTATGGCCACAGGGCAAGTTTACCCAGCCTATTTCAGCCCCTGCCCCATCGCCACGTCCTGAACACAAATCCTCATCAACATCATCTTTTCCACTCACACGCAAATGGAAAACCGAACTAGAGGCCCCTTGGATATGCCCGCACAAGTTATTCAGTTAATAAGGCGCCCATACACCCACCAATGGCAGCACGCTCGGTTCTTGGTTCTAGCTAAAAGCACTCTCAGCCTAGGCGGCAAGAATGAGGCAAAACACCATCCCCGATGGCAACTCATCCAAGCCTTTTAGCAAATTAATTATCCACCACACGTAACCATCATGTCCGAACATTCCACCACCATTCATAATAATGGAATTAAATCACCGGACAAAAATATATCTTAGCTAAGCATGGCTAAGCATCTATATATACAATAATTATCTTTGTATCCGGCCAACACATCAACCCTAGGGTTCATAGGAGGGGAAACATGTGATGGTTCGGGGAAAAACATGCAATCATAGGATTCTCTAATATTGATCAAAAGTGACATTTGAATCGCATGCAATATTCTGGTGGATAAAATAAGTTCGTAAAACAATTGGATGCTAGATGCCAAGAAGGTTAGGTTATCTCTTGCCTCGCTGCCCGGGCGCGTAGTACTGCTCGTCGGGGTTGGTAGGGTTAACCTCCACTCCGGAATCTATCGATACCCAAACAATATGGAAAAACAAATAAATCACACGAAGACAAGGTGCAATGCACAATCACATGATGCCATGACAAGTTTATGCAAGGTATCATCATTTAATGTATTTCACAATTTAAAATGGAGTTCCATATAATTAAGATAATTGTTTGGAAACAACCCCATATTTACCTTAGTGGTCACATTATTTATAAATTAACTCATTATTAAAGAAGTGGCTTAAATATGCATGAGCATGGCATGAATGGATAGGGTTTGTCCTTCCGATCATTTTGGCACCTTATTTGTAATTTTTCCGAGTATCGACGATTAAATAGTGAATTGAATTATTTGTATTTAATTCGTTTTAATCATTTAAGAAATACATCAAATAAATGTTTATGATCATGATGTGATGTTAGCAGGGTTTGATAGCATTTGAAGTGTTGATCATTTTGGTATGCCATTTGCAATTTTTGGATCAATATTTATCAAGCTATGAATTTTCTAAATTTCATTTATATTCTGCCATTTCTAGAACTAAAATTCTATAGAAAGCTACTGATGTGTAGAAGACAACCCAATTGGATTTAATTCAATTTGAGTTATTAAACTTCCTGTATAAATGTTTTAATCCAGAAAGTCAATATTCTAGTTTTTGCTACAACTCAAGTTAATTTTATTCAAAAATTAAATCCTCTTAGGGATAACTAGTATTGCTTAAATGTGAGCTGACAAAATTGGTTTGACCTCATTTGGATTAATAGAGTATCAGAAACAAACAAGTTTATGTTTTATACCTTCTGTGGCATTTTGAATATCATTATTTATTTATTAATCTAAATGGGGTGAAACCAATTTAGTGAGTTAGAGAATTTCATAAGCTTTCCAGAACATATTCATTTACTTAATTTGGATTCCTAGATCTCAAGATATTAATTTTCAAAGTCTTAATAATTTTCTGGCAGAGAAATTCCCTTTTTAAGTTTAACAACTTAACTGATTTGATAATTTTCTAATGACTTAACCACAACACCAAATGGAATCAAACCAGTGGCATTGGGTAGGTTAGTTGATGTACTGTTGATACCATTTTAGTTTGGTATTTTTGGTTAAACTAAGTTGTAGGAAACATTTCCCAAAGATGGTATCAAAATAATCTTTCTAAGTTTTCAGTTAGAACTAACACATTTGTCATTTTTTATTCTAATTGGAGACATGTCCAAAAATGAACATGGCTTGCATCTATGTGAATATGACATGTTATAATAGCTATATCATTTTAGTTGGCTATTTTTAGGCCTCTGGTTAAATGGGGATTTGCATGGGAGGGTGGCTACTTTCTGTTATTTCATGTGGAGGAATTATCGCTTAGCCATCTTCCTTAGATGATATCTTTTATATAGATTTTAATTTGAGGTTCACAACACTTGTTCATGCCAGCTCACTAACCATAATAACATGTTATGCCAAGAAAAACTCCTAAATAAATCTAGATTAATTAATAATAACAGTTCAAAACAGAACCATTTATCTGTTTTCAGAAGTTTCTGAAAACAGACAGAACATAACTACTTTGCCTAATTATTCGAGGATGCTAAACTAGTTATTTTGGAAAACTAAAACTTTCATCTGAATCTATGAAACTAGCTCTTTCCAACCATATGAAGTTTATAAATTTTGGTAGAGCAGATTTACCAGCATTTGTTTGCAAATATAGCTAATCTAAACAGAGTTCAACACTTAGCAGTTTTTCAGAAAATCAAAAACGGCGGGATCGAACTGTGGCCGTTGATCTGGAGATCGACGGCGCACAGCCGTCCTCGACCTCCCGACGGGGCAGAGAACAGGGAGAGAGAGGGAGCGGCCGGGGAGGCACCTGCCGGCGGCGAGGGACTCCGGGGCGGCTTGGGGGCGAGGGAGGGTGTCCTGGGCTATTAATTCCTGGGTGGCGGTGGCGTCGCCGGATACGCACCACAGCGGCGGCGCTGCTCCGTGGCCGAGCAGCTCGAGTGAGCTCCGGGCAGCTCCTCCGGTGGCTTCTAAGAGAGTGAGAGTGGTGTGGTGGTGGTGTGGTGCTTGCTCTCTGCCGAGGGCGGCTTTTATAGCCGTGGAGAGGCATAGAGGCGAGAGGATGGTGTGGGGGGGTGGCTCCGGTGCGGGCACGCATGCAAGGTGCTCGATGCTTGGTTGGCTGGCAGTGCAACGTCGAGTGCGGCCAGAGGGGGGGTCCTGGTGCAAGGGCTCGACATGGGAGGCCTCAGGGGCCAAGAGGTACGTCCAGGACATGATGTTTGCTGGGTTTCGTGCTGGTTGGGACAAGGTGGGCATGGTGGATGGCATGCCATGCCATTGCTACTTAGGCTAGGTTTTTAGGGCATGGGGTGGCTAGGGTTGTGTCCAGCAGGTGTAGGGGATACAGGAGAGTGTGCTGGACATGTTGGGGACAAGCTTTAGGGCTGCCATTGAATAAAAGGGTAGTGGTACCAATTTCACTATTTGCTACCAGTTGCACTATTTGGAATTTTAAAGGCAATTTAAAGAGAGAGGTGCAAGTGTGCAAATGCTTGTGAGAATTATGGTTAGGTGATGAGGTTTGGTTTTCCTAAATTGGTTTCAAAATTAAGCATTGGTTGGCACTAATTTGAATCCTCCAATTAAACATTTGCTTGTCAAGAGTTGGATTTTTACCATTTGTTATAAAAGGTAATTTGGAACTTCCTGAACAAATATGATAGTTCAATTTGGATTTTGTTGGTCCAATAATATTCACCAACCTTGATTTGATCATTTAAGCCAAAGCATGATTTCATGTGGAGCAATTTAATTATAGATGCCATGATGCAATCATCAAAAAGCAAAAGTGAAAATTTGGCCCATATTTTAGGCTACTAAACTGGGGCTGTTACAGCTGCCAAGACTGTCACAGTGAGCCACCCAACCTACGGCCTAGTGCGTTACTGGTCCCCTTCATCCGCAGTTCCACCCGCTGCCACTCCTCACTCTCCGGAGATTAGCTTGTGTTTTATGGAAGGTATCACCCTGCCTGAAATGCATGAGGTTGCTGTGGTGTGTGATTTCCCAGATGTCTTTCCTGAAGAACTGCCTGGCATGCCACCTGACCGAAGTGTAGAGTTTGTCATTGAATTGGTTCCGGGAACAGCTCCTCTCTCCAAAAGGCCCTACCGCATGCCAGCGGAAGAGCTGACTGAGCTGAAGAAACAAATTGATGAATTGGTGGAGAAGCAATTCATTTGACCTAGTAGCTCACCCTGGGGCTGCCCGGTCATCTTTGTCAAAAAGAGGGATTCAAAGGTTCCTTGTCTGGTTGTTGATTACTGTCCTTTGAATGCGGTAACCATCAAGAACAAGTATCCTATTCCCCGACTAAATGACCTGTTTGATCTGCTAGCTGGTACAACGGTATTCTCCAAGATGGATCTGAGGTCAGGCTACCATCAGATCAAAATCAGAAAGGAGGATATTCCGAAGACGGCTTTCACTACTCGTTATGGCTTATATGAGTATACCGTCATGTCCTTTGGCCTCACCAATGCCCCGGCTACATTCATGAGACTTATGAACTCCATCTTCCATGAGTACCTCGACAAGTTCGTCATAATTTACATTGATGACATCCTTGTCTACTCCAAAACCGAAGAAGAGTATGCTGAGCATCATCGACTAGTTCTAACCAAGCTTCGTGATCATCGCCTCTATGCCAAGTTCTCCAAGTGTGAGTTTTGGCTAAGGGAGCTCATATTCCTAGGTCATGTGGTGTCAGCTGCTGGAGTAGCTATGATACCCGACAAGATTCAGTCAATCCTGGATTGGCCTACTCTAAAGTCCGTCAAAGACATCTGTAGCTTCCTTGGGTTGGTGGGTTATTACCGCCGATTCATCGAGGGCTTTTCAAAGATAGCCAAGGCATTAACTGACCTTCTCAAGAAAGATAAGAAATTTGTGTGGTCAGACAATGCTGTGGAGAGCTTCCAAACTCTCAAAGTCAAACTCACGACCACTCTTGTGCTTGTCCTTCCTGACACAGACAAGGACATTGTTGTCTATTGTGACACCTCGTTGCAAGGTTTGGGCTGTGTGCTAATGCAAGAAGGCCATGTGGTGGCATATGCTTCTCGTCAACTCAAACCGCATGAGCACAACTACCCAACTCATGATCTAGAGCTTGCTGCCGTGGTTCATGCTCTGAAGCAATGGAGGCCCTACTTGTTGGGCAACCGTTGCGAAATCTTCTCGGATCATCAAAGTCTGAAGTATCTCTTCACCCAGCCGGATCTGAATCTGAGACAGAGAAGATGGTTGGAATTAATCAAAGACTATGATGTGACCCTCAACTATCAGCCCGGCAAGGCCAATGTCGTGGCAGATGCTCTGAGTCGCAAGGCTTATTACAACACTCTGATGGTTGAAAAGGCTCAACCTGCTCTTCATGAGGAGTTTGCCCGTTTGAATCTGGAGATTGTTCGCTCTGGATATCTAGCAAACCTAGAAATCAAATCCACCCTTGAGGATGAAATCAAGGCAGCCCAGCAGCTTGATGCAGAAATCCTCGAAATCGAAGAGAAAATAGCTAATGGGAAGGACAATTGTTTTTCTGTTGATGACAATGGTGTTGTTTACTTTGGTGACCGTCTAGTGGTGCCCAAGAGTGGGAATACAAAAGGGCTGATACTCTCAGAAGCTCATGAATCACCCATTTCCATTCATCCGGGTAGTACCAAAATGTACGAAGTTCTTCGCCGACAATTCTGGTGGTCCTGCATGAAGCGCGAGATCGCCGAGTACGTTGCTGAGTGCGATGTCTGTCGCCGTGTGAAAGCTGAACATCAAAGGCCAGCGGGTACTCTTCGCCCCATAGCTATTCCTGAATGGAAATGGGATGAAGTTGGTATGGACTTCATCACTGGCTTCCCAAGGTCACAAAAGGGCAATAATGCCATCTGGGTCATCATCGATCGTCTGTCCAAGGTAGCTCAATTCCTTCCAGTTCGCGAGGATATAACTACGAAGCAATTGGCTGAGCTGTATGTTGCCCGCATTGTTCCTCTCCATGGTGTTCCACTGAGGATCATCTCGAACCGTGGGAGCCTGTTTGTATCCAGATTCTGGCAGAGTTTCCAAAGAGCTACGGGAACCCGCCTAAACTTCAGCACAGCATATCATCCTCAGACTGATGGGCAGACTGAGAGGGTGAACCAAATTCTTGAGGATATGCTTCGGACATGTGTTATCTCCTTCGGTAAGGGTTGGGAAAAGTATCTCCCCCTCGCCGAGTTCTCCTACAACAACAGTTATCAAGCTAGTCTGCAAATGGCCCAATTTGAGGTTCTCTATGGGAGAAAATGTCAGACTCCTCTAAATTGGTCTGAAACCAAAGAGAGGCCACTCTTTGGTCCTGATGTGATCAATGAGGCTGAAGAGAAAGTTCGCATCATTCGAGAGAATCTGAGGATTGCTCAGTCCAGGCAAAAGAGCTATTATGACAAGCATCATCAGCAGGTTCACTATGCCATTGGTGATAAAGCCTATCTTCGAGTCTCTCCCCTCCGAGGCGTTCATCGCTTCGGGATTAAGGGAAAATTGGCACCTCGCTATGTTGGTCCTTTCACCGTCCTAGCTAAGCGACGAGATCTCTCCTATCAGTTGGAACTCCCCGAGAAATTCCCGGATGTACATGATGTGTTCCATGTCTCCCAACTCCGTCGTTGTTTCAAAGATCCTATTCGTGGCGTTGATCATGAAGTGTTGGACATCCAAGCTGATCTAACTTACTGTGAGCATCCTGTCCGCATCTTGGATGAAGCGGAAAGGAAGACCCACAACAAGTCCATCAAGTTCCTCAAAATCCAATGGTCTAACCATTCCGAAGAAGAAGCAACTTGGGAACATGAAATTAGCCTTCGTCAAGAATATCCCGCCTTCTTCACTCAAGCCTAGAATCTCGGGACGAGATTCCTGTAAGGGGGGTAGAATTGTAACAGTCCCAGTTTGGAACCTAAAAAATACGAATAATTTTTCCACTTTTTGCATTCTCATGTTTACATCATGGCATATGTTTTAAATTGCTAATGTTGGCCAAACCCAATTGGAAACAATAAAAGGGGGGAAACCAAACCTTCCCAAACCTCCAAACTAAATGCAAATTGCTCCAACTAGCAAAACAAAATATCCTTGAGCTTCTATATTTGTCTAGGAAGTTCCAACAATGCATTTACATAATTATTTGGCAAGGTCAAATTCTTGCCAAACAATTAGATAAATTGGGTCTTCAAATTTGAGTTAAATCAATTTTTATTTTTGATACCTAACTAAACATTTCAAAAATTCAAAATAAAAATTTGGTGAGCTGCATTATCTTATTAGGACCACCCTGTTTATTTTCATAATTTTGTGAGTTGTTTAAATACCCCAAAAAAATTGTCAAAGTCAGCTATTTTCAAGTTATGGAAAAACAGAGGAAGGAAAAAGGAGCCAGGGGGTTTTGTGCAAAACCATCATCATCCTCTCCTGTAGCTCGCCGCTGTAGCGACCGATCCGTCCCGCGCGTTACCGCCGCACTTGCACTGGCGCCATCCCGCCGTGGACCCTGCCGCGCTTGGTCAAGGAGGACCCGACGCCCACGACGCCCTCTCTCCTCTTCCTCACCTGCTCCCCTGCTCTTCCCTCTCTCTCGTCTCTCTCCCGAACTCCACCGTTGCCGCCGCTCGCCGAGCACCTTGACGTCGATTGCGAGCTCCCCATCCGGATCGAAGACCACCGGAGGCTCCGCCGCGTCGTCCTCTCCCTCCCCACCGGCGGAATCGAGCCGGGAATCCCTCTATCGCGAGCACGCCTTCGCCCCCTTCCGCGCCGGCCGAGCTCCGTTGAGCACGCGCGTGACGCTGTCAGGCCACCCCGACCCTAGCCGTCCGCTCCAGCACCACACGGGTGAGCTCCACGTCCGATTTGACCTTCTCCCTCTCCCTCCCCCTTTGTATCACCGCCGCCGTGCGCCACCGTCGCCGTCGGTCACCACCGCGCCGCTCCGGTCGTGCCGGCCTGGGCCGGCCAGGAGGCCGGCAGCCTCAGGCCCATGCCCGGCCTGGGCACCGGTCTGGGCCGGCCGGGAGGCCGGCAGCCTCAGGCACAGGCCCGGCCTAGGTACCGGCCTGGGCCGGCCAGGAGGCCGGCCGCCTCAGATACATGCCCGGCCTGGAAACCGGCCTGGGCCGATCTGGAGGCCGGCCCAACAGTAAAAATATTTAATTAATTAAATTAAATTAATAATGATAGCTAATTAAATATTGTTTCAAATTTAGCAAACAATATACCAAATTGTTCAGAAAAACAAACCCTACATGTGAGTATATTTGTAATGTTCTTTTGAAACTATTATTTTGTTTTTTATTAAAAATTACTAGAATGGCAAAAATGATAACAATATTGGGAAAAATCATAACTTGATGAATAATTACCCAAAATTTGCGAATAAAATATCAAAGTGCTCAGCATGACAAATGCTATCTAATTATGATCATATCAAATCATGACAACAAAGTTTTTCGTTGAAGTTATTCTTTAATTGGTTAAAACAATTAAATTCAAAAAAAAATTGTTTAATTAACGAATTATTCATCGGTACTCGGAAAATTCCAAACGAGGTACCAAAACGATCAGAAGAATAATACCTATCATTTCATGTGATGTTCATGCATATTTGAGCCACTTATTAGTAATGTATTAATGTATAAGAAATGTGGTCACTAAGTCAAATATGGGGTTGCTTCCAAATAATTGTACTAATTATTTGGCACTCCATTTAATGTTGATAGCTAATCCAAATGATGATATTGTTGCATGAACTTGACATGTCATCATGATTGTGCATTGCACCTTGTCTTCATGTTATTTATTTGTTCTTCTGCTATTGTTTGGGTATCGATAGATTCCGGAGTCGAGGTTCCCTCCTCATACCCCGACGATCCGTACTACACGCCCCGTCAGCAAGGCAAGAGATAACCTAACCTTCTTGGCATATAGCATCCTATTGTTTTATACAATTATTTTATCCACCATAATAGTACATCCGATTCCACTGTCACTTTTGATCAGGATATAGAGTACCCTATGAATTATATTGTCCCCTAAACCAATACATGTTTCCCTACCTATGAACCATAGATTTGATGTGTTCGCCTGAGATAATTTCATATCGGTTGTATATATGCTTAGCTATGCTTAGTCAAATGCTTTATTGTCCGGTGATTTAATTCCATAATTATGATGTTGACGGAATGTTTGGACATGGCGGTTACTGGTGGTGGATAATTAAATTGCTTAAAAGGCTTGGATGAGTTGCCATCGGGGATGGTGTTTTGCCTCATTTCTTGCCCCTAGGTGCGATTTCTTGTCTCTCGAACCAAGGTTTGAGCATGCTGCCATCGGTGGGAGTATGGGCTCCTTACTAACTGAATAACTTGTGCGGGCGTATCCAAGGCTCCTCTAGTTTGCGCTTTCCATTTGCATGTGCGTTGTAGGTGGAGGACGGCGCGAAGAGGGTGTGGTGGTGTTTAGGATGTGGCGATGGGGGCAGGGGCTGAAATAGGCTCGATAAACTTGTCCTGTTGCCACAGATGACTCTTGGATAGTCTCACGTGAGGTAAAGGTTTAACCGCGCCCATTTGCCAGCTTTCCCCGGAAGAGAGCTAATCAGGCGAGCCGGACGGTACCAATGGGTAAATTAGTACACCCCTGCAGGGTTTAATCTTTTCGAAAAGCCGTGTCCACGGTTATGGATGCCTTGGGAACGCATTACAAGATCATAGAAAACTTTTGAACTTAATTAAAATTTGGCAACTAGAGGTCGCAACTCAACGTGTGTTAAAAAAGGTTCATTTCCTCGAGGGTGATTCGAGGGAGTGCCTTGGTGGAGACGAGTGGTTTCTGGCTACAAGTTGGTTCAAGGTGAACCGAAGATAAAAGTTTACTATCATATCCCCTTTCGAAAAACCTTCTGAGTAGTCGATTGCCATGTGTCATGTTTTGAAAATGAAAATTAGCTTTATGCAAATTAACAACTATACAGCTTTAGAGCCATGTCATCATTGGGCCTATATCACCATACTAAACTTGCGAGTACTTCGTACTCAGTCTCTCTTTGTTGATTATTAATTGTTTCAGAGGAGGACGACACCAAGCAGACAGGTGGGTTCTTCGTTGACATCGACGAGTAGTCTGGGGTTCCCAGGTGGCAGCTTTTTGTCGTCGTGGAACAAGCTGGCTGAGATTTGTTTATCTGTAGGCCTCTTAGGCCATCTTTTGGATCCTGTTGTTTAGACAACATATTTGGCTTCCGCTTGATGTACTGATGGGTCTGTGATCCCTGTTGTGTAATTTGTATCTTTCTCGTTATATGAGTTGCTTTATGATCTTTGTGTTATAGAGTCTGTTATGTGCCAGTTGTTCCACAAGTCTTGATCTCTTTATTATACATTGATAGCTATGCCAGTGTTTATGGCATGATCGAGGTGTTGCATGGGAGCGGTAACTCCATGCCCTTCGATTGTGTAGCATAGCCTGTGGGTTACATAGCCACTCTGTATAATTCTGGGGTCGAGGCGCTACAGGCTATATCATGGCTGCCAGGTAAACATGCAAATAGGATCGGGACACAAGCATCGTAACATAGGGCCAGCAAGGAACAAAAGATAGAAGACGGAAAAACAAGCAAAGATAGCGAGGGAGTACTGCTTGCCTGCAATCCGGTAGAGATAGCAGAACCTGTCGTTTCTCACATCAACTCAACGGCCTATCCGCGAAGAAGCAACGAACACTGGACAACGGAAAAATGCATCTTACTCTACGGCAAAAGAACCGGCATGTAGATGACATGAATGCATGACATGGCAAAATGCAACTTAAGCCAATTCAAATGAAACCGAGATTCCGACATTTAATTATAAGGTTCAAGTTAGTTTTCTAACGCTCAAAATTAAGTGTTATTAACAAGTCTAAACAATGCATGGGTGAGCTACTCAAAATTAAATGGAATGGGGACATTATTTATATTATTGCCCTCATATTCCATATTTAATTATTTAGTTGTTATTATATCTACAAACAACAATGAAGGTGCAAGCTATATGATGTAAACATGGATGAGCATGGCATATTCAAATTCCTTACATTTTTCTGAACAACTTTCATATATAACATTTTTAGTTTGGACTTGTAGATTAGAAGGTATGATTTGAAACATCATTTGCAAAAATAATAAAACAATGAAAAGGGCAGGGAATTGTTCGGCCTAGGATTCGAACTTGGGCCATCTGGGAAATGAAGCAGGAGCACTGGCAATGGGCTGGCTCGGTGTTGGTGTTTGGATTGGAAACTAAAAGTACATGAAGAGAGGACACCGGGTTAACTGAATTTGGAACAGAAAGATGCAGACTTTGGGCTCGGCTGGAGGACGGTGACGGGGCAAGCGGTGAGAGGGTGTGGACGTGCGCATGTAGGTTCCTAAGGGGAGAGGGGAGCAGAGCAGCAGCCGCAGCAGCATGTGCGCATGGACGGAACCAGCAGCCATGGCCGTAGCGGCCATGCAGCTTGGGCAAGAGCGTGATGGCATCTACGGTGATGGGCCAGGAGGGGAAAGAGAGGAAGGCTGCGCAGCTCACCGAGGAGAGGTCGATGCAGAGCTCGAGAGGACGGAGGGGAACGGAGTCGACGCCGAGGAAGAAGGTGACAAGATTGAGGAATAACTCCCCGGCTGTCGCACTGAAGATGATGAAGAAGATGACGTCCCAGGGCAGATCCTCTCTTGCTGCTGCGTCGGTATTGAGGCAGACGACGCCGTGGTGCGGTTCCCATGCTCGGAGGTCCTTCATGGCGACCACGTCGTCAGCTTCGTTGAGCTTCTAGGCGCCGGTCATGGAGACTCTCGGGAGAGGTGGAAGGAGGTGGTGTAGTGCCCCGACCCTGGAATTATGCAGAGAGGCTATGTAACCCACAGGCTATGCCACACAATCGAAGGGCATGGGATTACCGCTCCCACGCAGCACATCGATCATGCCATAAACACTGGCATAGCTATCAAAGCATAATAAGGAGATCAAGACTTGTGGAACAACTGGCACATCACAGACTCTACAACACAAAAACCATATAGCAACTCATATCTGAGGAAGATACAAATATTACACACAAAAGGTCACAGACCCAACAATTCATCATGCGAAAGCGAAGTAGTGTTGTCTAATATAACAAGATCCAAATATGGCCTAAGAGCCTACACATAAACATAACCATATGCCAGCTTGTTCCAACGTCCCAAGCTACCACCTGGGAACCCCGAACTATTCGTCGATGTCCAGAAAGAAGCCACCTGGCTGCTCGGTGTCGTCCTCCTCTGAAAAAATTATAAAGACAGCAAAGAGAGACTGAGTACGACGTACTCGCAAGTTTAGTAGGGCGATATAGGCCCAATGCTGACGGAGGCTCTAAAGCTGTTTAGTAGTTATTTTGCATAAAGCTAATTTTCATTTATAAAAGTATAATTGACTCAAATGGCACCATCTACTCAGAATGTTTTCTCAAAAGGGGATAAGAGAGTCAACTTTTCATCTTTGGTTCTCATCGAATCAACTTGTAGCCAAAATCATCTCTCATCTCCACCAAAGGCACCCCCTCGAATCACCCTTGAGGAAATGAACCTTTTATCACATGTTGATTATGCAACCTCTAGCTGCCAAATTAATTAGATTAATGTTCTCTATGATCTTATCGTCTATTCCCAAGTCGTCCATAACCGCGGACACGGCTTTTCGAAAAAATTTACCCTGCAGGGGTGTACCAATTTACCCACTGGTACCGTCCGGCTCACCTGATTGGCCCTCTTCTAGGGAAGGCCGGCGAGTGGGCACGGTTAAACCTTTACCTCACGTGAGACTATCCAAGAGTCATCTGTGGCGATAGGGCAAGTTTACCCAGCCTATTTCAGCCCCTGCCCCCATCGCCACGTCCTACACACCATCATCCTCATCATTTTCTCTTCCACTCACACACCCAGACGCAAATGGAAATAGCAAACTAGAGTACCCTTCGATACGCCCGCACATGTAATTTAGTTAAAGGGGATTCCATATGTCCCCACCGTTGGAAGCACGCTCGTCTTGGTTCAAGAGGTAAAGAACTCGCACCTAGGGGCAAGAATGAGGCAAAACACCATCCCCGATGGCAACTCATCCAAGCCTTCTTAGCATTTTAATTAAGGTACCACAAGTAACCACCATGCCCGAATCATTCCATCAACATCATCATTATGGAATTTAATCAACGGACATAACTAGCATTCGACTAAGCATAGCTAAGCATATAAATACAACAATTATATTCTTGTCTCCGGCGAACACATCAAACCTAGGGTTCATAGGTAGGGATACATGTATTGGTTCGGGGGAAGACATGCATACATAGGATAATCTAGCATTGACCAAAATTGTCATTGGAATCGCATGCAATATTATAGTGGATAAAATAAGTTTATAAAAGCAATAGGATGCTAGATGCCAAGAAGGTTAGGTTATCTCTTGCCTTGCTGCCGGGGCGTGTAGTACGGCTCGTCGAGGTAGGTAGGGGTGACCTCAACTCCGGAATCTATCGATACCCAAGCAAGAATAGAAAAACAAAATAAATCACACGAAGACAAGGTGCAATGCACAATCACATGATGACATGACAAGTTTATGCAAAGATATCAACATTTAATTTATTTAACAAATTAAATGGAGTTCCAAATAATTAGTGCAATTATTTGGAAACAACCCCATATTTATCTTAGTGACCACATTATTTATAAATTAGTACATTATTAGAAAAGTGGCTCAAATATGCATGAACATGATATGAATGGATAGGGTTTGTCCTTCCGATCAATTTGGTACCTTATTTGTAATTTTCTGAGTACCGAAGAATAAATAGTGAAATAAATAATTAATTGAATTTAATTCTTTTAACCAATTTATGAATAACATCAAATAAATATTTGTGATCATGATTTGATAATTGCATGGTTTGATAGCATTTGAAGTGTTGATCACATTGATATTTTATTCACAATTTTTGGTTAATTATTTAATAAGTTAGGATTTTTCCCAATTTGGTATTATTTATGCCATTTTAGGAATTCTTAGATAAACAGCAAGAATATAATTTCAAAAGACTATTCCAATGATTGTATCTTGTAGAGTTTGTTTTTCTGAACTATTTGATATTTGATTTGCTAAATTTGGGGCATTATTTAAAAATATATCAATTATTTCATTTTGTTTTTATTTTCCAAAAAGGGAAAAGAATTCCCAGACAGGCCGGCCTTGTGCCGGCCAGGCCGGGCCGTAGGCCGGGGGGTGACCCGAAGCCATCGGCCTTTGGCCGGCCCAGGCTGGGGATCGAGGCCGGGAGGGCGCCCGAGGCTGCCGGCCTTTGGCCGGCCCAAGCCGAGCCTAGGCCGGGCCTCTGCCCGAGCCATCCGGCCTCAGGCCAGACAGGCCGGGGCCAGGTCGGATGCACGGTGGCATGTGGTGACCGACGGTGACGTCGACGGCGACCACGATTCGGCGGCACTCCGAGGCGTGCGGGAGGCAAAACGCGTGCGGTGGGGTGGCCTTAACCGGGCGCGTGCTCGGAGGTGGAAGGAAGGTCGCACGGCGACGCGTGTGTGCTCGACCACGCACGGCACCGGCGGACGGACGGCAGCATCTCGCACGGAGGCGAGGATGCAGAGGGGGAGGAGGAAGAGGGAGTTGTCCCGGAGACGCGCGGGCTCACCCTTGAGGCATGGCTGGATGCGGGGTGGTCGGAGGAGGTCGGTGGCGGCCGTAATTGGGCGAGGACGACGGCGCCGAGCGGCGGATGGCTTCAGAAGGAAAGCTCGATTAGCTCGAGTCCTGCCCTCCCAGCAAGCGGGCGATGGCGGAGAAGCTAGAGGGCGAGGCGACGGAGCTCGTGGTGGTCTTTGATGGGGACGGGGAGCTCGGCTAGGACACGGCCAGGTCGGGCGCGAGCTAGGGTTTCGTGGGTGGGGAAAGGGGAGCAGGTGAAGCAAGCAAGTGGAGCAGGGGGGAGAGAGAGCAGAGTCGGGACCTCCTTGTTCTCCAGGGGAGCAGGTGGCGCGGCGGCCGGCTGTGCGGCATGGCGCCAGTGCCATTGCGGCACAGTGAAGAGGGAGAGGAAGAGGAGAGGCTGACAGGGGGGCCCCCTGTCAGATTTTTAAACATTTGCCCCTTTTCTTTTTCTGATTTTTAAAACAGCAGGTTTTAGCTATTTAAATGAGCCATTTAAGCAATTTTAGAAATTCTGGAAAAATTCATGTGGGCTCCCCATGTCATGAGGAAGCTCCACAAAATTTGTTATTCCAAAATAAATTGTTTAGATTCAAATTTATTCATATTGTTGCAATACATTTTTGATAAATTGCAAAATGCATTTATTTGGAGCACCTAAACATTTCCAAAAATAATGAAATTAATCATGGAAGCTCCTAATGTGAAAATGAAGCTCCCCATAATTTTAGTTTGAATTTTTGGAAAGGTTTAGCTTGGTTTCAAAAATAGGATTTGAATTGAACCAATCTTGGATTCTCAATTTCATTTCTTATTTGGCAATATTTGGAATTTGAGAATTGGTTATAAAATGTAAACTTGGAACTTCCTAATCAATTTGGAAGTCCAAGAATGATTTGTTTGCCAAGTTAAGCAATTGCATTGATTCGGATGTTTGGGAAGTTTGCTTCCCCATTTTAATTGCTTGCATATTTTGATGGTTAGAAGTAGCAACTTCATATGCATGCCATGATGCAAACAAGAATGCAAAAAGTGAAAAAAATTCTTCGTATTTTTCATTGCAAAGCTGGGGCTGTTACAATTCTACCCCCTTACAGGAATCTCATCCCGAGATTCTAGGCTTAAGTGAAGAAGGTGGGATATTCCTGTCGAAGACTGGTTTCTCGCTCCCAAGTCGCTTCTTCTTCGGAATGGTTAGACCATTGGATTTTGAGGAACTTGATAGTCCTGTTGCGGGTTTTCCTTTCCGCTTCATCCAAGATGCGGATAGGATGCTCGCGGTAAGTCCAATCCTCTTGGATGTCTAACACCTCATGATCAACCCCACGGATTGGATCTTTGAAGCAACGCCGGAGTTGGGAGACATGGAACACATCGTGCACATCCGGGAAGTTGGAGGGCAACTCGAGTTGATAGGAGAGATCTCCTCGCTTGGCTAGGACGGTGAAAGGGCCAACACAGGGAGGTGCCAATTTGCCCTTGATTCCGAAATGACGAACGCCTCGGAGTGGAGAGACTCGAAGATAGGCTTTGTCACCAATTTCATAGTGGACCTCTTGATGGTGCTTGTCATAATAGCTCTTTTGCCTTGACTGAGCAGCCTTGAGATTATCCCGAATGATACGGACTTTCTCCTCGGCCTCATTGATCACATCAGGACCGAAGAGTGGCCTCTCTCCGGTTTCAGACCAATTTAGAGGAGTTCGGCATTTTCTCCCATATAGAACCTCAAAGGGAGCCATTTGCAAACTGGCTTGGTAGCTGTTGTTGTAGGAGAACTCGGCGAGGGGGAGATACTTTTCCCAACCCTTACCGAAGGAGATGACACATGCCCGAAGCATGTCCTCAAGAACTTGGTTCACCCTTTCAGTTTGACCATCGGTTTGAGGATGATAGGCGGTGCTGAAGTTGAGGCGGGTTCCCAAAGCTGTTTGGAAGCTCTGCCAGAATTTGGAGACAAACAGACTTCCCCGGTCGGAGATGATCCGCAAAGGAACCCCATGCAAAGGAACAATCCGGGCCATATATAAGTCAGCAAGTTGGCTTGCTCGAATATCGTCACGGACCGGAAGGAAGTGGGCGACCTTGGACAAACGGTCGATGATGACCCAAATGGCATTGTTGCCCTTTTGTGACTTTGGAAAACCCGTGATGAAATCCATACCAACTTCATCCCATTTCCAATCGGGAATGGCTATGGGGCGAAAGGTACCGGCTGGCCTTTGATGTTCAGCCTTCACTCGGCGACAAAAATCGCATTCAGCAACATATTTGGCAATTTCCCGCTTCATGTGAGTCCACCAGAATTTGGGGCAGAGGTCTTGGTACATTTTGGTGCTACCAGGATGGGTGGATATGGGAGATTCATGTGCTTCCTGGAGTATCAACCCCTTGGTATTTCCTCTCTTGGGCACCACAAGACGGTTCCCAAAATAGACAACACCGGAATCATCAACGGAGAAACACTTGGCCTTACCACTTGCAATATTCTTTTTGATCTTGCGAATGCCAGCATCATGTTGCTGGGCGGCCTTGATTTCATCCTCAAGAGTGGATTTGATCTCCAAGTTGGCTAGCTATCCGGAGGGAATAATCTCCAGAATTAACCGAGCAAATTCCTCATGGAGAGCTAGTTGTGCCCTTTCAACCATCAAGGTGTTGCAATAGGCCTTGCGACTCAGAGCATCTGCCACGACATTGGCCTTGCCGGGCTGATAGTTGAGGGTCACATCATAATCTTTGATTAATTCCAACCATCTTCTCTATCTTAGATTCAGATCCGGCTGGGTGAAGAGATATTTCAGACTTTGATGATCTGAGAAGATTTCACAACGGTTGCCCAACAGGTAGGGCCTCCATTGCTTCAGAGCGTGCACCACGACAGCAAGCTCTAGATCATGAGTAGGATAATTTTGCTCGTGTGGTTTGAGTTGACGGGAAGCATAGGCGACAACATGGCCTTGTTGCATCAAAACACAGCCCAAGCCTTGGAGTGATGCATCACAATAGACGACAAAGTCTTTATTGGTGTCATGAAGGACAAGCACCGGTGTGGTAGTGAGCTTGACCTTGAGAGTTTGGAAGCTCTCTTCAGCTTTGTCTGACCACACAAATTGTTTATTTTTGTTGAGGAGGTCAGTCAGTGCCTTGGCTATCTTAGAAAAGCCCTCGATGAATCGGCGGTAATAACCCGCCAATCCAAGGAAGCTGCGGATGTCTTTGACGGACTTGGGAGTGGGCTAATCCAGGATTGCCTGAATCTTGTCAGGTATCACCGCTACTCCAGCAGCTGATACCACTTGACCTAGGAAAATGAGCTCCTTCAGCCAAAATTCACACTTGGAGAACTTGGCATAGAGGCGGTGATCACGGAGCTTGGTCAGGACCAGCCAAAGATGCTCAGCATGTTCTTCTTCGGTTTCGGAGTAGACAAGGATGTCATGAATGTAAATTATGACGAACTTGTCGAGGTACTCGTGGAATAAGGAGTTCATCAGCCTCATGAATGTAGCCGGAGCATTTGTGAGGCAGAAGGACATGACGGTGTACTCATATAACCCGTAACGGGTAGTGAAAGTCGTCTTCGGAATATCCTCCTTTCTGATTTTTATCTGATGGTAGCCTGACCTCAGATCCATCTTGGAGAATACTATTGCACCAGCCAGTTGATCGAATAGGTTATTCGAGGAATGGGATACTTGTTCTTGATGGTCACCGCATTCAGAGGGCGGTAATCAACAACCAGCGGAGGAACATTTGTATCCCTCTTTTTGACGAGGATGATCGGGCAGCCCCATGGCGAGCTACTCGGACGGATGAATTCTTTTTCCAGCAGCTCATCAAGTTGCTTCTTCAATTCATTTAGCTCTTCCGTTGGCATGCGGTAGGGCCTTTTGGAAATTGGGGCAGTTCCGGGAACCAACTCAATGACAAATTCTACACTTCGATCGGGTGGCATGCCAGGCAATTCCTCCAGGAAGACATCTGGGAAATCACACACCACCGCTACTTCATGCATTTCAGGTGGGGTGGTACCTTCCAGGAAGCATAGACTGATCTCCGGCGAGAGGGGAGTGGCAGCAGACGGAGTTGCGGACGAAGATGACCAATAACTCACCAGCCCGACTGTTGGGTGGATTACGGTGACAGACTTGGCAGCACAGTCCAGGTTAGCCTGATATTTGACTAGCCAATCCATACCCAGAATTACATCTAGCCCATCTGACTTCGGTGCTATCAGCTGGAACGGAAAGGACCAATAGCCTATGGTAATCTAGACTTCCGGAGCAATCCATTTAGTGTGCCAACTAGAGCCCGGTGTTTTGACCACTAGAGGGGAGTCCATGCTTACAAATGGTATTTGATCGTTGTGTGCAAACGCTATAGATATGAATGAATGCGATGCTCCAGAATCAAATCAGACTAAAGCCGGGTAATCATTGATTCGAAGCGTACCCATGAGAACTCCGGGGTCCTCCTCACCAGCCGAGACGTGGTTCAGGCGGCCACGGCTGATGGTCATGGCCTTGGCGGCCGGTGTAGAGGGAGCTGGTGCAGGAGCTGTGGTAGCCGGTGCCTTCTGGGGACACTCCCTGGAGTAGTGCCCCGGCTAGCCACAGGCGAAGCAAGTGGGCCTCGGTGGTGGTGGAGGCAGCTGAGGGCGGAAACCACTCCCAGCCACACCCAAGGTTGAGGTAGCTGGGCGAGGCGGAGGTGGCCTGAACCCTGAAGGCCGTGGCGCGAACGGTGCACGAGGCACGGCGCTAAAGGGCACAAAGACCCTGCGCTTCCTGCCCTCAGAAGAAGAGGAGCTCTGATGGTCCGTGGGAGCTGGCCTCTTGGAAGCCTCCAGCTCCTTCCTACCCTGCTCCATAATGAGAGCCTGGTTGTAGAGCTCCTTGTAGGATTGGAACTTGAAGGATAGGAGCTCGTATCGGAGGCGAGGGGCGAGCCCCTTGCGGAAGAGGTATTGCTTGTCCTTATCGTTTGTCACGTCCCGAGGGGCGTAACGGGAGAGGTGGTTGAACTCGCGTCCATATGCTTGGATGTCCATGCGTCCCTAGGTCAAGTCCAGGAACTCCCTCCTCTTGAGGTCCATGATGGGCTTGGGGATATACGCCGCACGGAAGGCGGTGTGAAACTCCACCCAAGTGAAGACATGGCCAGCGTCGAACATCGACACATGGCTCTCCCACCAGGATCCGGTGGCTCCATTCAGCAGGTAGGTGGCGAAGTTGACTTGTTCCGCCACCGGAACGTGTAGAGCGGCAAACTTGCGCTCGAGAGCCCGGAGCCAATCATCAGCATCCAGTGGCTCTTTAGCTTCAGTAAAGGTAGGAGGTTGGGAGCGCAAGAACTCTGTGAGAGTGTTGCAGTCCGTGTTCCTCCTTGCCCCTTGCTGCACCAACTGCTCGAGCAGATGCTCGTTGCGCAGGCAGTTTTGCTCAATGGCCATCAGGACCTCCGCCATTGAGGGTGGCGGCGGTGCATCAGGATTACTTTGTTCCCCACGACGGGTAGGAGCCATTCTGAAGATTTGGAACAATTACATAGTTAGTAACCAATTCCCACTGCTAGGATAGATAAAAAGAGTCCTTCCAGATATAGCGATTCAAGATGGCACTAACACTAAAAACATATTTAGGCAACCACGGTGACATCATGTTATCGCGGCGATGGCAAACGAATACAACGGACTCGAGACAAACACCGAACGGTAGAACCCAACCCTGAGAACCTAAACTTCGACACCAAGCTTAAAAAAAATAGAGATAAGAAATCAGAGTAGAGCGAGTTGGATAAGGAGTAAAAAGAATCCTAAGAAGGTTTTCACAGCTCATTTTTAGGTTATAAATAATTTTCAACTAGACTCGACATCGACCAATAGAAAGGGTTTCCTACAGGGAGTCCTGCTCTGATACCAACTTGTAGCGCCCGACCCCGGAATTATGCAGAGAGGCTATGTAACCCACAGGCTATGCACAATCGAAGTTCATGGGATTACCGCTCCCACGCAGCACATCGATCATGCCATAAACACTGGCATAGCTATCAAAGCATAATAAGGAGATCAAGACTTGTGGAACAACTGGCACATCACAGACTCTACGACACAAAAACCATATAACAACTCATATCTGAGGAAGATACAAATATTACACACAAAAGGTCATAGACCCAACAATTCATCATGCGGAAGCGAAGTAGTGTTGTCTAATACAACAAGATCCAAATATGGCCTAAGAGGCCTACACATAAACATAACCACATGACAGCTTGTTCCAACGTCCCAAGTTGCCACCTGGGAACCCCGAACTATTCGTCGATGTCCAAGAAGAAGCCACCTGGCTGCTCGGTATCGTCCTCCTCTGAAACAAATTATAAAGGCAGCAAAGAGAGACTGAGTACGACGTACTCGCAAGTTTAGTATGGCGATATAGGCCCAATGCTGACGGAGGCTCTAAAGCTGTTTAGTGGCTATTTTGCATAAAGCTAATTTTTATTTATAAAAGTATAATTGACTCAAATGGCACCGTCTACTGAGAATGTTTTCTCAAAAGGGGATAAGAGAGTAAACTTTTCATTTTCGGTTCTCATCGAACCAACTTGTAGCCAAAATCATATCTCATCTCCACCAAAGGCACCCCCTCGAATCACCCTCGAGGAAATGAACCTTTTATCACACGTTGATTATGCAACCTCTAGCTGCCAAATAAATTAGGTTAATGTTCTCTATGATCTTATTGTCTATTCCCAAGTCGTTCATAACCACGGACACGGCTTTTAAAAAAGATTTACCCTGTAGGGGTGCACTAATTTGCCCACCGGTACCGTCTGGCTCACCTGATTGGCCCTCTTCCGGGGAAGGCCAGCGAGTGGGCGCGGTTAAACATTTACCTCGCGTGAGACTATCCAAGAGTCATCTGTGGCGACAGGGCAAGTTTACCCAGCCTATTTCAGCCCCTGCCCCCATCGCCACGTCCTAAACACCATCATCCTCATCATTTTCTTTTCCACTCACACACCCACACGCAAATGGAAATAGCAAACTAGAGGACCCTTGGATACGCCCGCACAAGTTATTTAGTTAAAGGGGATTCCATATGTCCCCACCGTTGGAAGCACGCTCGTCTTGGTTCAAGAGGTAAAGAACTCGCACCTAGGGGCAAGAATGAGGCAAAACACCATCCCCGATGGCAACTCATCCAAGCCTTCTTAGCATTTTAATTAAGGTACCACAAGTAACCACCATGCCCAAATCATTCCATCAACGTCATCATTATGGAATTTAATCAACGGACATAACTAGCAGTCGACTAAGCATGGCTAAGCATAGCTAAACATATAAATACAACAACTATATTCTTGTCTCCGGCCAACACATCAAACCTAGGGTTCATAGGTAGGGATACATGTATTGGTTCGGGGGAAGACATGCATACATAGGATAATCTAGCATTGACCAAAATTGTCATTGGAATCGCATGCAATATTATAGTGGATAAAATAAGTTTATAAAAGCAATAGGATGCTAGATGCCAAGAAGGTTAGGTTATCTCTTGCCTTGCTGCCGGGGCGTGTAGTACGGCTCGTCGAGGTAGGTAGGGGTGACCTCAACTCCGGAATCTATCGATACCCAAGCAAGAATAGAAGAACAAAATAAATCACACGAAGACAAGGTGCAATGCACAATCACATGACGACATGACAAGTTTATGCAAAGATATCAACATTTAATTTATTTAACAAATTAAATGGAGTTCCAAATAATTAGTGCAATTATTTGGAAACAACCCCATATTTATCTTAGTGACCACATTATTTATAAATTAGTACATTATTAGAAAATTTGCTCAAATATGCATGAACATGATATGAATGGATAGGGTTTGTCCTTCCGATCAATTTGGTACCTTATTTGTAATTTTCTGAGTACCGAAGAATAAATAGTGAAATAAATAATTAAGTGAATTTAATTCTTTTAACCAATTTATGAATAACATCAAATAAATATTTGTGATCATGATTTGTTAATTCCATGGTTTGATAGCATTTGAAGTGTTGATCACATTGATATTTTATTCCCAATTTTTGGTTAATTATTTGATAAGTTATGTTTTTTCCCAATTTGGTACCATTTATACCATTTTAGGAATTCTTAGATAAACAGCAAGAATATAAATTCAAAAGACTATTACAATGATTCTATCTTGTAGAGTTTGTTTTTCTGAACAATTTGATATTTGATTTGCTAAATTTGGGGCATTATTTAAAAAGATATCAATTATTTCATTTTGTTTTTATTTTCCAAAAAGGGAAAAGAATTACCAGACAGGCCGGCCTTGTGCCGGCCAGGCCGGGCCGTAGGCCGGGGGGTGACCCGAAGCCATCAGCCATTGGCCGGCCCAGGCTGGGGATTGAGGCCGGGAGGGTGGCCGAGGCTGCCGGCCTTTGGCCGGCCCAAGCTGAGCCCAGGCCGGGCCTCTGCCCGAGCCATCCGGCCTTAGGCCGGACATGCCGGGGCCAGGCCGGATGCACGGTGGCGTGCGGTGACCGACGGTGACGTCGACGGCGACCACGATTCGGCGGCGCTCCGGGGCGTGCGGGAGGCAAAACGCGTGCGGTGGGGTGGCCTTACCGTGCGCGTGCTCGGGATGGAAGAAAGTTCGCACGGCGACGCGGGTGTGCTCGACACGCACGGCACCGGTGGACGGACGGCGGCATCTCGCACGGAGGCGAGGATGCAGAGGGGGAGGAGGAAATAGGAGTTGTCCCGGAGATGCGCGGGCTCACCCTTGAGGTGTGGCTGGACGCGGGGGTGGTCGGAGGAGGTCGGTGGCGGCCGGAATTGGGCGAAGATGACGGCGGCGAGCGGCGGATGGCTTCGGAAGGAAAGCTCGATTACCTCGAGTCCTGCCCTCCCAGCAAGCGGGCGACGGCGGAGAAGCTAGAGGGCGAGGCGACGGAGCTCGTGGTGGTCTTCGATGGGGACGGGGAGGTCCTCAACGGCGGCGTCGCGCGACGGTGACCTCGACTAGGACACGGCCAGGTCGGGCGCGAGCTAGGGTTTCGTGGGTGGGGAAAGGGAAGCAGGTGAAGCAAGCAGCTAGCGCAGGGGGGGGAGAGAGAGCAGAGTCGGGACGTCCTTCAGGGGAGCAGGTGGTGCGGCGGTCGGCAGCGCGGCATGGCACCAGGGCCATTGCGGCACAGTGAAGAAGGAGAGGAAGAGGAGAGGCTGACAGGGGGGCCCCCTGTCAGATTTTTAAACATTTGGCCCTTTTCTTTTTCTGATTTTTAAAACAGCAGGTTTTAGCTATTTAAATGAGCCAATTAAGCAATTTTGAAATTTTGGAAAAATTCATGTGGGCTCCCCATGTCATGAGGAAGCTCCACAAAATTTGTTGTTCCAAAATAAATTGTTTAGATTCAAATTTATTCATATTGTTGCAATATGATCATTTTTGATAAATTGCAAAATGCATTTATTTGGAGCACCTAAACATTTCCAAAAATAATGAAATTAATCATGGAAGCTCCTAATGTGAAAATGAAGCTCCCCATAGTTTTAGTTTGAATTTTTGGAAAGGTTTAGCTTGGTTTCAAAAATAGGATTTGAATTGAACCAATTTTGGATTCTCAATTTCATTTCTTATTTGGCAATATTTGGACTTTGAGAATTGGTTATAAAATGTAAACTTGGAACTTCCTAATCAATTTGGAAGTCCAAGAATGATTTGTTTGCCAAGTTAAGCAATTGCATTGATTTGGATGTTTGGGAAGTTTTCTTCCCCATTTTAATTACTTGCATATTTTGATGGTTAGAAGTAGCAACTTCATATGCATGCCATGATGCAAACAAGAATGCAAAAAGTGAAAAAAATTCTTCGTATTTTTCATTGCAAAGCTGGGGCTGTTACAGGTGGGAGGGAGAGTAGAGCTAGGTGATGGAGAGGGTGGCGGCGCGAGGAGGGAGAGGGGCTAGGGTTGGAGGAGGGGCTCCTCCTGATTTTATAGAAGGGGAAAGGAGGAGGGGGCGCGGTGGTGCGGTGGTGCGGTCACGCTCCTAGCGTGCTCCCGTACGGAGGAAGATGACAAGGGGGGCCAGAATTGCACTCCACGGCCTAATAGGAATTTCTTGGATTTTCCTGATTTGGGAAATAGGGAAAGATTGAAGGAAAAGGGATAAAAGAAAAGAAAGGAGAAGAAAAGAGGGAGAAGATTTGTAAAATAAAATAGGGTTTGCCAAAATATTATTTTGATTTATTTTACAAAATGTGCAAGGTGATTGAACGCATGATGTCATGATGATGCAAAAAAATAACAAACAAATCTAATTTGGGGAAAACCCCGGGACATTACAAGGAAGATATTGTTTTTGTGGACTAACCCCTCTAATGAAGTTGCTATAAGTTTTGCGTGAAGGAAGTTTTCAAGTATCCAAGTGCGAGGGGATGAAGGAATATAAAGAAGGGATAAAATCCTAAGCTTGGGGAGGATCCCCGTGGACCCTCCTCTGAATCAAGAAGTCACAAGCGTCTAAGCTTGGGGATGCCCAAGGCATCCCCTTCTTCATCGACAATCATCGGTTTCTCTCATGGTCCTATATTTTTATTCCTTTACACATTATGTGTTGTTCTTGGAGCGTCAATTTGTTTTTACTTTCAGTTTGTTTGTGTTTTATTCTCTGATCTTTACAATAATTTGGATCCATGCATGCTTGTTTGGAAGAGTGACACGCTCCGGTTTTTCGTATACACTCCTGTTCTTCACTTATATGTGTTGAGTGTTTAGCCTTTGTTATCTTTGCTTCTAGCTCTAGTTTTCAAGCATCTCTTGTTCAGAGCTGTTAGCTTTTGTAGTTAGGAAGTATTGCTTTTGTTGTTTCACCCTTTTAGTTTTGTTTCAAATAAGTTGATTGGTGTTTGGTTGAATGGAAATTATCATGTAGGAAGTGTTAAAAATGCTGCTTAATCTTGTAGACCATTGTATTGAATCTTTGATACTTGTCAATTGTTCAGAGATATGAAGTAGATTAATGCTTAATCTTGTGGATCATCTAGTAAGAATAGATTAGTAAAGAACTGCCGTAAAGCTTTAAAATTATGGTGCTTATCCTGCTTGGTAGCTCTCATAGTCTGGATATTCTTTTTGCAAAGAGTTGGTTTGGCTAACAAGGTAGACGGTGTGAAGTCCAGTGGTTATGCATGATGTATATCTGTAGTCATTCATTGAACCAAGTTGATGTTATGTGCTTGCTTGATATCTTGCTAAGCCAAAAATTCTGTACTGAGAGGGTGAAAGGACAAGTATGTCGCCTAGAGTGGGGGTGAATAGGCGATATAAACTTTTTCGATTTATGGCTTGATAAATGCGGAATAAAACTAGTGTTTAATTTATCAAGCAGACAACCTAATATACTAGGTTCACCTATGTGCACCAACAACTTATGCTAAGCAATATAACAACAAGATGATTGCAATATATATAACTTCAAGCACAAAGGCTATCACAATGTAAAGTGCATAAGTAAAAAAGCTCGGGTATAGAAATAACCGAGCCACGCGGAGACGCGGATGTATTCCCGAGTTCCTCCTTGTTAAGGGAGTACGTCTCGTTGGAGGGGTATGAGCTCGCCACAATAGGCCTACTCAACGACACAAAGGCCTCACCCTATTCTCCGATGAATCTCGCCACAATGGTTCGATTCACCTTCCACTATCAGAATCCTTCGAGACGGAATCCGGAGCCTTTACAAAGTTCTTGAGGCACACACCCACAACTCAATTGGGGGCTCCCAAGAAACCACAACACTGTCTAGCGTACACAATGCACCAAAGAGTAACAAGCTCTCGAACTTCAACTTCCACGAATCTCGTGGAAAGCACAAACCGATGCAACCAATGCAATGGGCAAGAGCAGAAAGCTCAAATCCTTCACTCTCAAATTCTAACAAAGCAACAAATGCTTATGGGGGAATAAGAGAGGAAGAACAAAGGAGAACACCAAAGAACTCCAAGAACTAGATCCACTAGGTTCCCCTCACTTAGAGGAGACATTGATTGGTGGAAATGTGGATCTAGATCTCCTCTCACTTTTTCTTTAAAAATATGGAAGAATCATAGAAGGGATTGAGAGGGGGCAAGGTTTTCAAGGTCAACAATGGTGGGAGAGAGAGAAATTCGTGCTTGAGAACCCTAGAAAACAGTTGGGAAAGAATCCCCTTT
The DNA here is from genome assembly GCA_012064385.1 of Puccinellia tenuiflora. Lineage (NCBI taxonomy): Eukaryota > Viridiplantae > Streptophyta > Magnoliopsida > Poales > Poaceae > Puccinellia > Puccinellia tenuiflora. The sequence continues at coordinate 1,079,080 of QRDG01000119.1, forward strand.
ATAGCTCCTTGTAAACTAGCCGTTTGGGGCCCGGATCATCCGGCATTTTTCTTGCCGGATGGTCTGGCACCTGTGAACAGATCCTGTGATAGATCTGGACGTACGCCGAGGTTGGTGACGAGGTGGCAGACCGGCGAGGTGGACAGAGGTGGCAGACCTGGATGGCGAGCACGACGACGGCGAGGTGGCAGATCTAGACGGCGACCTGGGCGGGGAGGTGGACAGAGGTGGCAGACCTGGACGGCGAGCACGACGACGGCGAGGTGGCAGATCTGGACGTACGCTGAGGTTGGTGACGAGGTGGCAGACCGGCGAGGTGGACAAAGGTGGCAGACCTGGATGGTGAGCACGACGACCTGGGTGGCGAGGTGGCAGATCTGGACGGCGACCTAGGCGGCGAGGTGGCAGATCTGGACGGCGACCTGGGTGGCGAGGTGGCAGATCTGGACGGCGACCTGGGCGGCGAGGTGGCAGATCTGGACGGCGAGGTGGCAGACCTGGACGGCGACGATGGAGATCTGGAAGGCGAGCTATACGGCGAGGTGTAAGACCGGGAAGGCATGCTGGACGGCGAGGGGGAATAGAGGAGGGGCTTGATGATCGGTGATGGTAGCGTTGGGTTGTGCCCGAAGCGAAGGCGTGGATGTAGTAAGTAGCAGTTTTCCCTCGTTAACAAACCGAGGTTTATCGAACCAGTAGGATTTTGAAATCAACAACAAAGTGAATGTTGAAGATCTCTGGCACTTAATCTTCAACAGACGTGGACATGCACACACTCAACCAATTACTTTGCCCCCAACAGCGGAAAGGTTATCAATCTTTCCGGTCTCGCAGCAAACCAAACGGTTAATTGTATAGTAAAATAGATGAAAATATGAAAGTGGACCAGAGGAGTAATGATGATGAAAAGTGATGAATAAAGGTTGCAATCAATGTAAAAAAGATGGACCGGGGGCCATGGGTTCACTAGTGGAGTCTCTCAAGTAAATAAAACACATATGATGGGTAAACAAATTACAGCTAGGCAATTGACATGATTATAACACAAACTTAATCTAGCTATGACATAGAGAACATGATAATATTTATGTAGGCATCACCACAATGAACAAAGACCATTGAGTCCAACTGCATCTTTGTCTAAACAGTCCACCGTGCGATCGCTATCTAGCCTGTCACCCAACGGTATTAAGTTGCAAGCAACAGACATTTGCATTAAGTAAAGCGCATGAAGTAAGCAATACTAATATCAAAAGAGACATTAACACCGTTGTTTTACCCTTAGTAGCAACAGCCCACCCTCGCCCTTAGACGTTTCTGTCACTCTGCACAGGAACAAAAGGGGGCATGAACCCACTATCTACCATAAATACTCCCTCTTGGAGACACACACAATCACTTGGCCAAAGTAACTAAGCACATCGAAGAGCATGCAAGAACATAAATAAACATATAAGACTCATGCACAATCTGATCATAACTTCACAATCCATCAGATCCCAGCAAACACATCACATAGGATTACAATAATCGATCTTGATCATGTTAGCAGCTCACAAGATCATAATACATGAAGCACAAGGGAGAGATACTACCATCTAGCTACTGCCATGCACCCATAGTCCAAGGTGGGACTACTCACAAATCATCCCGGAGGAAGGCATGGCAATTAAGAGCCCTCCGGGATCAATCTCCCCTTCGGCGGGGTACCGGGATTAACTTCAGAATCACCCCCGAACTAGGGTTTATGGTGGCGGCGCCTTGGGGTGACTTCTCTAGAAAATAATGGCCGCCTCGACGTTTTTGGGATGAGTCTGACTTTATAGGCGTCAGAGGGGGCCGAGGGGACCCACCAGGAGCAGGGGCGGGTCCCACCCGCCGCCCTAGGGCAGGACGCGGCTGGGGGTCGTCCCTGCCCTGTGGGTGGCCCCCAGGGCTGCCCTCTGGACTGAAATTCCGTCTTGGTGAATAAAAAATCCTCGTAAATTTTTAGCACATTCCGAGAATATATCCTGTGGTATGTTTCTGAAACGAAAAGACAGCAAAAACAGGAAACTGGCACTAGGCATCTTGTCAATAGGTTAGTCCAACAAAATGCATAAAAATGATGTAATAAGATAGTAGAAACATGTGACAACATCACAAAACTAGCATGGATCAATCAAAAATTATAAATACATTTGACACGTATCAGCATCCCCAAGCTTACTCGTCCTCGATTAGGTAAGTGATAACAAAATAATTGTTGATGAGACATGCAACCAACACAATCTTGATCAAGATAGTAATGTAAAGCATAGGACGTGAATGAAGTGATACAAAACAATTGTCTATAGTTGATAGCAAGAAAGCAATGAATAACCAAGTTGAATCATTCAAGCAAAACCTTTCATAAATAGTATGTTAAAGACATGAAAGCAATGTGACCCACATATTTGACTAATTCTCAAAGGTAATGGTTCCACGACAAAAGTGTTTGAGAATCAACACAAAGAAAGATGTAAGTATTAGCAAAAAGCTTCAACTTCCAACGGCTTATCTTATAGATAAAGTCAATATAAAGATTCATGTTTAATCTGATGATCCAATATGATCAATGATACCCAGGGTCAATGCTGTATGTTTGCTTTCATGGAGATAAAAGGAAAAAGGAAAACTGACTCAACATTTACAAGTAAAACAAAGGTCCTTTGCAGAGGGAAGCAGGGATTAGTCATGTGCTAGAGCTTTTTGATTTTGAAAAATAGAGATAAAAAAAATTTGAGAGATGCATAATTCCGTCAACAATTCCATAGCTCAGAAGCCCATTAGTCCCCTATGTCAAGCAAGGTCTTTAGAGTTGTGAGAGCGGATGGTTTTAGAGGAACGAGTACATTCCTCTTTCTCCTTTGTTTCACCACTAACCAATGTTTGAGCTGATTTCTCAGATGTTCATTGGGCAGAGGAGAATGGTGAGTTATATTTATATTTTGCCCAAGCCGCTCTCGGGTTGATTCAAGTGAGGACGTAAACCATCAACCCCAGGTGAAATAGAGGGTGAAAAAAAGAAAAAAAAAAGAAAAATCTTGCTCAACATAAGCTATAACGAACCCCCTCCTTACTTCCTCATGAGCTTGAAAACAGAGGCAGCAAAACGATAATATTTTGAAGGTTTTAAAGGTAGCACATGACAAATTTACTTGGAATGGCAGGAAATACCATGCATAGGTAGATATGGTGGACTCAGCTGGCAAGATAGTTTGGCTTTGGGATTTGGATGCACGAGTGGACATCACACTCAGTACAGAGTTTTTTTGGCTTAGCAAAAATGGTATTTGAAGCAAACATCCAACATTAACCGGTAACAAAGTAACATAAGACATCAGTCAATCATAACCATAAACACTCCACACTGTCTCCCTTGTTGACCAAACAATTCTTTTGATGGAAAAATTCGCTTTATGAATTAACAACTACGAAACACCACACAGTTTCAAGCTTTTAACTGTATTTCTTTACTAATCAATTTCCACTCAAATAACCAGCAAGTTTAAGCATTCATCTTAATATCTCAAAACAATTGAGAAGCATCAAGTATCCACATAATGATCTACAAGACTATGCAGGCTTTCATTTCATTCCAATATCACATGGATAGCATTTTGCCACTTTGACAATTCAAGCAATTTATCAATAACAACTCTCCAACAAGTATAAGTGAAGAACAAGAGAATTTAACATCAACAACTAGCAGCTCTAAACAAGATAAAGGCTAAAAGCGAGAGCTTACTAGCAAACAAACAGTAGCTAAGAATACTCAACAAGATATAAGCGAAGCAAAGGAGTATTCAAATGAAAAAGCGGAGCGTGCCTCTCTCCCACACAAATAAAGATAGGATCCAACAAGGATATGACCAGCAAACAAACAAAACAAAACTGGAAGCAGAAAGACGCTCCAAGCATAGCACATAATATGTAAAGTGATAAAAGCGTAGTTCAACGAAGACGACCTTATGATAGTCGATGAAGAGGAGGGGATGCCTTGGGCATCCCCAAGCTTAGACGCTTGATGGTTCTTGATATTCAGAGGGGGTGCCATGGGGGCATCCCCAAGCTTGATGATGGTAGCATTGGGTTGTGCCCCAAGCGAAGGCGTGGATGTAGTAAGTAGCAGTTTTCCCTCATTAACGAACCGAGGTTTATCGAACCAGTAGGACTTTGAAATCAACAACAAAGTGAATGTTGAAGATCTCTGGCGCTTAATCTTCAACAGACGTGGACCTGCACACACTCAACCAATTACTTTGCCCCCAACGGTGGAAAGGTTGTCAATCTTTCCGGTCTCGCAAAAAACAAAGCGGTTAATTATATAGTGAAATAGATGAAAATATGAAAGTGGACCAGAGGAGTAATGATGAAAAGTGATGAATAAAGGTTCACTAGTGGAGTCTCTCAAGTAAATAAAACACATATGATGGGTAAAAAAATTACAGCTAGGCAATTGACAAGATTATAACACAATCTTAATCTAGCTATGACATAGAGAACATGATAATATTTATGTAGGCATCACGACAATGAACAAAGACCGTTGAGTCCAACTGCATCTTTGTCTAAAAAGTCCATCGTGGGATCGCTACCCAGCCTGTCACCCAATGGTATTAAGTTGCAAGCAACAGACATTTGCATTAAGTAAAGCGCATGAAGTAAGCAATACTAATATGAAAAGAGACATTAACACCGCTGTTCTACCCTTAGTCGCAACAGCACACCCTCGCCCTTAGACGTTTCTGTCACTCGTGCCCAGGAACAAAAGGGGGCATGAACCCACTATCTAGCATAAATACTCCCTCTTGGAGATGCACAATATCACTTGGCCAAAGTAACTATGCACATCAGAGAGCATGCAAGAACATAAATCAACATATAAGAAACATGCACGATCTGATCATAACTTCATAATCCATCAGATCCCAACAAACACATCACATAGCATTACAATAATCGATCTTGATCATGTTAGGCAGCTCACAAGATCATAATACATGAAGCACAAGGGAGAGAGACTACCATCTAGCTACTGCCATGGACCCGTAGTCCAAGGTGGGACTACTCACAAATCATCTCGGAGGAAGGCATGGTGATGAAGAGCCCTCCGGGATCGATCTCCCCTCCGGCAGGGTGCCAGGATCAGCTTCAGAATCACCCCCGAACTAGGGTTTATGGTGGCGGCGCCTCGGGGTGACTTCTCTGGAAAATAATGGCTGCCTCGATGTTTTTGGGATTAATCTGATTTTATAGGCGTCGGAGGGGGCCGAGGGGACCCACCAGGAGCAGGGGCGGGTCCCACCCGCCGCCCTAGGGCAGGCCACAGCTGGGGGTCATCGCTGCCCTGTGGGTGGCCCCCAGGGCTGCCCTCTGGACTGAAACTCCGTCTTGGCGAATAAAAAATCCTCATAAATTTTCAGCGCATTCCGAGAATATTTCCTGTGGTATGTTTCTGAAACGAAAAGACAGCAAAAACAGGAAACTGGCACTAGGCATCTTGTCAATAGGTTAGTCCGACAAAATGCATAAAAATGATGTAATAAGATAGTAGAAACATGTGACAACATCACAAAACTAGTATGGATCAATCAAAAATTATAGATACGTTTGACACGTATCAAGCATGCAAGGCGCGGCGCGTGCGCGTGCCCTCGAGGCGCAATGCCGCACCGATTTGTTGCATCAGGAGGTAGAGGAGGAAGAAATGCAGGCGGGGATTTTAGCGTCTCTAGAGAGTTTTGCTGCCGAAGAGCTCCGGCAAGCGAGGCTCGCTCGGTACTTCAGCGACAAGCTAGAGGCCGACACCACGGGAGCGATCCTCCATTCACTGGAGAATGCGGAGGTGATGGCAGCTGCACGGTAGCGCACACTCGGCTAGGTCCGGTGTCACTAGTGATTAGTGATTTGTTTCAGAAGGGGCTTGTTCACTATAATGTTAACTTTGTGGTTAATTGTGATGATTTGGAAGATTATGTGCATGCTTATTTGCAAGATTAGAAACAGCCGTGAGACACATCACGGCTGTGAGACACAACCTTGGATGACAGGTGGGGCCTAGGCACCAACTGCTCGGTCGTAACCGGCCAAAGGATACAAACTGGGTAGGATGTGTCGGTGGACGAAAATTGACAACATTCTACGTGGCCAAGACTAGTTTCGTTGCCGGAAACTTGGCTCAAACTGGGCCTAATGGGCCGGGACGAAAATCTGCAACGTAAAATGTGCTAAACGTCGGGCTGAACCCGCCCTTGAGTGAAAAAAACAAAACGTTGAGAGAAAAATCGACTTTCCAATCATCCGCGACGGAAACACGCGACGGTATTGGAACGTCGCCTCAGAAACGTCGCTGATCTCCGGATTTTTAGTAGTGTTATGCCTAAAAGTTTCTATGATATGCTTGATTTCAAACCATTTGAAGGATGTCATTTGTATGTTCATCTTACCGATTCTTCTAAAAAGAAACCTTTGGATAGAGTTGATGATGTTCTTATTGTTGTTAATAATAATTATGTTCCCGTTGATTTTATTGTTATGGACATTGATTGCAATGCTTCTTGTCCAATTATTTTGGGAAGACTGTTTTTGAGAACCGTTGGTGCTATTATTGATATGAAGGAAGGTAATATAAGATTTCAGTTTCCTCTTAAAAGGGATGGAACACTTCCCTAGGAAGATAATGAAGCTACCTTTTGAATCAATCATAAGGTCTAGCTATGCTCTTGATGTTGCTAAGGCCTCCAAAAAGACTTGATATTTGGCATTGCGCCTACCTAAAAGGCATTAAAAAGCGCTTGTTGTGAGGCAACCCAATTTTTTTTCTTTCTTGAGTCATGAAGTTGTTGCCTGTCTAGCAACTTCATTGTATTTTTTCTTTTGGTTTTTGTGCCAAGAATTAGCCTCTAATGCATTGAAAGTGCGAGGTGTTTATTTTTCTGTCTAGAAACAGATTATGTGCGCCTGTTACAAAAAATCTCATAAAGTGATCTTTTTCTAAATTGTTTTGAAAGAAAGCCTGATACTTTTATATATCTTTTATTAGTTTTGAGTTTTCTGATTTGAGCCACGTAAGTGCCTCTAAATATTCGATCTTTACAGACTGTCCAGTTTTTGACAGATTCTGCCTTTATTTGTATTTGCCTCTTTTATTAGCGTCATTGGCGGTACTTTTTGGAAGGAGTTCCACTTTGAGGTTTAGTAAACAGTAGATAATGCTAAATCAAGTTTGTGCAATTTATATTGGTAGAACCCAAGTGGATTTTATTTTATGGGAATTAACTCTCTAATCAGTTTATTTGAAGTTTTTTGCGAAGGGAGTTTTTAAGTTCCGCGAGAGGATGATGAAAGAAATTGAAGGATGGACAAAAGCACAAGCTTGGGGATGTCCCCATGGCATCCCCCAGGACATTCAATAAGACTCAATCATCTAAGCTTGGGGATGCCCAAGGCATCCCCTCTTCTTCATCGACAACCATTAGGTCGTCTCCGTTGAAACTAAGTTTTTATCACTTTACATATTTTGTGCTGTTCTTGGAGCGTCATTTGATTTTGATTTCAGTTTTTTTTTGGTTTGTTTGATGGTCATATACTTTATTGTATCCTAGCTATCTTGTGTGGGAGAGAAACACGCTCCGCTTTTTCATAAGAATACTTCTGCGCTTCGCTTATATTTTGTTTAGTATTCTTAGCTTGTTTTTCTTATCAGCTCTTGTGTTTCGCTTATATCTTTAAGAGCTGTTAGTTGTTGTTATTAGACTTGATACGTCTCCGACGTATCTATAATTTTTGATGTTCTATCCTTGATTATATATCAGTGCCACATGTTTTGATAATGTTTTTATATTATTTTGGCATGATTTATGGAACTAACCTATTAACAAGATGACCAGTGCCAGTTCCTGTTTTCTGTTGTCGTTTTGTTTCAGAAAAGTTGTTCTGGGAAGTTTCTCGGAATGCGCTGAAAATTTATGGGATTTATTTCCAAGTTGAAACAAAGACGGAGCCAGAAGGATGCCCGGAGGGGGAGGCCACAGCCTCCAGACGACCTCCAGGCGCGGACCCACCCTAGGCCGCGCCTGGGCCCTACCTGGGCGGCTCGTTTGCCTCCTCGAGTCGCCTCTTCGCCTATAAATTAGTCTTCGACCCGAAAACCCTAATCACCCGATCATATTTTCCAGAAGTCGTCCGAGGCCACCGCCATCGACAACCCTAGTTCGGGAGGGTTTTGCACCTCTTCCCGGCACCCTGCCGGAGAGGGCAATCGACACCGGAGGCATCTACACCACTATGCCTGCCTCCGGAGTGATGCGTGAGTAGTCCACCACGGGACTACGGGTCCATAGTAGTAGCTAGATGGTTGTCTCTCCTCCTTGTACTCCATTGCTTAGATCTTGTGAGATGCCTATCATGATCATGATCATATTATCTGTAACTGCTAAATGATTGTGTTTGCATGGATCCAATGAATTTTGGAAGTCATTACTTTTGTTCATCCATGTGTTATATACTATCTATGATCTTGCATGCTCTCCGATGCTAGTGGATGCTTTGGCCAAGTAATTATTAGAGGGGGTATTTATGCTAGATAGTGGGTTCATGCCTCTCTTTGTCTGAGCTCGGGTTGACAGAAACGATTAAGACTAGAGATGCACTGTTTCCACTAGGGAGAAAACAGTGATGTGATTTCCTTATGTTATTTACATTGCTTACATTATGCACTTTGCTTATTGTAATGATCTGTTGTTTGCAACTTAATACTTTTGGGTGACATGCTGGATAGCGATCCCGGGGTGGATTATTAGTCATAGATGCAGTTGGATAACGGTCTATGTATTTTGACGTAATGCCCATATTAGATGAAACGGTGAACTATACTGTTTTATGATAGCATTGCTTTGCGCCCACAATTTTGTCAATTGCCATGCTGTAATTTGTTTACCCATCATGTATATCTTTTGGAGAGACACCGCTAGTGATCTGTGGACCCCGGTCCTATTTTCCTACATTGTTTACGACCGTTTTAATAGCTTTTCTTCATCATTTGCTTGCTGGTCATATTTCACTCTCATCATATTTTACATCTGCACAATTAATCCTTTGTGTTCGGCAAGCCGGAGAGATTGACAACCTCTCTGTTTCGTTGGGGCAAAGTACTTGTTTGTGATTGTGTGCAGGTCCGCGTTAATCTATAAGCGCCAGAGTAGATTGACACCTCGCTAAGCCTTCTCCAAGTCCTGCTGGATCTGACAACCTTTGTTTTGTAATCAAGGGAAACTGCTACTTTACTGCATCATACCTTCCTCTTGGGGTTCCCCAGTGAAAGAACAAATGAAGCCTAGATGTCGCCTAGAGGGGGGGTGAATAGGCGATTAAAACTTTTTCTATTTAGGGGCTTGATAATTGCGGAATAAAACTAGATGTTTAAATTAACAAGCCAACACCTAATATACTAGGTTTGCCTAAGTGCACCAACAACTTATGCTAAGCAAAATGACAACAAGGTCATAGCAAGATATGAACTTCAAGCACGAAGGCTATCACAATGTAAATTGCATAAGTAAAAGGCTCGGGTATAGAAATAACCGAGGCACGCGGAGACGAGGATTTATTCCCGAGTTCCTCCTTGTTAAGGGAGTACGTATCGTTGGAGGGGTGTGAGCTCGCCACAACAGGCCTACTCAAGATGCCACAAAGGCCTCACCCTATTCTCCGATGAACCGGACCCAAAGGTTTTGTTCACCTTCCACTATCGGAATCCTTCGAGGCGGATTCCGGAGCCCTTTTACACCATTCTTGGGGCACACACCTACGACTCAATTGGGGGCTCCCAAACTCGTGCTGAAGCTTCACAACTCGAAGTCTTCGCGGCACCTCCAACCCGTCTAGGGTACACAATGCACCCAAGAGACACAAGCTCTTGGGAACACAATGCACCCAAGAGTAACAAGCTTCTCAACTTCGATCTTCACGTATCACCGTGGGGAGAGCAACCCGATGCAACTAATGCAAAAGGCGAGAACACACTAAGTGGTGTAGCGACCTTGCCTTTTAAAAATGGCCAAGATCACTATGTTTTGTGCTAGTCCCTGGATCGAATAGCTAGCACCACAATTTAAGATGAAGTATCATACATTGCATCAAAATTCTATTACAACATATGATCCAGAAAAATAAACATTACAAATTGCATAGCCAAAGGCTAGCATGTTACAAAGTTCAGCAGCGGAAAACATATAATAGCATGGAGCCTGATCATCTTCATGTGCCACAGGCAGACATGTTGGTTGCAGACTCGAAACCTATAGCGTTCCTTACTCATCGTCAGACGAACCTGCAACGGTAAAAGTGTTGCAGCCAAAAATTGGTCAGAACCATTTGATTGGATCTGGCAAATGATACTTGTGGACTCATAAAGGAAAACTTTTAACATCTACATGCATATTTGGCTGGTGGATCTCAAGGCTCTTGCGCAAAGCAAATTTTATCCTATACTTTCAAAAATCATTTCTTTCTTTCCAAAAACTTTAAGAGACATCCCTGGGCGCACCAGTGCCTCAAATCCCCCCATGTTCACCCATCAAGTTTTAATTCATGAAATTGGAATGAAGAGATCTTCTGTCATCAACCTTATTTGATCACTCGTGATTGTCCGTTACCGGGGACACGGCTAAGATCTTAGTTTTAATACTCTCGAGAGTTTGTGGCACTTTCCCCACTAGACTCGATCAACCCATTCTATCCTTAACCCTCATTTCGTGAAAAGGAAAGGAGAAGATCAAGACGAGACTTTTCAGAAGTGTTTTCCCATGGTACTCTAGCGAGATCACTGCCGTCCTACCCCTCTACATCATAAGATCTCACTGACCCAGGTCCACACAACATACTCCGTCAAGACAGAGCCCATATGACTAGTGGTTGCACGGTCGGGCAAACAAACACGGTGTGACATTAATCTCAAACCCTAGGTGGTCTTTCACAAGTGCACGTATTCAGGTTCACCCATAGAAATGGGCCTGAATATCCACTCAACTTCGCCTCCATCATACAAACCAATACCACCTAGGTAGTTCATTAATTTAGTAGAATTTTTCCATAACTCAACTACAATAAAACAATTCATTTTTGCAGCAAGCCAATCTACTAAAATAATATAGGTCACTAGTCAGCTACATCATGTGGCTAACCTAACAGGTTTGCATAGCATATAACTTCAATAAAGACAGCCTATCATGCATGCTACTGAAAAATAGTCTACAATGCAATATAGTAAAATAGTAGGTCATTTATGCTGGAGTATCACTTGCCTTTTGAAACTTGTCGTTGCTCACACACTCTTTTCAACATAAGTCGTATCTCTCCGTTCAATCTAAACAATATAAACAAACAACAATAAATAACCACCCAACAAACAATAAAACAAGCACAACATCAAACATGGACAACAATAAAATAACAAGGTTGATAGTCCAAGTTCATCACATAATTCAATATACAAAAATAATTATTGTAATGAGGTCTAGGTTGGTCAAGGTCCAAGGTTTGCAATTTGAATTTTGGTCAAATAGCAAACTAGGTCAAAGTTTGCAAAACAAGTCACTAAAGGACTTTAAACCAATTTCAACATTTTCATGATGAAATGATTCAACTAAAATGAGTTTTGGGTCTACTGGACAGAGAACTTAAATACAAAACACTTTCCCTAAAGAACACAATTAAAACAATAACAAAATCATTTTTAAACTTCCAAAAAGGCAAAAACACAATTTTAAATAAAACAGTGGCACAAAACATTTTATAAAATTATGGAAGAGGTCCTAATGGACAGAGGGCAACTATACAAAGCTAACCCAAAAGGATTTACTCAAAAAGCAAATTTTAAACTAAAGTTATGTCAAAATTACTCAAACTACACATTTGCAATTTGAATAATTTAAACTAAGGCAAAACTGAAAACTAACAGTACCATAAAATTCTACAGATCCAGAGGTTTTCAAAAAGATAAAGTTTGTAAAATTTGGCCAAACGCATAAAAAGATATGATGGATCTAAGTTACAGGGGCTTTTCTGCAAAATTGTCATTTAATTCTAATTCGGGAAATTCGCAGAAATTCCCTGGCTGACTGGGTGCTGACTGGATCTGACATGGCTGCTGACTGGGCGGCCACGTCTGCGTACCGCTTCGGTTTTACAAGATCTAATCTCGGCCGTTGGTTTTAGATCTGACGGGTGTTATTCTAGGGGTTCTTACCCCGGCGGCGGACCGTGGCCAGAGACGAGCAGGATGACGATACGGCGCACGGGCCGCTCGGTCGTCGACGTTTCGTCGCTCTGGAGCCCCCTGGTTGTGCGGAGGCGACTACGAGGTTCAGTGCGACAAGGGGAAGACAATGGCAAGCGTGGAGTGGTCGCTCGTGTCTAGGTGCGGCGAGGGGGAGCAGTCGAAGGTGCGTAGGGCGGCGGCGACCTTCGGGTGAGCACGGGCTGCTCGATTTGCTGTAGAAGAAAAAGGGGGAAAGGATCAGCGAGGTGCGCCGTGGCACGGTGAGAAAGATGGGGGTGTCTCGGGCTCGGGTACTGGCTCACCTTGCCGAAATCCAAGAAATGCTGCGGCGGCACCGGGGAACTCCGGCGAGCAAATTGAACGGCCTGGCGGCACGATTCGAAGGGAAAGGAGAGGGGAAAGAGAAAGGGGGTCTAGGGCTTTATAGAGGTGGTCATGGCGCGTCAATTGGTGCCCTAAATCTCTCGGAATCAAGGGCGAAAATTTCGGCCATTAACGGCCTTGGACGAGATCCTCGGCGTTGAAGATGACCTGCTGACAGGTGGGCCCCACTGTCAGATTTTTATTCTTTTTCTTTTTATTTCTGCTTTCTCCTATAGAATTTGATTTACAGCTCCGAATTAAGTCAAATAAATTTGTAAAAATTTGTAAAATTCCCATTAGTCAACTTAGATATTTAGGAACCATTTCCAAAATATTTTACTATGAAATAATTCAAATATTACATATTTACATAATTGACACCTTTATGTCAATTTAATAAATAGGCTTTTATAATTCCTTTTTGAACCAAATAAAATCCATAAAATATTATGAGCAATATCATTCAAAATTATAAACTCAATACATTAATTTAGAACAAAGTATTTTTTTAAGTAGAGTTTTGATAAATCCTTTTAAATACAAATACCCATTTAAATATGGGCTTTGTCAAAATATGAAAAACTTTGCAGAAAAGGTTTTTAGGATTTTATAGAAATCCAAATTAAGTATTTTATTTCCAAATCTTTAAAACTTGAAATTGAAGGATAAAAGAATATTTAAAATAATAACCCTTTGAAGAAATCAAAATAATCTTCAAAGATGGTTTTTCTTGATTTTGGAGACTTTATCTATTTAATAATAAAAGTTTTAAATTTTTGTGATTTTTAAAAGATTCCAAAATTTGGGATGTTACAAACCTACCACCCTTAAAAGGAATCTCGTCTCGAGATTTGAAGAGGCTAGAAAGAAAGATGGGTTTTGGATCTTCGGTTTTGGGCAACTTGGTGGCTACCACCCTTAAAAGAAACTTTTGTAGATAGTTTTGAGCTTTTGTCTTCGGACTAGGGTCCAATTGTGAATCCTTGTATCATAGGCTTCATTTCCAGTAGGTGGGTTTCTCTTCAATTAACCTGGAACACTGAGGGTTTACTCTTCGGGTCCACCAGAAGTCCAAGATGAGAGGATTTCACAACATCATGTCATCCATCTCTATATTTTCTTTGGCATGTTGTTTCTCCTGGTTCACTTCCTTCAGTACAAGCACTACGCCATTTCTAACGAAACTCTCATGGTTGGTCAACACTTCCATTTGCAGGATTCCTTCTTCTTCACCAGAGCTGAGGTTTATCCTCACCGTATATCTTACATGTTGGCAACACTTGCCTCACATAGGGTTATAATATTCCTGTGGTTTAGGCTCATCGTCGGCTCTCTAATAGGATTGTCACTCAGATTTACCATTCCTCATAGCAAGAGCGAATGATATGAGTAGTTGCCATGGGGGCCAGTCCATGTCGCACTCACTCATTACCTTGTACTTGGTTTGGTGAATCTTGTAAGCTAACACTCGGTCGATCTCACATGTCTAACAGAAAGTTTCCAATTCGCAAGACCACCTGAACTAAACTATCGATCCTTCAATACTATGGGGTTGCGAAAACTCCTACACAATGTAAGCTCACATATTGTTGATTCTTTAAGGCATCTTCTCTCCTTGGTGTAACAAACTTCCCATCTAACATAGCTCGTAAAACTTCATTTAATTCTCTAGGACCATCCTGGTTCTGTCTCCTCTGAGATATTCTTGAGAGTCCAATGCTTTTGCACCATGGGGTAGAGGTTTCTTTGTGTTGAGAGGTGATTGTTCCTTCACACAAAAAGGGGAGTAATCCAAGTTGTGTGACATCCTTCAGTGGACGACTTATATCTCAATAAGGGGCACTGGTTGGGTTTAGCATGGAAGAGTAGAGATAGAAAGATCTAAGAGAAATATTCCTACTCAAACACAGCAGATCCAGGCAGTTCATTCTACAAACAACAACTAGCAAGCATCAAGCAACATGGTTCAAACACTAACAAACAACCTAGCATTGTCATACCAACTAAGTTAGTATGATCAATACACTATCACGTTATCGTCGTTCTACCAAAGTATCTAAATGGTGGTCTCATCTATCTCTTCCTTGAGTGCTTCAAAGTACTCTTCAACTTCCTTCAGGTATCTCTGGCTGTTATGACGTCTAAGTATTTCTTCAAGGATTCTTCAATGACCTTCAATGTAGTTCCTCTTGTTGAGTCAAAGACTATGCACTAAGTTGACGAAAATATGAACTCCAATTGTCTTGTGGCGATCTTCCTCGATCTTACACCAGGATAGTTGCACTCACCAGTAAGCAGTAAGGGTCCTTTTTAAATGAGGAAAGATGTCTTAGAAGGTGAATAGTAGATGAGACTATAAGAAGGATAACTTATAAATATTTTATTTTCAGAAAATTGAATAAAATATATTTTCAATTCTAGGTCTTTTCCTAGTTCTAATCCAAACCTAGGGTTTCAAACCTACAGGCAACACAATGCTCTGATACAATCTGTAGCGACCTTGCCTTTTAAAAATGGCCAAGATCACTGTGTTCTGTGCTAGTCCCTGGATCGAATAGCTAGCACCACAGTTTAAGATGAAGTATCATACATTGCATCAAAATTCTATTACAACATATGATCCAGAAAAATAAACATTACAAATTGCATAGCCAAAGGCTAGCATGTTACAAAGTTCAGCAGCGGAAAACATATAATAGCATGGAGCCTCATCATCTTCATGTGCCACAGGCAGACATGTTGGTTGCAGACTCGAAACCTATAGCGTTCCTTACTCATCGTCAGACGAACCTGCAACGGTAAAAGTGTTGCAGCCAAAAATTGGTCAGAACCATTTGATTGGATCTGGCAAATGATACTTGTGGACTCATAAAGGAAAACTTCTAACATCTACATGCATATTCGGCTGGTGGATCTCAAGGCTCTTGCGCAAAGCAAATTTTATCCTATACTTTCAAAAATCATTTCTTTCTTTCCAAAAACTTTAAGAGACATCCCTGGGCGCACCAGTGCCTCAAATCCCCCCATGTTCACCCATCAAGTTTTAATTCATGAAATTGGAATGAAGAGATCTTCTGTCATCAACCTTATTTGATCACTCATGATTGTCCGTTACCGGGGACACGGCTAAGATCTTAGTTTTAATACTCTCGAGAGTTTGTGGCACTTTCCCCACTAGACTCGATCAACCCATTCTATCCTTAACCCTCATTTAGTGAAAAGGAAAAGAGAAGATCAAGATGAGACTTTTCAGAAGTGTTTTCCCATGGTACTCTAGCGAGATCACTGCCGTCCTACCCCTCTACATCATCAGATGTCATTGACCCAGGTCCACACAACATATTCCGTGAAGACAGAGCCCATATGACTAGTGGTTGCACGGTCGGGCAAACAAACACGGTGTGACATTAATCTCAAACCCTAGGTGGTCTTTCACAAGTGCATGTATTCAGGTTCACCCATAGAAATGGGCCTGAATAGCCACTCAATTTCGCCTCCATCATACAAACCAATACCCCCTAGGTAGTTCATTAATTTAGTAGAATTTTTCCATAACTCAACTACAATAAAACAATTCATTTTTGCAGCAAGCCAATCTACTCAAATAATATAGGTCACTAGTCAGCTACATCATGTAGCTAACCTAACAGGTTTGCATAGCATATAACTTTAATAAAGACAGCCTATCATGCATGCTACTGAAAAATAGTCTACAATGCAATATAGTAAAATAGTAGGTCATTTATGCTGGAGTATCACTTGCCTTTTGAAACTTGTCGTTGCTCACACACTCTTTTCAACGTAAGTCGTATCTCTCCGTTCAATCTAAACAATATGAACAAACAACAATAAATAACCACCCAACAAACAATAAAACAAGCACAACATCAAACATGGACAACAATAAAACAACAAGGTTGATAGTCCAAGTTCATCACATAATTCAATATACAAAAAGAATTATTGTAATGAGGTCTAGGTTGGTCAAGGTCCAAGGTTTGCAATTTGAATTTTGGTCAAATCGCAAACTAGGTCAAAGTTTGCAAAACAAGTCACTAAAGGACTTTAAACCAATGTCAACATTTTCATGATGAAATGGTTCAACTAAAATGGGTTTTGGGTCTACTGGACAGAGAACTTAAATACAAAACACTTTCCCTAAAGAACACAATTAAAACTATAACAAAATCATTTTTAAACTTCCAAAAAGGCAAAAACACAATTTTAAATAAAACATTGGCTCAAAACATTTTATAAAATTATGGAAGAGGTCCTAATGGACAGAGGGCAACTATACAAAGCTAACCCAAAAGGATTTACTCAAAAAGCAAATTTTAAACTAAAGTTATGTCAAAATTACTCAAACTACACATTTGCAATTTGAATAATTTAAACTAAGGAAAAACTGAAAACTAACAGTACCATAAAATTCTACAGATCCAGAGGTTTTCAAAAAGATAAAGTTTGTAAAATTTGGCCAAACGCATAAAAATATATGATGGATCTAAGTTACAGGGGCTTTTCTACAAAATTGCCATTTAATTCTAATTCGGGAAATTCGCAGAAATTCCCTGGCTGACTGGGTGCTGACTGGATCTAACACGGCTGCTGACTGGGCGGCCATGTCTGCGTACCGCTTCGGTTTTACAAGATCTAATCTCGGCCGTTGGTTTTAGATCTGACGGCTGTTATTCTAGGGTTTCTTACCCCGGCGGCGCACGGGCCACTCGGTCGTCGACGTTCCCGTCGCTCTGGGGCCCCCTGGTTGCGCGGAGGCGACTACGAGGTTCAGTGCGACAAGGGGAAGACAATGGCAAGGGTGGTGTGGTCGCTCGTGTCCAGGTGCGGCGAGGGGGAGCAGCCGAAGGTGCGTAGGGCGGCGGCGACCTTCGGGTGAGCACGGTGTAACATCCCAACTTTGTAATAAAGTGTAAATTAGTAAATCATGTTCATGGCATGCATTATTTTTTTGCCCTAAGAAAATTTTGCATTATAAAATAATTAAAGGAAGTCATAAAGGCAATAATTCTTCCTCAAATCCCAAAACTCCACCAAGTTTTCAAAAATTCAAAATAAAAATATGTGGGGCGTCTTTATAATATTATAAGGCTCCATGAAATTTTTCAATATTTTTGAAGTTGTTTAACTGCTCTAACTAATTTTCTCAAAACCCAGGGGGTTATTCGGAAAATTCCCTTTTCCTTTGTTTTCTTCTTCTTCCTCCTTCTGGCCGTGGACAAAGGTCACCGCCGGCCGCGCCACCTCCACCCTGCCTCCTTGCTTGCTCTCCTTCGAGGATAAGAAGCCCGGTGCCGTCCCCAGCTAGCTCTCTCTCTTCGCTCACTCTCCCCTCCCTCTTTTCCCTTCTCCTCTCCTTCCTCTCTCTGGAGAGCTACGCGGCCGAACCCTAGCACGCCGGCCGTCGCGAATCGCCGCCGTCTCCGGCCACCCCAGCTCGGGCTGAGCACGCTCCGAGCTCTGCCTCGCCCTCCTCTTCCTCGTCTCCGAGCCGTGCGCGCAGGGACGTCCCCAATCCGGCGAATCGGGTCGCCGACGCCCGCCTTCCGCCGCCGTGTTCGAGCACGAGCTCGTCGCCGTTCGGCCTCCTCAGCCCTCACCGACCCCTCCGTTGGATTCCTGGTGAGCAGGGGATCCTCCCCGTGTCCTCTACCCTCTCCCTCTCGCCTCCGGCCGTCGATCTCGTCCAGCTCCGCCTCCGGCCGCCGCTGGCCATGGTCGCCGGAGTAACTCCGGTGACCAAATGGTCCAAGCGCCGCCACCTACTGGCTCGCCTCCCTCGTGCGCGTCTAACGCACCTGGCCGCGCGACCTGGGATGGCCGGAATTGGCCGGGCCGGTCGCCGGCAGTGCCGTGCCCACCGCGGCTGACGTCAGCTGACGTCACGTGGGGCCGGCCTGTCAGCATTTTAATCTTTATGGAAAATATTTTTGGAAATTAATAAAATTATGACATGCGGGACCCCTCTGTCAGATATTTAATAATTTCAGAAATTCCAGAAAATGAATAAAATTGTAAAATTAATATCTTTTATTCTGTAAATCAGAAATATGTGGAAAAAATATCAAAATTTACAGAAAAGTGAGATCTACCTATATATGTTAAAATCATGCATGTTTAAGAAACTAAAATTAGAAGTTGTTTACAATTACTAAAATGCCACCGTTTGTTAGATATGGGGATTTTGTCTATAAATGATATAAAATAGCAAATGGACCCCATTTAAAATGTGCACTCGTATAGGGTTCAACTTTCAATTCCAATATCTGAAATTTGACATGCACTCATATTGCGCATCGCATCGCTGCCATGTATTGATTGTTGTTTTCCTTTCCGGTGTTTGCTTCTTTGCGATAGGAGACGAGCCCGAGCCTGAGCTCAATACCGCCAACGACGACGAACAGCTGAACCTTGTCGATCAAGGCAAGCACAACCCCCTCTTTCTATCTGAACCCATATTTTCAAGTACTTTGCTTTGTTAGGCATCATATCGATTCCGGTGCTTTTGGTCAATAAGTAGGTCAGCCTATCGTTGCATGTTCCCTTGTCGCCATTACCTGTTATCCATCCTAGCATGATTAGGGTTGCTTGTGTTTCACCAGAGCCTATACATGTGTGTTTCTTAGCCATGCTTAGCTTTATGGTCTGATCCGTCCGGTTGATGAATCAGAGCTCCGATCGAATCTAGCATGACAGGATAACGAGGAAAGTTAATGTGAACATGGTATTTTGACTAAAGGCTTGGACAATGAGGCCACGGTGGGATGTGGTGGGTTGTCTTGTTCTTGCCGCCCTAGGACCCGAGTTCTCGCCTCTGAAGCCAAGACTGAGAGTACGACACACGCGGGCCCTTGAACCCCGCTCGGCTGTTACTTGTTTAGCTATGCCTGTGAGACACGTAGTTTGCGATTTCCAGCTGCGTGTGTGTGAGAAAATGTTTTGGAGAAAAGATAGGTCGTGTCTGGGGACAAGTGAAGGACGAACTGATCTTGGTCCCCACGCACAGAAATAGGGACCGTCAGGAGGTGGCCATCTCTTGTTAATGGCGGAATGGCCCTATTTGGGTTGACTCATGGGCATATCTAGGCAAGCTAAGAGTCGTGGTCGACCCCCATCTGCCGGCATTCCTCGGAAGAGTGCTAAATAGCTTGGCACCAGGAGTCGGTTGGCACATGTGGACTAAACTGTACACCCCTACAGGGATAATCTATTCGAATAGCCGTGTCCACGGTTAAGGACGACTTGGTAATGGATTCTGTGATCATAGGTAACATGAACCTTCGTAAAATTTGATAACAACGTGTGCGGGGTTGTTTCCTCGAGGGTGAGTCGAGGGAGTGATCCCAGTAGAGCTGGTTTAGTTGATGAAGTTTCTGGTGGTTTCAGAGATGATCAAAGGTGGTACAAAAAATGATCTCTTACCTCCTTTTGAAAACTTCTGAGTAGACGAATTTCTAATTCTTCTCTCTCGATTGAAAAGTTGGCTTTATGCAAATGAGTCCTCAGATAGCCTCTAAGCCTTGCATTTTACCGTAACGGGTTACAGTCTTGACTGAGTACTCTGTACTCAGGCCTGCGCTAATTTTGTTTCACAGCCCGACGACACCACCGATGGAGGTTTCTTCATGGACATCGACGAGTAGTTTGGAGTTCCCAGGTAGCAGCCTGGAATCTGTGAATGGGACTTCGCCGTCTGCTTACTTATGGCCTCTTAGGCCTTTTGTTAAACTTGTTGTTAGAACAACATAATTTGCTTTCCGTTGCTTGTTGTAATGTTGGGTCATGTGACAGACTGCGTGTAATGTATCTTACTCTAGTAAGACTTGTATCATGTAAGTTCGTGTCGTAGAGTCACTGCTTTGACCGGTTGTCCACTTCCCTTCCCGTGCATGATGCGTGTATGGATATAAAGTGCACGGTTGAGGGGTTATGGTTCTTGGGCTCATTGTTATGCAGTTTTGGCTATGCCTGTGTTATGGCGCAGCCGAGGGGTCGTGGTGCCGATGATCCATTCCGAGCACGCCTGCCGATGTTTACTCGGCCTGGGAGTGGTAACCCCAGTAACCCTCGGTTGTGTAGCATGATCAGTGACACATAGCATTTCTGTATAACTCTGAGGCCGAGTCCGACAGCTCAGCTTGATCCTAGGATTCTTCGTTATGCATCCCTGGTTATGATCAGCGTGTGGTAGTCTTCCGAAGGGTTTTGTGTGACCGGTGTTCCCGGCACGCCTGCAGTGAAATGCTGCCTGGGATTGGTACCCCAGTAACTCTCGGCTATCATGGCTGATAGGACATAATAGTTATGTATAACCTTGGATCCGGGGTCGCTACAAGTTTTTGGTATCAGAGCAGGACTGCCTGTAGGAAACCCTTACCGCTGGACGATGTTGAGTCTAGTAGTTGTGAAAACTATTTTGAACCTGAAAATGAGTTGTGAAAACTTCTTAGGATTCTTTTTACTCCTTATCTGGTATCGCTCTGAACTCTGAGTCACCTTACCTCATTTGATTTAAAAGGTTTTGACTTCTCATCTGTTAAATTCAAAATCAGGTTCTCGAGGGTTGGGTTGTTTTTCCTCTAGTACTCCGTGTCAGGTTGCTAAAGCTATCAGAGTATCCAAGTTAATCCAGTTGCTCTGGAGCATTGTTTCTACTTTGCTCCAGAAATCCCATATCAAGTCATTGATCTTCCTGTTGTCCTTGGACAAGTAATGCATCGGACATGATATTGTGGTCGTATGTCATCTTTGCACTCCATAGTCATGGTTTGCACGTCGGCTGGTTAGTGTATACGTCTTGTATGCTTTGATACTGCCATGCCTGATGAAATGACATGCATTGTATCACATATCTTGTTTTCCTTTACATTCCATTGCTTTCCTGTTCCGTTAAGATCAGCATCTTGTTATCGTCCATATCTATCTTTTCCCCTTGGATGTGTTATTCATGGATGCTATCTTTTTCCTCAGGATGTCTCATGGTACTCGAGGTTCGCTTGGCCGTAATCGTGGCCGTGAGGATCAGAACAATGCTGGGGAAGATTTGCCACCACCTCCTAATCCAACACTGGCGCAGGTTCTCCAGAACATCGAGAACAACCGCCTGAATACTGAGCGTCTCCTGGAGCGTGTGGCACAGAACACTGACCGTCGTCAGAATGAGTGTGCTACACTTGTGGAGTTCATTCGAGCTCAGCCTCCTTTCTTCTCGGTTGCAAAAGAGCCTCTCGATGCTGATGATTGGCTCAGGACCATTGAGCGCAAGTTTAACGCTCTCCGTGTTCAAGACCGTGACCATGTGAACTTCGCCACCTGCCAGCTAGAGGGTGCAGCAGGTGCTTGGTGGGAAGGTTTCTTGGCATTGCAGGCGCCAGGACATGAGGTTACTTGGGAAGAATTCTGTACTGCGTTCCGTGCTGCTTACATCCCTAAGGCAGTGATGGACATCAAAAGGAAGGAGTTCCTAGAGCTTTCTCAGGGTAAGCAGGATATCGAGACTTATGGGCGTGAGTTCACCCGTCTGGCTCGCTATGCTCCGCGTGATGTTACTAATGATGAGGATAAGCAAGAACTGTTCCGCAAGGGACTCAATCCCTCACTTCGCTATGAGATGTTGCCTTTCAAGTTCCAAACCTTCCAGGAGTTGTACAATCAGTCTATCACTCTTGAGCATGGAAGGAAGGAAATGGAGTCTGCTATAAAGCAAGTTTCTGGTGATCCTCGTGCATCTTCTTCCGGCTCTAAGAAGCGCCGTGTGTTCATTCCATACAGCGCTGTTCCAAAAGCTCAATATGCACCAAAGACTTCTGGCTATGCTCCTCGCCAGACTACACCCCATGCTACTTCAACCTATGGTGGTGGGTCAAGTTATCGTCCAACTGGTGCTCCAGTTGGCGTCATTTGTTACAACTGCGGTGAGCCTGGTCATATCTCAAAAAACTGCCCTCAGAACAAAGCTGATCAAGCAGTCCCTCCGCCCAAGAAAATGGCAAAACCCAATGGTGCTGGACGTGGTCGTCTGACCCACGTCAATGCTGAAGAAGCTCAGAATGATCCAAGCGTTCTTATGGGTACGCTTCGACTCAATTCAAATTCAGTAACCGTATTGTTTGATTCTGGAGCATCGCATTCTTTCATGTCACATGAGTTTGCTAAAAAGAACCGTATATCTTTTACGGAGTTGTCTACTCCTTTAAGGGTTCAGTCTCCAGGTTCTAGCTGGCTAACTACACTGGTTACGCCTGAGCTATTACTTGATGTAGGGTATCTGTTGTTCCCTACCATCCTCATTGCCCTGAAATCCACTGACATTGATATCATCTTGGGTATGAATTGGCTGGTGAAGTATCAAGCTGTGATTGATTGTGCAGCCAAATCCGTCACTTTGACACATCCTTCTGGTGAAGTTGTTCGGTATTGGTCGCCGCAAGCAATACCTCCTTCAGCGTGTTTTCAGCTCTTGCCTGAACTTGAGTTGTATGTTGTAGAAGGTCAAACTCCTCTAGAAATTCATGAAGTTCCGGTGGTCTGCGACTTTCCTGATGTCTTCCCTGAAGAGTTGCCAGGCATGCCACCTGATCGAAACATCGAGTTTGTTATCGAGTTGGTCCCTGGAACTGCTCCTATTTCCAAGACACCTTATCGCATGCCTCGAGAAGAGTTGGTTGAGTTGAAAAGACAACTTCAGGAGCTAGAAGAAAAAATTTCATTCAACCTAGCACTTCGTCGTGGGGATGCCCTACTCTCTTTCTCAAGAAGAGAGATACCAACATTCCGCGTTTGGTTGTTGATTACCGGCCTCTGAACGCTGTGACCATCAAGAACAAATATCCTCTCCCACGGATCAATGATCTGTTCGACCAATTGGCTGGTGCAACTGTCTTTTCCAAGATGGACCTGCGATCAGGATACCATCAAATTAAGATCAGAAAGGAGGACATTCCAAAAACGGCCTTTACAACTCGTTATGGTCTTTACGAGTATACCGTTATGTCTTTTGGTCTTACCAATGCTCCAGCTACGTTCATGCGTCTTATGAACTTAGTTTTCATGGAGTATCTTGACAAGTTCGTCGTGGTCTACATCGATGACATTCTGATCTACTCTAAAACCGAAGATGAACATGCTGAACATCTTCGTTTGGTATTGATGAAGCTTCGTGAGCATCGTCTATATGCCAAGTTCTCCAAATGTGAGTTCTGGATGAAAGAGCTCATATTCCTTGGGCACGTGGTGTCCTCTGAAGGTGTTACCGTCATTCCAGATAAAATTCAATCCATTCTGGACTGGGGTACACCTAAATCAGTCAAGGAGGTTAGGAGTTTTCTCGGATTGGCTGGTTACTATCGCCGATTCATTGAGAATTTCTCCAAGATCGCCAAGCCAATGACTGATCTCCTCAAGAAAGATAAAAAGTTTGAGTGGTCAGAAAAAGCTGAAGAGAGTTTTTAGCTCTTGAAAACTAAGCTGACTACCGCTCCTGTGCTCGTACTTCCGGATACAAGCAAGGACTTTGTTATCTTCTGTGATGCTTCTCATCAAGGACTCGGTTGTGTGTTAATGCAAGAAGGTCATGTGGTGGCTTATGCTTCTCGCCAGTTGAAACCGCATGAGCTCAACTATCCAACTCATGATCTTGAGCTTGCAGCTGTGGTCCATGCTTTGAAACAGTGGCGTCATTACCTTCTTGGTAACCGCTGTGAGTTGTACTCGGATCATCAAAGTCTGAAGTATTTCTTTACCCAACCAGATCTGAATCTCAGACAGAGACGGTGGTTGGAAACAATTAAAGACTATGATTTGGGTCTCAACTACCAACCCGGCAAAGCCAACGTCGTGGCTGACGCGCTAAGTCGGAAATCTTATTGCAACAATCTGATGATTCAGGAACATCAACCTTCCCTTTGCGAAGAGTTTTCCAAGCTTAATCTTGAGCTAGTCCCTTCTGGATATCTAGCTAATCTAGAAGTGAAGCCTTCTTTGGAGGACCAAATCAAAGAAGCTCAAAAGCGAGACCTTGGCATTACCAAGATTAAGTAGAGGATTGCTAGTGGTGATGCTAAATGCTTCTCGGTTGACGATCAAGGTATCGTTTATTTTGGTAATCGGTTGGTTGTGCCGGGAAAACTGAAGCTAAAAGAGCTAATCCTTCAAGAAGCTCATGAATCACCTCTTTCGATCCATCCTGGTAGCACTAAGATGTATCGGGATCTTCGTCAAAGATTCTGGTGGTCTGGAATGAAAAGAAGAATTGCTCAGTTCGTTGCTGAATGCGACGTGTGTCGTCGTGTTAAAGCTGTACATCAAAGGCCAGCTGGTACTCTTCAACCTCTATCTATTCCTGAATGGAAATGGGATGAAGTTGGTATGGATTTCATTACTGGCCTTCCCAAGACTAAAAAGGGGCACAATGCTATTTGGGTAGTGGTTGATCGTCTATCCAAAGTTGCACACTTCCTTCCTATCCGTGAAGATATTAGTGCTACTCATTTGGAAGATCTATATGTCTCTCGGATAGTATCTCTCCATGGAGTTCCAAAGAAGATAATATCTGATCGTGGAAGTTTGTTCACCTCCAAGTTCTGGTCAAGTTTCCAACAAGCTATGGGAACTCGTCTTTCTTTCAGTACGGCCTATCATCCTCAGACTGGTGGTCAAACCGAGAGGGTGAATCAAATTCTTGAGGACATGCTCCGAGCTTGTGTTATATCCTTCGGTAAAGATTGGGAAAAGTGCCTTCCCTTCGCCGAATTCACCTATAACAACAGTTTCCAGTCCAGCTTGGGCATGGCGCCTTTTGAAGTTCTTTATGGCCGAAAATGTCGAACTCCGTTGAATTGGTCAGAAACCGGGGAAAGGTCTTACTTTGGACCGGATATGATCAATGAAGCCGAAGAACAAGTTCGCATCATCCGTGAACGTCTGAAATCAGCTCAATCTCGTCAAAAGAGTTACTATGATCGTCATCATCAAGATGTTCGTTATGAAGTTGGCGAGAAAGCTTATCTTCGAGTCACACCTTTGAAGGGTGTTCATCGCTTCGGTGTTAAAGGCAAACTAGCTCCTCGTTACGTTGGACCATTCCGTGTTCTTGCCAAACGAGGTGAAGTTGCCTATCAGTTGGAATTGCCTTCCAACTTCCCGGATGTTCATGATGTCTTTCATGTTTCCCAACTCAAGCGTTGCTTCAAGGATCCTATACGTGGTGTTGACCATGAAGCACTTGATCTCCAGGAAGATCTCACTTATCGGGAATATCCTATTCGTATTCTTGATGAAGCTGAACGAAAAACCCGGCGCAAGAGTATCAAGTTTCTCAAAGTTCAGTGGTCTCATCATTCCGAAGCAGAAGCAACCTGGGAACGAGAAGATCGTTTACGATCTGAGTACCCGTCCTTCTTTCCTAAAACCTAGGAATCTCGGGACGAGATTCTTGTAAGGGGGGTAGACTTGTAACATCCCAACTTTGTAATAAAGTGTAAATTAGTAAATCATGTTCATGGCATGCATTATTTTTTTTTGCCCTAAGAAAATTTTGCATTATAAAATAATTAAAGGAAGTCATAAAGGCAATAATTCTTCCTCAAATCCCAAAACTCCACCAAGTTATCAAAAATTCAAAATAAAAATATGTGGGGCCTCTTTATAATATTATAAGGCTCCATGAAATTTTTCAATATTTTTGAAGTTGTTTAACTGCTCTAACTAATTTTCTCAAAACCCAGGGGGTTATTCGGAAAATTCCCTTTTCCTTTGTTTTCTTCTTCTTCCTCCTTCTGGCCGTGGACAAAGGTCACCGCCGGCCGCGCCACCTCCACCCTGCCTCCTTGCTTGCTCTCCTTCGAGGATAAGAAGCCCGGTGCCGTCCCCATCGCTCACTCTCCCCTCCCTCTCTTCCCTTCTCCTCTCCTTCCTCTCTCTGGAGAGCTACGCGGCCGAACCCTAGCACGCCGGCCATCGTGAATCGCCGCCGTCTCCGGCCACCCCAGCTCGGGCTGAGCACACTCCGAGCTCTGCCTCGCCCTCCTCTTCCTCGTCTCCGAGCCGTGCGCGCAGGGACGTCCCCAATCCGGCGAATCGGGTCGCCGACGCCCGCCTTCCGCCGCCGTGTTCGAGCATGAGCTCGTCGCCGTTCGGCCTCCTCAGCCCTCACCGACCCCTCCGTTGGATTCCTGGTGAGCAGGGGATCCTCCCCGTGTCCTCTACCCTCTCCCTCTCGCCTCCGGCCGTCGATCTCGTCCAGCTCCGCCTCCGGCCGCCGCTGGCCATGGTCGCCGGAGTAACTCCGGTGACCAAATGGTCCAAGCGCCGCCACCTACTGGCTCGCCTCCCTTGTGCGCGTCTAACGCACCTGGCCGCGCGACCTAGGATGGTCGGAATCGTCCGGGCCGGTCACCGGCACTGCCGTGCCCACCGTGGCTGACGTCAGCTGACGTCACGTGGGGCCGGCCTGTCAGCGTTTTAATATTTATGGAAAATATTTTTGGAAATTAATAAAATTATGACATGCGGGACCCCTCTGTCAGATATTTAATAATTTCAGAAATTCCAGAAAATGAATAAAATTGTAAAATTAATATCTTTTATTCTGTAAATCAGAAATATGTGGAAAAAATATCAAAATTTACAGAAAAGTGAGATCTACCTATATATGTTAAAATCATGCATGTTTAAGAAACTAAAATTAGAAGTTGTTTACAATTACTAAAATGCCACCGTTTGTTAGATATGGGGATTTTGTCTATAAATGCTATAAAATAGCAAATGGACCCCATTTAAAATGTGCACTCGTATAGGGTTCAACTTTCAATTCCAATATCTGAAATTTGACATGCACTCATATTGCGCATCGCATCGCTGCCATGTATTGATTGTTGTTTTCCTTTCCGGTGTTTGCTTCTTTGCGATAGGAGACGAGCCCGAGCCTGAGCTCAATACCGCCAACGACGACGAACAGCTGAACCTTGTCGATCAAGGCAAGCACAACCCCCTCTTTCTATCTGAACCCATATTTTCAAGTACTTTGCTTTGTTAAGCATCATATCGGTTCCGGTGCTTTTGGTCAATAAGTAGGTCAGCCTATCGTTGCATGTTCCCTTGTCGCCATTACCTGTTATCCATCCTAGCATGATTAGGGTTGCTTGTGTTTCACCAGAGCCTATACATGTGTGTTGCTTAGCCATGCTTAGCTTTATGGTCTGATCCGTCCGGTTGATGAATCAGAGCTCCGATCGAATCTAGCATGACAGGATAACGAGGAAAGTTAATGTGAACATGGTATTTTGACTAAAGGCTTGGACAATGAGGCCACGGTGGGATGTGGTGGGTTGTCTTGTTCTTGCCGCCCTAGGACCCGAGTTCTCGCCTCTGAAGCCAAGACTGAGAGTATGACATACGCGGGCCCTTGAACCCCGCTCGGCTGTTACTTGTTTAGCTATGCCTGAGAGACACGTAGTTTGCGATTTCCAGCTATGTGTGTGTGAGAAAATGTTTTGGAGAAAAGATAGGTCATGTCTGGGGACAAGTGAAGGACGAACTGATCTTGGTCCCAACGCACAGAAATAGGGACCGTCAGGAGGTGGCCATCTCTTGTTAATGGCGGAATGGCCCTATTTGGGTTGACTCATGGGCATATCTAGGCAAGCTAAGAGTCGTGGTCGACCCCCATCTGCCGGCATTCCCCGGAAGAGTGCTAAATAGCTTGGCACCAGGAGTCGGTTGGCACGTGTGGACTAAACTGTACACCCCTGCAGGGATAATCTATTCGAATAGCCGTGTCCACGGTTAAGGACGACTTGGTAACGGATTCTGTGATCATAGGTAACATGAACCTTCATAAAATTTGATAACAACGTGTGCGGGGTTGTTTCCTCGAGGGTGAGTCGAGGGAGTGATCCCAGTAGAGCTGGTTTAGTTGATGAAGTTTCTGGTGGTTTCAGAGATGATCAAAGGTGGTACAAAAAATGATCTCTTACCTCCTTTTGAAAACTTCTGAGTAGACGAATTTCTTATTCTTCTCTCTTGATTGAAAAGTTGGCTTTATGCAAATGAGTCCTCAGATAGCCTCTAAGCCTTGCATTTTACCGTAACGGGTTACAGTCTTGACTGAGTACTCTATACTCAGGCCTGCGCTAATTTTGTTTCAGAGCCCGACGACACCATCGACGGAGGTTTCTTCGTGGACATCGACGAGTAGTTTGGAGTTCCCAGGTAGCAGCCTGGAATCTGTGAATGGGACTTTGCCGTCTGCTTACTTATGGCCTCTTAGGCCTTTTGTTAAACTTGTTGTTAGAACAACATAATTTGCTTTCCGTTGCTTGTTGTAATGTTGGGTCATGTGACCTCTGCGTGTAATGTATCTTACTCTAGTAAGACTTGTATCATGTAAGTTCGTGTCGTAGAGTCACTGCTTTGACCAGTTGTCCACTTCCCTTCCCGTGCATGATGCGTGTATGGATATAAAGTGCACGGTTGAGGGGTTATGGTTCTTGGGCTCATTGTTATGCAGTTTTGGCTATGCCTGTGTTATGGCGCAGCCGAGGGGTCGTGGTGCCGATGATCCATTCCGAGCACGCCTGCCGATGTTTACTCGGCCTGGGAATGGTAACCCTAGTAACCCTCGGTTGTGTAGCATGATCAGTGACACATAGCATTTCTGTATAACTCTGAGGCCGAGTCCGACAGCTCAGCTTGATCCCAGGATTCTTCGTTATGCATCCCTGGTTATGATCAGCGTGTGGTAGTCTTCCGAGGGGTTTTGTGTGACCGGTGTTCCCGGCACGCCTGCAGTGAAATGCTGCCTGGGATTGGTACCCCAGTAACTCTCGGCTATCATGGCTGATAGGACATAACAGTTATGTATAACCTTGGATTCGGGGTTGCTACACACGGGCTGCTCGATTCGCTGCAGAAGAAAAAGGGGGAAAGGATCAGCGAGGTGCGCCGTGGCACGGTGAGAAAGATGGGGGTGTCTCGGGCTCGGGTACTGGCTCACCTTGCCGGAATCCAAGAAATGCTGCGGCGGCACCGGGGAACTCCGGCGAGCAAATTGAACGGCCTGGCGGCACGATTCGAAGGGAAAGGAGAGGGGAAAGAGAAAGGGGGTCTAGGGCTTTATAGAGGTGGTCACGACGCGTCAATTGGTGCCCTAAATCTCTCGGAATCAAGGGCGAAAATTTCGGCCATTAACGGCCTTGGACGAGATCCTCGGCGTTGAAGATGACCTGCTGACAGGTGGGCCCCACTGTCAGATTTTTATTCTTTTTTTATTTCTGCTTTCTCCTATAGAATTTGATTTACAGCTCCAAATTAAGTCAAATAAATTTGTAAAAATTTGTAAAATTCCCATTAGTCAACTTAGATATTTAGGAACCATTTCCAAAATATTTTACTATGAAATAATTCAAATATTACATATTTACATAATTGACACCTTTATGTCAATTTAATAAATAGGCTTTTATAATTCCTTTTTGAACCAAATAAAATCCATAAAATATTATGAGAAATATCATTCAAAATGATAAACTCAATACATTAATTTAGAACAAAGTACTTTTTTTAAGTAGAGTTTTGATAAATCCTTTTAAATACAAATACCCATTTAAATATGGGCTTTGTCAAAATATGAAAAACTTTGCAGAAAAGGTTTTTAGGATTTATAGAAATCCAAATTAAGTATTTTATTTCCAAATCTTTAAAACTTGAAATTGAAGGATAAAAGAATATTTAAAATAATAACCCTTTGAAGAAATCAAAATAATCTTTAAAGATGGTTTTTCTTGATTTTGGAGACTTTATCTATTTAATAATAAAAAATTTAAATTTTTGTGATTTTTAAAACATTCCAAAATTTGGGATGTTACAAACCTACCACCCTTAAAAGGCATCTCGTCCCGAGATTCGAAGAGGCTAGAAAGAAAGATGGGTTTTGGTTCTTCGGTTTTGGGCAACTGGGTGGCTACCACCCTTAGAAACTTTTGTAGATAGTTTTGAGCTTTTGTCTTCGGACTAGGGTCCAATTGTGAATCCTTGTATCATAGGCTTCATTTCCAGTAGGTGGGTTTCTCTTCAATTAACCTGGAACACTGAGGGTTTACTCTTCGGGTCCACCAGAAGTCCAAGATGAGAGGATTTCACAACATCATGTCATCCATCTCTATATTTTCTTTGGCATGTTGTTTCTCCTGGTTCACTTCCTTCAGTACAAGCACTACGCCATTTCTAACGAAACTCTCATGGTTGGTCAACACTTCCATTTGCAGGATTCCTTCTTCTTCACCAGAGCTGAGGTTTATCCTCACCGTATATCTTACATGTTGGCAACACTTGCCTCACATAGGGTTATAATATTCCTGTGGTTTAGGCTCATCGTCGGCTCTCTAATAGGATTGTCACTCAGATTTACCATTCCTCATAGCAAGAGCGAATGATATGAGTAGTCGCCATGGGGGCCAGTCCATGTCGCACTCACTCATTACCTTGTACTTGGTTTGGTGAATCTCGTAAGCTAACACTCGGTCGATCTCACATGTCTAACAGAAAGTTTCCAATTCGCAAGACCACCTGAACTAAACTATCGATCCTTCAATACTATGGGGTTGCGAAAACTCCTACACAATGTAAGCTCACATATTGTTGATTCTTTAAGGCATCTTCTCTCCTTGGTGTAACAAACTTCCCTTCTAACATAGCTCATAAAACTTCATTTAATTCTCTAGGACCATCCTGGTTCTGTCTCCTCTGAGATATTCTTGAGAGTCCAATGCTTTTGCACCATGGGGTAGAGGTTTCTTTGTGTTGAGAGGTGATTGTTCCTTCACACAAAAAGGGGAGTAATCCAAGTTGTGTGACATCCTTTAGTGGACGACTTATATCTCAATAAGGGGCACTGGTTGGGTTTAGCATGGAAGAGTAGAGATAGAAAGATCTAAGAGAAATATTCCTACTCAAACACAGCAGATCCAGGCAGTTCATTCTACAAACAACAACTAGCAAGCATCAAGCAACATGGTTCAAACACTAACAAACAACCTAGCATTGTCATACCAACTAAGTTAGTATGATCAATACACTATCACGTTATCGTCGTTCTACCAAAGTATCTAAATGGTGGTCTCATCTATCTCTTCCTTGAGTGCTTCAAAGTACTCTTCAACTTCCTTCAGGTATCTCTGGCTGTTATGACGTCTAAGTATTTCTTCAAGGATTCTTCAATGACCTTCAATGTAGTTCCTCTTGTTGAGTCAAAGACTATGCACTAAGTTGATGAAAATATGAACTCCAATTGTCTTGTGGCGATCTTCCTCGATCTTACACCAGGATAGTTGCACTCACCAGTAAGCAGTAAGGGTCCTTTTTAAATGAGGAAAGATGTCTTAGAAGGTGAATAGTAGATGAGAGTATAAGAAGGATAACTTATAAATATTTTATTTTCAGAAAATTGAATAAAATATATTTTCAATTCTAGGTCTTTTCCTAGTTCTAATCCAAACCTAGGGTTTCGAACCTACAGGCAACACAATGCTCTGATACCATCTGTAGCGACCTTGCCTTTTAAAAATGGCCAAGATCCCTGTGTTCTGTGCTAGTCCCTGGATCGAATAGCTAGCACCATAGTTTAAGATGAAGTATCATACATTGCATCAAAATTCTATTACAACGTATGATCCAGAAAAATAAACATTACAAATTGCATAGCCAAAGGCTAGCATGTTACAAAGTTCAGCAGCGGAAAACATATAATAGCATGGAGCCTCATCATCTTCATGTGCCACAGGCAAACATGTTGGTTGCAGACTCGAAACCTATAGCGTTCCTTACTCATCGTCAGACGAACCTGCAATGGTAAAAGCGTTGCAGCCAAAAATTGGTCAGAACCATTTGATTGGATCTGGCAAATGATACTTGTGGACTCACAAAGGAAAACTTCTAACATCTACATGCATATTTGGCTGGTGGATCTCAAGGCTCTTGCGCAAAGCAAATTTTATCCTATACTTTCAAAATCATTTCTTTCTTTCCAAAAACTTTAAGAGACATCCCTGGGCGCACCAGTGCCTCAAATCCCCCCATGTTCACCCATCAAGTTTTAATTCATGAAATTGGAATGAAGAGATCTTCTGTCATCAACCTTATTTGATCACTCGTGATTTTCCGTTACCGGGGACACGGCTAAGATCTTAGTTTTAATACTCTCGAGAGTTTGTGGCACTTTCCCCACTAGACTCGATCAACCCATTCTATCCTTAACCCTCATTTAGTGAAAAGGAAAGGAGAAGATCAAGACGAGACTTTTCAGAAGTGTTTTCCCATGGTACTCTAGCGAGATCACGGCCGTCCTACCCCTCTACATCATCAGATGTCACTGACCCAGGTCCACACAACATACTCCGTCAAGACAGAGCCCATATGACTAGTGGTTGCACGGTCGGGCAAACAAACATGGTGTGACATTAATCTCAAACCCTAGGTGGTCTTTCACAAGTGCACGTATTCAGGTTCACCCATAGAAATGGGCCTGAATAGCCACTCAATTTCACCTCCATCATACAAACCAATACCAACTAGGTAGTTCATTAATTTAGTAGAATTTTTCCATAACTCAACTACAATAAAACAATTCATTTTTGCAGCAAGCCAATCTACTAAAATAATATAGGTCACTAGTCAGCTACATCATGTGGCTAACCTAACAGGTTTGCATAGCATATAACTTCAATAAAGACAGCCTATCATGCATGCTACTGAAAAATAGTCTACAATGCAATATAGTAAAATAGTAGGTCATTTATGCTGGAGTATCACTTGCCTTTTGAAACTTGTCGTTGCTCACACACTCTTTTCAACGTAAGTCATATCTCTCCGTTCAATCTAAACAATATAAACAAACAACAATAAATAACCACCCAACAAACAATAAAACAAGCACAACATCAAACATGGACAACAATAAACAACAAGGTTGATGGTCCAAGTTCATCACATAATTCAATATACAAAAAGAATTATTGTAATGAGCTCTAGGTTGGTCAAGGTCCAAGGTTTGCAATTTGAATTTTGGCTAAATAGCAAACTAGGTCAAAGTTTGCAAAACAAGTCACTAAAGGACTTTAAACCAATTTCAACATTTTCATGATGAAATGGTTCAACTAAAATGGGTTTTGGGTCTACTGGACAGAGAACTTAAATACAAAACACTTTCCCTAAAGAACACAATTAAAACAATAACAAAATCATTTTTAAACTTCCAAAAAGGCAAAAACACAATTTTAAATAAAACAGTGGCTCAAAACATTTTATAAAATTATGGAAGAGGTCCTAATGGACAGAGGGCAACTATACAAAGCTAACCCAAAAGGATTTACTCAAAAAGCAAATTTTAAACTAAAGTTATGTCAAAATTACTCAAACTACACATTTGCAATTTGAATAATTTAAACTAAGGCAAAACTGAAAACTAACAGTACCATAAAATTCTACAGATCCAGAGGTTTTCAAAAAGATAAAGTTTGTAAAATTTGGCCAAACGCATAAAAAGATATGATGGATCTAAGTTACAGGGGCTTTTCTGCAAAATTGCCATTTAATTCTAATTCGGGAAATTCGCAGAAATTCCCTGGCTGACTGGGTGCTGACTGGATCTGACATGGCTGCTGACTGGGCGGCCACGTCTGCGTACCGCTTCGGTTTTACAAGATCTAATCTCGGCCGTTGGTTTTAGATCTGACGACTGTTATTCTAGGGTTTCTTACCCCGGCGGCGGACGGTGGCCAGAGACGAGCAGGACGACGGTACGGCGCACGGGCGGCTCGGTCGTCGACGTTCTCGTCGCTCTGGAGCCCCCTGGTTGCGTGGAGGCGACGACGAGGTTCAGCGCGACAAGGGGAAGACAATGGCAAGGGTGGAGTGGTCGCTCGCGTCCAGGTGCGGCGAGGGGGAGCAGCCGAAGGTGCGTAGGGCGGCGGCGACCTTCGGGTGAGCACGGGCTGCTCGATTCGCTGCAGAAGAAAAAGGGGGAAAGGGTCAGCGAGGTGCGCCCGTGGCACGGTGAGAAAGATGGGGGTGTCTCGGGCTCGGGTACTGGCTCACCTTGCCGGAATCCAAGAAATGCTACGGCGGCACCGGGGAACTCCGGCGAGCAAATTGAACGGCCTGGCGGCACGATTCGAAGGGAAAGGAGAGGGGAAAGAGAAAGGGGGTCTAGGGCTTTATAGAGGTGGTCACGGCGCGTCAATTGGTGCCCTAAATCTCTCGGAATCAAGGGCGAAAATTTCGGCCATTAACGGCCTTGGACGAGATCCTCGGCGTTGAAGATGACCTGCTGACAGGTGGGCCCCACTGTCAGATTTTTATTCTTTTTCTTTTTATTTCTGCTTTCTCCTATAGAATTTGATTTACAGCTCCAAATTAAGTCAAATAAATTTGTGAAAAATTTGTAAAATTCCCATTAGTCAACTTAGATATTTAGGAACCATTTCCAAAATATTTTACTATGAAATAATTCAAATATTACATATTTACATAATTGACACCTTTATGTCAATTTAATAAATAGGCTTTTATAATTCCTTTTTGAACCAAATAAAATCCATAAAATATTATGAGCAATATCATTCAAAATGATAAACTCAATACATTAATTTAGAATAAAGTATTTTTTTTAAGTAGAGTTTTGATAAATCCTTTTAAATACAAATACCCCTTTAAATATGGGCTTTGTCAAAATATGAAAAACTTTGCAGAAAAGGTTTTTAGGATTTTATAGAAATCCAAATTAAGTATTTTATTTCCAAATCTTTAAAACTTGAAATTGAAGGATAAAAGAATATTTAAAATAATAACCCTTTGAAGAAATCAAAATAATCTTCAAAGATGGTTTTTCTTGATTTTGGAGACTTTATCTATTTAATAATAAAAAATTTAAATTTTTGTGATTTTTAAAACATTCCATAATTTGGGATGTTACAAGTGGTCAAATCCTTCACTCCCAAATTCGAACCAAAGCAACTAATGCTATGGAGGGAATGAGAGAGGAAGAACAAAGGGGATGAACACAAAGCAACCCCAAATCTAGATCCACTAGGTTCCCCTCACTTAGAGGAGATTTTGATTGGTGGAATGGTAGATCTAGATCTCCTCTCTTGAATCCCTAAGTTTGGGCAAGAATCATTGGAGGGATTGAGAGGAATGAAGCTCACAAGGTTAGCAACAATGGAGGAGAGAGGAAAACAAGTGAGCAAGGTGAGCAACCAGGTTTTGGGGAAGAAGGAGGCTTTTTATAGCCTCCCCCAAAAACTAGCCGTTACAGCCTTTTCAAGACGGAGACTCCGGTGTAAGTGGGAAGGAGACTCCGGCCTGGGCCGGACATTCCGTCCAGGCTCCGGGTACTCTGGGTCATTGGGGAAGACCGGATATTCTGGTCCAGAGGGGCGGAGACTCCGGCCAGGCCGGAGACTCCGGACCTTCTCCGGGGGTGATCCGGACCCCTATCCAGTACCGCACCACAAAGACGCAAACGAGCTGAGAAAACCTGGGGCCGGAGATTCCGGGTCCCTTGGGCCGGAGACTCCGGTGGGCCGGAGACTCCGGTCCATCTCCGGGGTACCTCCGGACCCCAGTCCAGTACCGCACCACACAAACTCATTCGGCAGCGAAAAACAGGAGACCGGAGACTCCGGGTCCTTTGGGGCGGAGACTCCGGTGTGACCGGAGACTCCGGACCATCTCCGGGGTAGATCCAAACAGTGAAATCAGAACCCCATAACTTTTGCAAATGAACTCCGTTTTTGATAATCTTGGACTCGATGGAAACGTCACAATGAGCACAACAAGATTATGTAGAGAAACATCATAGTCCAACAAAATATTGTAAAGACCAAAAGGAGAAGGGTCAACCTCTATTTCGCAAACTGCAAATGACATATCTTTTGCAAATGAAGTCCAAAAGAGATGAAACCACTTTTGTTGGAAAGAGGACGACAAATGCAACCTTTGAAAATGGCAAACAAGTAGTGGAGGTTTTGCAACGAAATTGGAGAGATAAATCTTCCGCACGGATGAACCGGCAAAATCTCCAATACCGAAACCGCAATAGAAGACGTAAATGAAAATCGTTTTTGGTGAACTTAGCCTTGTCATGACAAGCATCAAGACCACACCACGATAAGAGACAAATAAGAACCAATAAAGATGATTGCATGGATGCAAAGGTTTGAGCTCTCCACGAACGATACGATCATGATACTCGGTCGAGAGCCCCTCTTGATAGTACGGTTAACTATCCTATAACCCGGTCTCTCACTAAACATCATGAGACCGATAAAATAGAAACCCTATCAAGAACATACCGTTGCCTTGCGCTTTTAATCCACTTGAGGTCGATGAAGATGATCTTCATCTCCTTAAGATGCACCACCTTTCTTTGATTGCGCTTCGGTGAAGATTCACATAATGCTCCCCCATACACCAAGATGGGAGAAGCACCCATCGGCATATCTTCACTTGGACTTGAGTGTTGATCAATCCGCACAAAGCCTTGATCAACACAAACTTTTCTTCCCTTAGCTTTGAATCCAACAAATGGAGATCAAGAAACTCAAATGAACACACCTATGAATATAGCTCAATGCAAACATTAGTCCATAGAGATTGTCATTAATTACCAACACCATGCATGGGAGCAACCATGCACTTTCAATCTCCCCCATTTTGGTAATTGATGACAATCCCTTATTAAGAGGGTTTATATAATGAATAAAGCATCCTTGCACGACAAACAAGCAAGGATGCAAAGCGCATTAAGGGCAAATGCAACAAAAGCATAAAACCCAAATTCCCTTAAACCCTCTAAACATCTCCCCCATTGGCATCGATTGCCGAAATGGGATGAAAAATTTAGAGAGCCAATATAATATGAGTTCCTCCATAAAGGTGATGACAATCACTTTTAATGAAAAATTAGAGGAAATCAAACTATATTGAGGATCAAAAGATTGCAAAGAAATGAGTTCATTTTAACACCTCCACAAAGGAGAAAAGCAATCAAAAAAGATCCAAAGCGAGAGTTCTAAATAAAAAGGGAGAAGCTCCCATTTCATGCACAATTCAGGAGTGCACAAAAATGGCATCCTCGCTCCCCCAAAGTCATCTAGAACACTCAACAAGTGCAAAAGTGCATAACGCAAAAAAAAACAAATCATAGCACTTGCACCAAAGATGTGGTTGAGCCATAAGAAGATACCAATTTTTAAAGATTCAACATAAGATAGGCCCAACCGAGATAAAACGAAGATCTTTAAAAGGAATATGTTTACGAGCTTAGGGATACCAATTGGAAACTAAAACCAATTGAAAATGCCAAAAGCTAGTGAGGGCATTTAGCCAATAAAAATCAATATGCTCACCATGGTAAGCATGAGGTAAAAGATCTTCAACAAATACATGAGTGTTTAAAGATACCAATAAAAAATGAGACAAGCTCTCATGAGATAAAATTGGAGCCACCAAAGAATTATAGATAAAAGCAAGGTAGCTCAAAAATTAGGATACCAACTAAAGGTGACCTCTCTCATATGTATAGGATTCTAAGTAGACAAATCATTGACGATATACATCCACAAGGAAACTTGCACATATGAAATGGTTTGGGAAAAAAAGGAGAACAAGGTATCCAAAAGGAAGTCATAAATATACAAATGAGATTGTTGCTTAAAAGCATAGCACATAGCTCAAATTTATCTCATTGTATATGAATGAACTTCAAATATATCAAATGCATCACACATATCACTAAGGGAACAAGAGATAGTGAAGATGCTTTGAGTTAGGCAACAAGCATCACAAGGAAATAATATCAATTGAAGAAAAGGTTTTTGCAAATTCAACACACATATCACAAAGATATATTAAGTGAAGGAAAAGGCCAAAACCACAACAATTGCATATAAGAGATTTCATGCCAAGAGGCAACCTACACAAGGTTGGAAACTAGAAAGGTATGCATGAGATGGATACTTGTTACCGAGATGCATTGACGATGAAGATGATGAGAGTTGGTTTGTCATCAAAGCTTGACTCCGACAATCACATGGTGAGAACACCTTCCTTATGAATGAGGCAAGCATCCAATGCATCTCCATTGTACCTAAAACACAATTAGAGTACAAAATGGTTCCCAAACTCATTGGGTTCCATAGTAGTTAGATCAACTACAATATATAGGACATACTCCACATGAATATGTGCATATAGATATGAAATTGAATTTCATGCACATCTTAGCCGATTTAGTATTCGATGGAGTATACCCTATATATTGGATCAAGAAAGATAAGCATGCTAAAATAATATAAATTAGTAACCGAGCATGCAAAGGCTTTCTAGAACCGAACGAGATATAATTTGGACGAAAACACCAAGAAAACCAAGAAGAGACCACACCAAAGTGTGACACAAAAAGGTTGTCCAAATTATATCAAAATCCAAATCAACACATGAATGAGGAAAAATCAAATCAACATATGATTGATTCCGAAACACATCAACACACGAAGTGTGATATCAAAAGGAATCAAATCAAACAACACATGAGAGATAAGACACCAATTGAAAAAATGATACCAACTAGGAGCCAAGATACCAAGAGAAGGATGATACTTGACCGAAATCAAGTAAAGTAAAATAAGGCAAAAGGTATCAAGACTCCCACAATAAATATCAATTGGAACAAATATCTATGGAGGAGATATTAAATTCCAATTAATACCAATTGAAGGTACCAAAACATAAGATGAAGAATCAAATGCCAATTGAAAGGATCAAAAAATGATAGATAGAATAGTGTTCTAAATAAAAAGGAATGCTCTCCCAAGATTCATGCATTATCTTAGATATTTGCATTTGAATACAAAATGCACACACAAGGGATCATTACTCTCCATATTTTATCTATAACACTAAACACTACCGATTGAAAATAGGATCCTTGCAAGAGGCAAAGAGGGCAATTTAAAGCAAGAGCCAATGTGAAGATGATCTACAAAATCCACCACAATTACTAGAATCACTTGTCATGGACAAGGAGTATATGGAGACATTTCTCGGTGGTATATAGGAATGATGTTCAAGACCAACTTCACAACAAATAAGCATATGGCAAGAGATAAGAATTAAAACGCCATTTTTGAATAAGGTTTGTTGGTAGTTCCAACTATTCGAACCAACCGGCAAAGCCATGGTTAAAATAAGATGAAGCAAATGGTTTCTCACATAATATATGGAAATAGATGTTAGAGAAAACCCACACCAAGCAAACTCACACAAACAAGAGCCAAAGGATAACCAAAGGAAAATTGGAACTTGTTCGAGCAAACATGCCACATAGGAAAGATAATTTGCAATATCAAATCTAAGTGGCAAACCTCAAATGTTCACATTTTGTGGGATTGTAATATGCACATAGCTTATTACTCCCCCATAATGTGATAATTCATTTATTATTTTAAACAAGAGGCAAATAAAACCAACTAGAGAAATTAATGGACATTGTAGAATTTGAATTTCTCATGACTATGACATTCCACATAGTAGCTAGATAATATTGAAATATCAATACTAGGTGGTGTGCCTCATGTACACACATTTTTAGGTTTGTGAGGTGCACAAAGCACATCACTCCCCCAAAATGGGATAGTCCAATAATATCTCAAAGAGCCAAATGAAATCCACACAAGATTCAATAAAGCTCAACACACAAATTACACATACATGATATACAATTATCATACACAACCTTAAATAACAAGACAAGTAGGAAAGTAGCATATCATATACAAGCACATGCTAGGAACAAAACTAACACATGCAAGGGAGCAAGCAACTTTCAACGTATATATGAATTAAATACAAGTTACCGCAAGAAGGAAGCATTGTATATGAGATAGATATATGATAATCCAATTGACTTGGCTTGAAAAATAAAACCATGAAGATCCCTTAATTCTTCAAAAATAGCCAAGTCACCAATGTCCTCCACATCACCTATTGATCAAGTTGAAGCTTGATGGTCCCCAACCAAGTTGGGTCCTAAGAGGTTAGTCACAATAGGTTTGGGAACCCAAATGGTGCTTTTCTTGACACCACTTTGAGCTCCCACATATTTGGCAAACACATTGCCACTTCTATCCTTCCCAAGAGAATAATCATCATCAATTATGATAGGGTTGGATGAGGTACCGTTAGTGCATGAAGAAGCAAGATGATCTTTGCCACGGCAAAGGTAGCAACACCGACTCTTCTTCTTCTTAATAGGCTCCTCAACTTGAGGAGCAATAACTTGAGTCTTCTTAGGAGGTGGTCTTTGTTCAACTCGTGGTGCACCACGAGATTGAGCAAGAGTCCGCTTCCCTAGTTGCTTCTCACTAAGAGGCTTCTTCTTCATTGGGCAATCCCGAACATGGTGCCCTTCTTGCTTGCACTTGAAACAAATGATGTTGGCTGGATTCTTGACTTGAACTTGGCCCTTCTTCTTGTTGAACTTGGACTTATTCTTGTTGTTGGAGTTGAATCCAAGTCCACTCTTGTCATTAGGGGATTGTTGCACACTCAACATGTTGTCAAGTGCACGTTTCCCTTCATGACGCTTTTCCATGTCATTCTTCAAAGAAATGACTTGGGCCTTGAGGTCTTTTATTTCCTCTACATGGTTAGTGACAACACAAGTACTAGAGGAGGTAGATGCATCATTGTTAGAGCAACAAGGCAAAGCAAGTAATTCATCACATGATGTACCAATATTTTTAGTGGATGAACTACTAGGACTAGCACATGGAAATATAGCATTTTTAGTTACGGTTGTGCTATTATCCACATGAGGCTCACTAGATGTTACCTTTGAAGTGATTGCCTCATGAGCTAACTTTAGACTAGCATAGGATGCTAGAAGATCATCATTAGAGCTAGATAGCTTTTTATGATTTTCTTCCAACTTCCTATACTTGCTAGTTAGCAACTCAAGTTGAGCCCTTAGCTCAACATTCTCCTTCAAAGTAGATGCTTCACAAGAAGTGGAGTTAGTAGCACAAGCATCATTAGCATTAGAAATGGAGGAAGACAACTTGTCAAGCTCATTATTTAATCTAGCATTTTCCATTTTAAACACTTTATATTTTGCATGAGCATGATCACGTTCTTTAATGATTTTAGCAATTATTTCATTGTGAGACTCCTCAATATTTTCTAGTTTCTCCTCAAGAGAAGCACGAGTCTCTTGCTCTTCCTCAAGAGCATCTTCTAACGATGCTTTCTCCATAGCATCATCTCTTTCAATCTTACCCTTTTCTTCAAGGCTTGCTTCCAAAGCCTCAATAGTTTCCCCACGCTCAATTAGCGTTTCCATAATTTCAAAGAGGATAGCTTGAGCATTTTTATTTTTAGGGAGGGCTTTAAGATTCATTAGACCTTTATTTTGAAGAAGAGCATTAACCTTTTCCATATCATCTTCTTCATCATTATTATCATTATCATTATTATTATCATCACTACTAGAAGATTTAGCCATAAGGCAATGAGTGATGGATGAAGATCCACAATGAATTTTTGAACTACTCAAGTTCACATCTTGTTGCATAGAAAATTGGATTTCCTCTACATTATTATTCATGCAAGAGTTAGAGGAAACACAAACATTTTTATCATTGGAACAAGATAAAGCAAGCATATCATCTTTAGATTTATCTAAGCAATTTTTGGAAGATATGCAAGGACTATCAACACTAGCATGTATGACATTTATAGTGCTATGTGTGTTTTGGTCCAAAGATGAGGCATTGCAACAAGATAGAGACAAAAGATCATCAAAAATGAGATCACTATCAATATTGCAAAACCTGTCACTACTCACCATCACATTAGATTGTGGCTTACCACATTTTGGTGAAGTAGACAAAGACGAGAGCTTGTCATGGCCGGAGGTGGAGGGAGAACAATCATCCTCAATAGAGTTGGACACTCCATATTTTTCTTGAAGCTTGGTCCAAAGCTCATGAGCGTCCCGTAGAGGCAAGATTGACTCAAACACTACAACACTAACAAATTTGAAAAACTCATTAGAAGCTAGAGCATCTAGATATAAGTTTTTCTCATCCTCTAA
Organism: Puccinellia tenuiflora; assembly: GCA_012064385.1. NCBI lineage: Eukaryota > Viridiplantae > Streptophyta > Magnoliopsida > Poales > Poaceae > Puccinellia > Puccinellia tenuiflora. The sequence goes on from QRDG01000119.1 coordinate 1,121,913, forward strand.
AGTCGTACTTTCATAATCCTTTGGAGGAGAAAAACCTATATCTAAGATACGCTCAATATTGGGGTCCAAGACCCGTAAGTGACTAAGCATATGAGTTTTCCAAACATTAAAATTTGTGCCATTGAATATAAACATGGAGTTGTGCACTAAATCCCTAGACGACATCTTTACTCTCGAGGCGGTAAAGCCAAACAAGAGAGACGAGGCTCTGATACCAATTGAAAGAACAAATGAAGCCTCAATGTCGCCTAGAGGGGGGGTGAATAGGCGATTAAAACCTTTTCTATTTAGGGGCTCGATAATTGCGGAATAAAACTAGATGTTTAAATTAACAAGCCAACACCTAATATACTAGTTTTGCCTAAGTGCACCAACAACTTATGCTAAGCAAAATGACAACAAGGTGATAGCAAGATATGAACTTCAAGCACGAATTCTATCACAATGTCAATTGCATAAGTAAAAGGCTCGGGTATAGAAATAACCGAGGCACGCGGAGACGAGGATTTATTCCCGAGTTCCTCCTTGTTAATGGAGTACGTCTCGTTGGAGGGGTGTGAGCTCGCCACAAGAGGCCTACTCAAGATGCCACAAAGGCCTCACCCTATTCTCCGATGAACCGCACCCAAAGGTTTGGTTCACCTTCCACTATCGGAATCCTTCGAGGCGGATTCCGGAGCCCTTTTACACCGTTCTTGGGGCACACACCCACAACTCAATTGGGGGCTCCCAAACTCGTGTCGAAGCTTCACAACTCGAAGTCTTCGCGGCACCTCCAAACCGTCTAGGGTACACAATGCACACAAGACACAAGCTCTTGGGAACACAATGCACCCAAGAGTAACAAGCTTCTCAACTTCGATCTTCACGTATCACCGTGGGGAGAGCAACCCGATGCAACTAATGCAAAAGGCAAGAACACACTAAGTGGTCAAATCCTTCACTCCCAAATTCCAACAAAAGCAACTAATGCTATGGAGGGAATAAGAGAGGAAGAACAAAGGGGATGAACACAAAGAAACCCCAAATCTAGATCCACTAGGTTCCCCTCACTTAGAGGAGATTTTGATTGGTGGAATGGTAGATCTAGATCTCCTCTCTTGAATCCCTAAGTTTGGGCAAGAATCATTGGAGGGATTGAGAGGAATGAAGCTCACAAGGTTAGCAACAATGGAGGAGAGAGGAAAACAAGTGAGCAAGGTGAGCAACCAGGTTTTGGGGAAGAAGGAGGCTTTTTATAGCCTCCCCCAAAAACTAGCCGTTACAGCCTTTTCAGGCCGGAGACTCCGGTGTAAGTGGGCCGGAGACTCCGGCCTGGGCCGGACATTCCGGCCAGGCTCCGGGTACTCCGGGTCATCGGGGAAGGCCGGATATTCCGGTCCAGCGGGGCAGAGACTCCGGACCTTCTCCGGGGGTGTTCCGGACCGCTATCCAGTACCGCACCACAAAGATGCAAACGAGCTGAGAAAACCTGGGGTCAGAGATTCCGGGTCCCTTGGGCCGGAGACTCCGGACCATCTCCGGGGTACCTCCGGACCCCAGTCCAGTACCACACCACACAAACTCATTCTGTAGCGAAAAACAGGAGGCCGAAGACTCCGGGTCCTTTGGGGCGGAGACTCCGGACCATCTCCGGGGTAGATCCAAACAGTGAAATCAGAACCCCATAACTTTTGCAAATGAACTCCGTTTTCGATAATCTTGGACTCGATGGAAACGTCACAACGAGCACAACAAGATTATGCAGAGAAACATCATAGTCCAACAAAATATTGTAAAGACCAAAAGGGGAAGGGTCAACCTCTATTTCGCAAACCGCAAATGACATATCTTTTGCAAATGAAGTCCAAAAGAGATGAAACCACTTTTGTTGGAAAGAGGATGACAAATGCAACCTTTGAAAATGGCAAACAAGTAGTGGAGATTTTGCAATGAAATGGAAGAGATAAATCTTCCGCACGGATGAACCGGCAAAATCTCCAATACCGAAACCGCAATAGAAGACGCAAATGAAAATCGTTTTCGGTGAACTTAGCCTTGTCATGACAAGCACGACAAGCACGAAGACCACACCACGATAAGAGACAAATAAGAAGCAATAAATATGATTGCATGGATGCAAAGGTTTGAGCTCTCCACGAACGATACGATGACGATACTCGGTCGAGAGCCCCTCTTGATAGTATGGTTAAATATCCTATAATCCGGTCTCTCACTAAACATCATGAGACCGGTAAAATAGAAACCCTATCGAGAACATACCTTTGCCTTGCACTTTTAATCCACTTGAGGTCGATGAAGACGATCTTCATCTCCTCAAGATGCACCACCTTTCTTTGATTGTGCTTCGGTGAATATTCACATAATGCTCCCCCATACACCAAGATGGGAGAAGCACCCATCGGCATATCTTCACTTGGACTTGAGTGTTGATCAATCCGCACAAAGCCTTGATCAACACAAACTTTTCTTCCCTTAGCTTTGACTCCAACAAATGGAGATCAAGCAACTCAAATGAACACACCTATGAATATAGCTCAATGCAAACATTAGTCCATAGAGATTGTCATTAATTACCAAAACCATGTATGGGAGCAACCATGCGCTTTCACCCAGCAAACGTGTGATCACGCCAACAAGCAAGATTTTTCCAGCGCCGTTGCCAGGGATTTGAAGAAGGCTTCTCGAACTACCAAGTCCGCCGTCAAAATCTTTTTCTGGCGCCAGTGCCGGGGACTTGGAAGCTTCAGCTAGGGGAGTTTCACACATCCTTTCACTTTACTTTATTATTGTCTTGCTTAGTATATTTTTTTGTTAGTCTTGTTTTGCCTTTCGTTTGCTCTAAAACTGAAAAACACAAAAAATTAAAAATTCCAACACCTAGTTTATTTCATTTTTTTCCTATTATTATGTCTTGTTCTTTACTTGGTATCAATAGTTACTTTCTGTGAGACTAGATCTTATTTTAAAGGTGGGTTCACGGAGGAACAACAAAAATATTATAAGGAATACCGCTTGTCTGAAAAAGGGAAACACTTATGGGCACAAATAAATAAATTGAATAGTCTTGCTGAAAACTTTTGCTCTACATATGATGAATCATGGTGCCTTAATAAATCTTTTTGCTATAGGAGGCATAAACACCTCCCTTTCCAATGTGATTATAATGTTACTAAAATACTGGCCACTTATGCTAAAGGAAACTATGACTTAGATAATCTTGAACAAATTGAAGAATTTGTTGTTTTTATGGGAGCCTATGAAATTACAGCTGAGCTTAAGAATATTAATGAAGCTTCTTACAAATAATTTTTGTTATACTTGGATATTGCCTTGTGTATTACAATAATAATCCTTATATTACTAAATATCTTGAGAAAACTTATTCTCAAGAAGAACTTGTTGTCTTTCAGGAACCTGTGGAAGAAGAAATTGCTGAAACTGAGATCTCATTGGATGAACAAGAGCAAGAGAGTGAAGGACAAATTGAGGATCTACCTTATAATGATAGTAACTCTCTAACTCTTACATTATATAATTACCCTCCATGCTTACCTAAGGAGGATGAATGCTATGTTCCTATGGATTCCCTTGGAATATCCCTTTTTGATAAAATTGATGCTGGTTACACTTATTACCACGGTTCCCCTATTAAACATCACCCAAAACAGGGGATCCCACAAGGGCACCTTTGGGGGCGGAGGGGTTTTAGGCGGGAAAACCCCTCCAGGTTCTTCTTAGGGGGCGACGTGGCCTCTTCTCGTCCAATTATTCTTCTGAAGGGGGTTAGGTGCGGTCGCCCACCTTTTGCACGGTGGGCGGACAAAGGCTGACACCTTTACCGACCGTGTCCCCCCGCAGCACCTCAGTCTTCTTGGCGCCCAAGTCTTCCAGTAGCTTCCAGCCGGAGCTGGCAAGCTTATCCTCTCCGCTTGTATGGAGGCTGGAACCCGGAGGTGAACCTGGCCTCCTGCCAGGAGTCCGGGTTCCCGGGACCTCCGCATCATCTGCCGAGTTGAGGATGACCCCGGAAGGTCCCCCAGCCCTTAGTCGTGGCTGTCGATGCCGTCCTTGCCTAATTGCCATGGGTAGATGGGGGGCCCATCTGCTAGTCTTGAACCCTTGCCTTGTTCGCCTTCTTGGTGGGCCCACTGGCGGTGGACCCACTTTGACCGCATCAGGGAACCCCGTGTTCCACTATTGCGACACAATGCATGGGTGAGCTACTCAAAATTAAATGGAATGGGGACATTATTTATATTATTGCCATCATAATCCATATTTAAATAGTTAGGCGTTATATCTACAAACAACAATTAAGGTGCAAGCTATATGATTTAAACATGGATGAGCATGCCATATTCAAATCCTTACATTTTTCTGAACAACTTTCATATAAAACATTTTTAGTTTGCACTTATAGATTAGAAGATATGATTTGAAACATAATTTGCAAAAAGAATAGAACAATGAAAGGGGGAGGGAATTGTTCGGCCTGGGATTGGAACTTGGGCCATCTGGGAAAGGAAGCAGGAGCACTGCCACTGGGCTGGCTGGGAGTTGGTGTTTGGATTGGAAACTGAAAGTACATGAAGAGAGGACACCGGGTTAACTGAATTTGGAACGGAAAGATGCAGACTTTGGGCTCGGCTGGAGGACGGTGACGACGGGAGAACGTGGCCGGCGACGACTAGAATCTAGAGGCGCACGGGGCAAGCGGTGAGAGGGTGTGGACGTGCGTGTGTAGGTACCTAAGGGGAGAGGGGAGCAGAGAAGCAGCCGCAGCAGCACGTGCGCGTGGATGGAACCAGCAGCCATGGCCATAGCGGCCATGCAGCTCGGGAAAGAGCGGGATGACACCTACGGTGATGGGCCAGGAGGGGAAAGAGAGGAAGGCTGCGCAGCTCACCGAGGAGAGGTCGATGTAGAGCTCGAGAGGACGGAGGAGAATGGAGTCGACGCCGAGGACGAAGGTGACGAGATTGAGGAAGAACTCCCCGGCTGCCGCACTGAAGATGAGGAAGAAGACGATGTCGTAGGGCCGCTCATCTCTTGCTTCTGCGTCGGTCTTGAGGCGGACGACGTCGTGGTGCGGTTCCCGTGCTCAGAGGTCCTTCGCGGCGACCACGTCGTCGGCTTGGTTGAGCTTCTAGGCGCCGGTCATGGAGACTCTCGGGAGAGGTGGAAGGAGGTGGGAGGGAGAGCAGAGCTAGGTGATGGAAAGGGTGGCGGCGCGAGGAGGGAGAGGGGCTAGGGTTGGAGGAGGGGCTCCTCCTGATTTTTTATAGAAGGGGAACGGAGGAGGGGGCGCGGTGGTGCGGTCACTCTCCTGGCGTGCTCCCGTACGGAGGATGATGACAAGGGGGAGGTGGGCTTCCGGAGTTGGTGGGCTGCTTCGCTTGTGGGCTGAACTGGAGAAAGGAGAGAAAGGGGATGTGCCAGAATTGCAGTCCACGACCTGATAGGAATTTCTTGGATTTTCCCGATTTCGGAAATAGGGAAAGAGAGAAGGAAAAGGGAGAAAAGAAAAGAAAGGAGAAGAAAAGAGGGAGAAGATTTGTAAAATAAAATAGGGTTTGCCAAAATATTATTTTGATTTATTTTACAAAATGTGCAAGGTGATTGAATGCATGATGTCATGATGATGCAAAAACAAAAATAACAAACAAATCTAATTTGGGGAAAACCCCGAGACATTACAACCGACACCACTAACAAGGGATCTCGCCCCGAGATGCACGCTACCCGCCGGGGAAGAAAAGAGCAGGGTTAACTATCGAATCTTCTCGTGCCATGTTGTTGTTCTCGACAACACTAACAAGGGATTCTTGCTCACGTCGATGGCGATGACCGTCTGTTGAGACCTTTCTGTAGATCGAACCTATTAGGATAGAAGGCGGAGATCGTCCAACCCACGAAGATGCTATAGCCGGAAGATAGATAAGAGAGAAGATTTAAATCATATAAGGTAAGAGGAGGAATAGAATAGCGGTAAGGAATGAACAAGAATCCTATTGAAATCTTTTCAAATTACATTTAATAAGATAGTTTTGACACTCTACAAATAACGACCATTAGCTAGGGTATCCTACAGGCAGAGCAGACCCGCTGGGTATCGAAGAACCTGAGATCTGATACCACTTTGTAACACCCCCGAGATCGGTACTATGTAGATTTGAGCGCGACCGCCAATCCGCATAATAACGATCCTAGGACGCCCACTAGACATAACGTGCACGTCACAACACACACATTATGCGGGTGGAATTGTGATGATCATTACAACAATTCTCGATGGAACCTACAAAAGAACATATATACAACAATGACTCACCGAGTCAAGAACAACAAGAGGATACAATACAAAGATCCAAATAAAAACGGAAGTGAATAGTGTCCGACTATGGACATGATACAAATTGGACTAAGAGTCCTGAAGATAAACGAAGGCACCATATCCCTGCCCAGGCCAAGCTGGAGAGATTTCCAAGCTAACGTCGTCAGACTTCAAACCTGTCGGTTGCATTGGAACAGCAGCCCCGAAGGGGTCAGAACCATAAACAGTACTGGCAAGTAATACTCACAAGATATCAAAGCTTGAAATCCGAGGGAAGGGGTTGGTGGTTGAAGCGGCAGCGAGCAGCACTAACAAATTATAGATACACGCTATAACTTCCATCTAATAGAGACAAGGTAAGAGAGCGCATAGGTAACCATCTATGCTAACCCCAAACATAACCCAGCCGATTCCTTACCCGTTTGTTTAAAAACCACGGACAGCAAGCCCAAAGGCACTCACACAGTTGACAATTTTATGGGTTATTACTTAAGTAATCTATCTTACTAATCAAGTTATAATTATTAGGTGTAAGTTGTCTATGATCTTGTTAGCCAGCACATTTCACCAAGTCATCCATAACCGCGGACATGGCTTTTCGAAAAGATTTAACCCTGCACGGGTGCACAAATGTGGCCACACGTTTTTCAACCCTTCGCGCCATGCAATTAGCACACTTCCGGGGTATGCTGGCAGGGTATCCGACACTACACTTTCCTTCACTACCACCCAAGTCCATGGAACCACCTAGCTAGGTCTGACCCACCTTGAAAGTCCGGCCGAAGCTCCGAGGTGGACCTAACCATTGCGTGAATGGCTTTGGGAGGGAACACTCATCGATTTCCCCTCCTTCCACATGCGATTAACGCACGGTCCGCAACCCTACCGTAAGTAACCATCACGTATAAGTCCCGGAGGCGTCCCATCCGTACCTGCATCACAAATAAATAAGCGTCGCGCAAATGGAAACACCCAAACTACTTGTGGCATCCTGGACAAGGCTGCATATCCGGTACTAGGTCGAGGGGAGTCCCATTTCCTCCCACATGTGGGTAGTGCGCTCAGTCTTGGATCAGGGGACAAGAACTCGGGTCCTAGGCGACACTAGCAGAACAAATCGCCACGATGGGCCTTCTTCCAGTGCCTTATCTTTATTAATTATTCCCATTGCCAAACATTATAGATTAACATGTGAATTTAACCCAACTATCATATTAAAGCATAACTAGAACAAGACTCGAGCAAAACAAAGCTAAGCATGCGCTACGACTCGCAAAGGCCAACAAGGTAAACAAACAACAGCTTAATAGGATGTGGAGGTGTGGCTATATCATGGCTGCCAGGTAAACATGCAAATAGGATCGGTACACAAGCATCGTAACATAGGGCTAGCAAGGAACAAAAGATAGAAGACGGAAAAAAGAGCAAATATAGCGAGGGAGTATTGCTTGCCTGCAATCCGGTAGAGGTAGCAGAACCTGTCGTTGCTCACATAAACTCAACAGCCTATCCGCGAAGAAGCAACGAACACTGGACAACGGAAAAATGCATCTTACTCTACGGCAAAAGAACCGGCATGTAAATGACATGAATGCATGACATGGCAAAATGCAACTTAAGCCAATTTAAATAGAACTGAGATTCTGATATTTAATTAAAAGGTTCAAATATTTTTCTAACGCTCAAAATTAAATGTTATTAACAAGTCTAAACAATGCATGGGTGAGCTACTCAAAATTAAATGGAATGAGGACATTATTTATATTATTGCCCTCATATTCCATATTTAATTAGTTAGCTATTATATCTACAAACAACAATTAAGGTGCAAGCTATAAGATGCAAACATGGATGAGCTTGGCATATTCAAATTCATCACATTTTTCTGAACAATTTTCATATATAACATTTTAGTTTGCACTTATTGATAAGAAGATATGATTTGAAACATAATTTGCAAAAAGAATAAAACAACGAAAAGGGGAGGGAATTGTTCGGCCGGGGATTGGAACTTGGGCCATCTGGGAAAGGAAGCGGGAGCACTGCCACTGGGCTAGCTCGGTGTTGGTGTTTGGATCGGAAACTGAAAGTACATGAAGAGAGGAAACCGGGTTAACTGAATTTGGAACAGAAAGATGCAGACTTTGGGCTCGGCTGGAGGACGGTGACGACGGGAGAACGAGGCCGGCGACAACCAGAATCTGGAGGCGCACGCGGCAAGCGGTGAGAGGGTGTGGACATGCGCGTGTAGGTACCTTAGGAGAGAGGGGAGCAGAGAAGCAGCCGCAGCAGCACGTGCGCATGGACGGAACTAGCAGCCATGGCCGTAGCGGCCATGCAGCTCGGGCAAGAGCGGGGTGGCACCTACGGTGATGGGCCAGGAGGGGAAAGAGAAGAAGGCTGTGCAGCTCACCGAGGAGAGGTCGATCCAGAGCTCGAGAGGACGGAGGAGAACAGAGTCGATGCCGAGGAAGAAGGTGACGAGATTGAGGAAGAACTCCCCGGCTGCCGCACTGAAGATGAGAAAGAAGACGACGTCGCAAGGCCGCTCCTCTCTTGCTTCTGCGTCAGTCTTGAGGCAGACGACAGTTGTGGTGCGGTTCCCGTGCTCAGAGGTCCTTCGCGGTGACCATGTTGTCGGCTTAGTTGAGCTTCTAGGCGCCGGTCATGGAGACTCTCGGCAGAGGGGGAAGGAGCTGGGAGGGAGAGCAGAGCTAGGTGATCGAGAGGGTGGCGGTGCGAGGAGGGAGAGGGGCTAGGGTTGGAGGAGGGGCTCCTCTTGATTTTATAGAAGGGGAAAGGACGAGGGGCCGCGTTGGTGTGGTGGTGCGGTCACGCTCCTGGCGTGCTCCCGTACGGAGGAAGATGACAAGGGGGAGGTGGGCTTCGGGAGTTGGTGGGCTGGTTCGCTTGTGGGCTGAACTGGAGAAAAGAGAGAAAGGGGATGTGCCAGAATTGCAGTCCACGGCCTGATAGGAATTTCTTGGATTTTCCCGATTTCAGAAATAGGGAAAGAGAGAAGGAAAAGGGAGAAAAGAAAAGAAAGGAGAAGAAAAGAGGGAGAAGATTCGTAAAATAAAATAGGGTTTGCCAAAATATTATTTTGATTTATTTTACAAAATGTGCAAGGTGATTGAATGCATGATGTAATAATGACGCAAAAACAAAAATAACAAACAAATCTAATTTGGGAAAAACCCCGGGACATTACAACCGACACCACTAACAAGGGATCTCGCCCCGAGATGCACGCTACCGCCGGGGAAGAGAAGAGCAGGGTTAACTATCGAATCTTCTCGTGCCATGTTGTTGTTCTCGACACCACCAACAAGGGATTCTTGCTCACGTCGATGGCGATGACCGTCTGTCGAGACCTTTCCGTAGATCGAACCTATTAGGATAGAAGGCGGAGATCGTCCAACCCACGAAGATGCTATAGCCGGAAGATAGATAAGAGAGAAGATTTAAATCATATAAGGTAAGAGGAGGAATAGAATAGAGGTAAGGAATGAACAAGAATCCTATTGAGATCTTTTCAAATTACCTTTAATAAAATAGTTTTGACACTCTACAAACAACGACCATTAGCTAGGGTATCCTACAGGCAGAGCGTACCCGCTAGGTATCAAAGAACCTGAGCTCTGATACCACTTTGTAACGCCCCCGGGATTGGTACTATGTAGATTTGAGCGCGACCGCCAAATCCGCATAATAATGATCCTAGGATGCCCACCAGGCATAACGTGCATGTCGGAACACACACATTATGCGAGTGGAATTGTGTTGATCATTACAACAGTTCTCGATGGAACCCACAAAAGAACATATATACAACAACGACTCACCGAGTCAAGAACAACAAGAGGATACAATACAAAGATCCATATAACAACGTAAGCGAATAGTGTCCGACTACGGACAAGATACAAATTGGACTAAGAGTCCTGAAGATAAACTGTCCAGGCCAAGCCGGAGGGATTCCCAAAATAACGTCGTAAGACTTCAAACCTGTCGGCTGCATTGGAATAGCAGCCCCGAAGGGGTCAGTACTATAAATAGTACTGGCAAGTAATACTCACAAGATATCAAAGCTTGAATTCCGAGGGAAGGTGTTGGTGGTTGAAGCGGCGGCAAGCAGCACTAACAAATTATAGAGACACGCTACAACTTCCGTCTAATAGAGACAAGGTAAGAGAGCGCATAGGTAACCATCTATGCTAACACCAAGTCTAACCCAGCCGATTCCTTACCCGCCTGTTTAAAAACCACGGACAGCAAGCCCAAAGGCACTCACATAGTTGACAATTTTATGGGTTATTATTTAAGTAATCTATCTTACTAATCAAGTTATAATCATTAGGTGTAAGTTGTCTATGATCTTGTTAGCCAACAAATTTCACCAAGTCGTCCATAACTGCGGACATGGCTTTTCAAAAGATTTAACCCTGCACGGGTGCACAAATGTTGTCACACGTTCTTCAACCCTTCGCGCCATGCAATTAGCACACTTCCGGAGTATGCTGGCAGGGTATCCGACACAACACTTTCCTTCACTAGCACACAAGTCCATGGAACCACCTAGCTAGGTCTGACCCACCTTGAAAGTCCGTCCGAAGCTCCGAGGGGGACCTAACCGTTGCGTGAACGGCTTTGGGAGGGAACACTCATATGATTGCCCCTCCTTCCACATGCTATTAATGCACAGTCTGCAACCCTACCGTAAGTAACCGTCACGTAGAAGTCCCGGAGGCATCCCATCCGTACCTGCATCACAAATAAATAAGCGTCGCGCAAATGGAAACACACGAACTACTTGTGGCGCCCTGGACAAGGCTGTAGATCCGGTACTAGGTCGAGGGGAGTCCCATTTCCTCCCACATGTGGGTAGTGCGCTCAGTCTTGGATCAGAGGACAAGACACTAGTAGAAAATAGGGCTTCGGTTTGGAGCATTTGTCTCGGTTCCAATTGGAACCGGGACTAATGCTCCGATTCCAACGGCCAGAAACGGCTATATCGTGCGGCCACCTTTAGTCCCGGTCCGAACGGGACCTTTTGTCCCGGTTCGTGTAACGAGCCGGGACTAAAGGTTTTGCGTCAGGCCGCCGGAGGCTCCGAGACCTTTAGTCGCGGGACGTGTAACCATCCGGGACTAAAAGGTGTATATGTTTAAAAGGCACCCGAGCCAGAAAATCCTCTCCCTCTCTCTCCCCGTGCGCGCCACCTCTCCGCCGCCGTCAACCTCTTGCCACCGTCGCGCTGCCGCCGGCGTCGCCGTCTCCCTCACTGTCACCGGCGCCATCTCCCTCGACCGCACCGGCAAATCCTAGGTGAGAATTTTTTTTTAGAATTTTGTGTAGAATTGTTAGAATTTTTGTGTAGAATTTCATGTAGAATAGAATTGATAGAATTTTTGTGTACAATTTTTATAGAATTTTTGTTTACAAATTTGTGTAAAAACGAGTTATATTTGTGAACATAATAAGTAATATTAGTGTGATGATGCCGAAAATAAAAATTAGGTTTGAAATTTATTAGCTTGATGATTTAATAGATGATTTAGGTGGTTAATTAGTTAGATTTACTAGTTAGAAATATTAATATGCTAATAAGTCCCGTAATAATACTAGTTAGAAATCGGGTTAGAAAATTAGTGTTACCAGAAAATTGGGTTAGAAAACTAGTGTTAACAAAAATTAGCAAAAAATAGTGTTAGCAAAAATTGGGTTCAAAAATTAGTGTTAGCAGAAAATTGGGAAAGATTCCACGAGCTGTCAAATTAGAAGCCCCTAATAGGATTACATATGATGTCCGACATTAGGGGTTTCTAATTTGACAGTTCCTGGAATCTTTCCCAATTCTGCTAACCCAATTAGGATAATTTTTGTTAACACTAGTTTTTTAACCTAATTTTTTGCTAACTTCAAGGATAATTTTTGCTAACACTAATTATCTAACCTAATTTTTAGTATTAATTTTTAATTATTACTTTTTTAGTATTACTTTTTTTATGTAGAAATAGAAATTTTGACTTAGGTGTTTTTTGTTTATTGTTCTCGGCGACGATGTCCCTGTTGGACCAGAGGGGCGATGTGCGGGACTGGGCTCTGCCGGGGCTGGCACCGGGAGGTGCTACCTTCCGGGATTCGCAGCTAGGTGAGGAATCAGGGTCCCGTCGTCGACCCGGAGCTTATTTGGTGGTGGTCGCGTGGGCCACGATCGGTGCAGAGGGAGCCGGCCCCCGAGGAGGTGGTACGTCGCCGTGTCAGGGAGGAGGACGAGCACGTCCATCGATATATGATTGCGTTGGAAACCAGGTTCTCTAATACCTGGCGGTTTCTTCTGGGATCTCACCCGAGCTATGATCGTGTGATGGTTCCATCTCTTTGGGTATTCACCACCCGTGGCTCAGGACCCGAGGGTCAACGCCCAGTTTGATTGGGCGAGTGGTAATATTCGATATGTATAAGTGATATTATCTGATATTATTGTTTTATTATCTGGATTATTTGAGATGTATTAGGTTTAAATAAAAAAGCAATAAAATTGAAGCTGCGATTTTGTTCAGCCCAACGCGCGCTACCATTAGTGTTTTGTTGTGTTTATAGCATTAAAATAACTTACGAGTATTTAAAGCAATTACTCATTTTAGCATTGTGATTGCGTTTGATATATACTTATATAATAATGCAGATGCCCCGGCAATGGATGTACACTACTGACCGACGCTCTGGCGAGTTCATTAATGGCATGCATGATTTCCTCCGTGTGGCTGATGCGAACAAGCGGAATGGTTTTGTATTCTGTCCATGTAGTGTCTGTAAGAATCAGAAGGATTACTCTGATTCAAAAATCCTTCACAGCGACCTGTTTTGGTCTGGTTTCATGCCCAGCTATAATTGTTAGACCAAGCACGGAGAGAGAGGGGTTATAATGGAAGACAATGAAGAAGAGGATGGTGACAACTATCCCCCTGAATACGGTGATACTTTCATGGGGGAAGCTGAAGGGGAAGCCGAAGAAGAGGCACATGATGAGCCCGCTGATGATCTTGGTCGAACCATTGCTGATGCACGGAGAGACTGCGGAAGTGAAAAGGAGAGCCTGCTGATAAGTTGGATGACATGTTAGAGGATCACAAAAAGTCGTTGTACCCAAATTGCGAAAATGGTCCGAAAAAGTTGGGTAGCACACTGGAATTGCTGCGATGGAAGGCAGAGTGTGGTCTATCTGACTCCGGATTTGAAAAATTGCTGAAAATGATGAAAAATATGCTTCCAAATGATAACGTATTGACCGCCAGTACGTATGAAGCAAATAAGGTTGTCTTCCCTCTAGGTTTAGAGGTTCATAGATACATGCATGCCCTAATGACTGCATCCTGTACCGCGGTCAGGAGTACTAGAATTTGAATGCATGCCCAGTATGCACTGCATTGCAGTATATGATCAGACGAGATGACCCTGGTGATGTTGAGGGCAAGCGCCCCAGGAAGAGGGTTCCTGCCAAGGTGATGTGTTTTGATCCTATAATACCATGGTTGAAACATTTGTTCAGAAACAAAGAGCATGCCAAGTTGTTGCGATGGCACAAAGAGGAACGTAAGTCAGACGGGATGTTGAGACACCCCGCTGATGGGTCGCAGTGGAGAAAGATCGACAGAGAGTTCGAAGATTTTGCAGGTGACGCAAGGAACTTAAGGTTTGGTCTAAGTACAGATGGCATGAATCCTTTTGGGGAGCAGAGCTCCAGTCATAGCACCTGGCCCGTGACTCTATGCATCTATAACCTTCCTCCTTGGTTGTGCATGAAGCGGAAGTTCATTATGATGCCAGTGCTCATCCAAGGCCCGAAGCAACCCGGCAACGACATTGATGTGTACCTGAGGCCATTAGTTGATGAACTTTTATAGTTGTGGGACAAACCTGGTGTACGTGTGTGGGATGAGCACGAACAAACAGAATTTGACCTACGAGCGTTGTTGTTCATAACAATCAATGATTGGCCTGCTCTTAGTAACCTTTCAGGACAGACAAATAAGGGGTATAATGCATGCACACACTGTTTAGATGAGATTGAAAGTATATATTTGGAACATTGTAAGAAGAATGTATACCCTGGGCATCGTCGATTTCTTCCGGCCAAGCATTCCTTAAGAAAGAAAAGCAAGCATTTCAACGGTCAGGCAGATCACCGGCCGAAGCCTACGGAACGTACTGGTGATGATATATTTGGTATGGTCAAGGACCTAGAAGTAATATTTGGAAAGGGTCCTGGCGGTCAATCTGTTCCGAATGACGCTTCTACCGGACACGCGCCCATGTGGAAGAAGAAATCTATATTTTGGGAAAGTCCTAGAGGTCCGCTCTGCAATTGACGTGATGCATGTGACGAAGAATCTTTGCGTGAACCTGCTAGGCTTCTTGGGCGTGTATGGGAAGAAAAAAGATACACCGGAAGCACGGCAGGAGCAGCAACATATGAAAGACCCAGAAGGCCTGCATCCAGAATGGTTTCGAGGTCGTGCCAGCTACGCTCTTACCAAAGCAGAGAACGAAATCGTTTTTGAATGGCTGAGCAGTATCAATGTCCCGTCTGGCTTCTCGTCGAATATGAAGGGAATAGTAAATATGGCAGAGAAAAAGTTCCAAAACCTAAAGTCTCATGACTGCCACGTGATTATGACGCAATTGCTTCCAGTTGCATTGAGGGGGCTTCTACCGGATAATATTCGAGTACCCACTGTGAAGCTATGTGCATTCCTCAATGCAATCTCTTAGAAGGTAATCAATCCATAAGATCTACCGTACCCACTCTAACCACCCGGAGGCGGAGGCGTGTTGCGCCTCGAACTACCCCTGCCCGCCCGGCTACTACGTCCCCGCCAGCTAGAGGCTGAGCGCCGGAGGCGTGCGGTCCCTCCTGTCCCTCTAGGTTTGACGCGCCGGGTTGCCATCATGAACCACTACTACCTCGAGCTCACTCCAGAGCAGGAGATGGATCCCCGCTGGGATCCCGACTACCGCCCGACTTGGGACACCTTCTTCATTAATCGGCATGAGAGGGCGCTCGCCAGGTATGAGAAGGACGGCCCGCCTCCTTCGAACTTCAACGAGGCTGGCCGTTTGCTGTGGTGGGGCGGCCAGACTCTCCAGAGCATCATGGACTACATCACGGCCGGCGATAACCCCCGCCTGCGCTACCCTCACTTCCAGTCTAGGCGAGCGCCATTCGACTGATAGCGACGACGACGGCGATGACTACGATGACTACGAGGATGAGTATTATAGGCCTAGGCAGGAGTATGACTAAACCTGAGCCACATCATTGGTTAGGACAAATGGTTTGTCTATGTACCCAAGATTGTTGAGATCCACTGTTGTCATTCCCTATAGCTGGTCTATCTACGACGACGATCGTGTAAAATGTATTTTCTCTCCACCAAAAATTCAAAAATAATCAAAAACATTTATCCAAAAAATGATTTTGGATTAATTATACAAATTCAAACACTTTTCATGTTGAAAGTTTTGTTAGATTCGACAGTATGCAAAAAGTGGTTAATTCAAATGTTCAAAGTATTCAAAAATGTTGAAAATATTCCTCGTGCGCGTAACTCCTCCTCTGCCGAAAATTGACCTTTAGTCCCGGCTCGTAATACCAGCCGGGACTAAAGGACCCACCTTTTGTCCCGGGTCGTGCCATGAGCCGGGACTAAAGGTCCTTCAGTCCCGGGTCGTGGCACGACCCGGGACAAAAGGCCCAATCTATATAAACCATGCGGCGCACGCGGTTCCAATCCACAGACGAAGACGAAGGAGCCGAGGAAGACGAAGACGGGGAGGTGCTGCCGAAATTTTCCTCTGCCGCCGCTCCACCGCGCGCCGGCCGTCCTTGTCCTCTCCGTCATGCCGGCGCCCTCACCCTCATCCTCTCCGTCGCGCTGGCGCGGTGGGTTTTTCAGAGTTTTTTTTAGAGTATTTTAGAATAGTGCTGCTAGAATTGTTTAGATAGAATTTTAGAATTTTAGATAAATTTATTTAGATAGAATTTGTTTGAGATAGAATTTTAGAATATTTTTTTAGAATTTTAGATAGAATTTATGTTTAGAATTTTAGCTTGAATTTTTTAGATACAATTTTAGATAGAATTTTTGTCACCTTTTTTTCTAACTTGTTTTTCCCTTCTTTCTGGAAATAGTTAAGTTATGGATCAGAACGATCCTCGCGAATAGATGATGTGGGACATTATAAGAGGTGAAGATGGAAAAAATCATAGAGAAGACGATGTTGTAGATGATGATGACATATCGTCATATCTGGACCTATCCGGTGAGGGACTGCAGCAAGAACCGGTGGAAGAAGGGCAAACAAAGAACGATGATGAAGGAAATGTCGTCGTTGATCCCTCAACAACAACCGGCGAGGTATATATATTAAGCCTCTTGTGACTAGATGCATCAATTGATCTGTATATATATATTAATCACTCTTTCTTCTTTTAGCCCTTCGGATCGACGCAATCGTCAGCTACAACACGAGGCCCGAACAAAAAGTTGGATGGTAAAAAAAGGTTCAACATCGACAAAATGGAAGATAATGGAAGACCGAGTCTTTCGATTGACAATGCGAGGGTGTTTGTAACTCAGTGCGGAGTGATTGTTAGGGACAATGTCCCGATCACCATTCAAGAATGGATTAAGCCAAAGAATGTTGAACCTTCAGCTAGTTATGTCGATGAAAGAACCAAAGACGATCTTTGGGAGAAGCTCGTGGCACATTTCAGACTACCTCCAGAGTATGAAGAATTCGGGGCAGATGATAACCCAATTCCGGGTGGGCTTGAAAGAAGAAAGATAGTCAAGGAATGGGCTCTAAGTAAGATGGCCGAACTGTTCCGGAACTACAAGAAAATTCCTAATTTCACAGGAGCATTCGAGAAATTGAGAGAACAGTGGCCCAAATTTGTGGCGTACAAGAAATCTTATGTAGCCAAGGAAAGGTCGATAAAAAATAAGGAAAATGCTCAGAAAAAAAATACTACCATAAAATGGGGACAGGTGGCTACAGGACTGCCTGATACGTCTCAAACTTATCTATAATTTTTGAGTGATCCATGCTAGTTTTGTGATGCTGTCACATGTTTTTACTATCATATTACATCATTTTTATGCATTTTTCAGACTAACCTATTGACAAGATGCCCAGTGCCAGTCCCCTGTTTTTGTCATGTTTTTGTTGCCGAAAGTTACTTCTGGAAATATTCTCGGAATTGGACGAAAATTTACGGGGATATTTTATAGGACAAATGAAGACCGGAGCCAAAAGGGCGACCTGGGGGGCCACCTGTAACAGCCCCAGTTTGGTACCTAGAAATTTGAGCCAAATTTTCACTTTTTCTTTTCATTGCATCATGTCATACATATTAAATTGTTAAGTTAATAAAGCAACAATTGGCAAACAATAAAAAGGGAAGCAAAACCTTCCCAAAATTTCAAACCAAATACATTACTCAAATTGGCAAAACCAATTGTTCTTGAGTCTGCAATTGTCCAGGAAGCTCAAGGATATATTTTATAAATATTTGTCAAAGGCAATTTCTTGCCGAGCAAATAAATAAATTTGAGAATTCAAAATGGGTACAAATCATTACCTAATTTTAAACCAAGTTCAACTTGTCAAAAATTCAAAATAAAATTATGGGGAGCTCCCTTATAATATGATGAGCCTCCATAAATATTTTTATAATTTATTGAATTGTTTAAGTACCCCAAGTCAATGAATTTTTGGAAATTATCAAAATTGCCATTTTTAAGCCCTATGAACAAATGTTGCTCAAAACAAATTATTTTGCAACCCCAATTTTTGTGGAGCTTCTTCATGTCATGGGGAGGCTATATGAATTTTAGCAGAATTTATAAAAATGGTTTACTGCCTCAATTTAAATTCCTAAAGTGCTGCTGGACCTAGTTACAATTACACTTAAATCAGCCAGGGGGTTATGTGCAAAGTCCTCGTCTTCCTCCTGTAGCGACCGAACCGCACGACGCCGCCGCCCTCCTGCGCGTCCCCGCCGCACCTGCACTGCCGCCATGGCCGCACTACACTGCTCCCACGCGCCGTGCCCCCCCCCTCATGCGTGGATAAGGGCTCCCCGAAGCGCTGAGCTCCCTCTCCCCCTCACCTGCTCCCCCGTTCCCATTCCTTCTCCTCCCGAGCTCCCCCGTTGCCGCCGCTTGCCAAGCACCTAGCCGTCGCCTGGAGCCGCCCCGCGCAGATTGAAGGAGATCGAAGGCTCTGCCGTGACATCCTCTCCCTCCACGCCCGAAGAATCGAGCCGGGACGGTCGGGATCGCCGTCCCCATCCTCGACTTCGTTCGCGCCGGCTGAGCTCCGCCGAGCACCTCGCCCTCGTCTCCGACCTTCTCGTGCCTCGTCGTCGAGCTCCACAAGTCCTTGGTGAGCTTGCGGTGCTTGCCCACCTCCTCCCGCTCCTCCTCTCGCTCTCATCGCTGCTCAACGTCGCCGTCGGTCACCGCTGTCGCCGCCGCGCACCCGGCCTGGGAACCGGCCTGGGCCGGCCAGGAGGCCGGCAGCCTCGGGCCTATGCCCGGCCTGGTGCCCGGTCAGGGCTCGCCAAAAGGCCGGCTGTCTCGGGGGCTCGCCCGGCCTATGGGCCGGCCTGTCCGGTCTGGAGGCCAGCCTAACAGTAAAATAAAAAATAAAATAAAATAAAATAAAATAAAATAAAAATGATAACTAATTAAATATAGTTTCAAATTTAGCAAACAATATACCAAATTGTTCAGAAAAAAAACTCTATCTATTAGTGTCATTGTCCTGGTCTTTTGAAACTATTATTTTTCTTTTTATTAAAAATTACTAAAATGGCAAAATTAATAACAATATTGGGAAAAATCATAACTTAATAAATAATTACTCAAAATTTGTGATTAAAATATCAAAGTGATCAGCTTGACAAATGCTATCAAACCATGCTAATATCACATCATGATCACAAAGTTTACTTTGATGTTTTTCTTTAATTGGTTAAAATAATTAAATTCAAATAATTATTTAATTCACGAATTATTCATCGGTACTCGGAAAAAATACAAACGAGGTATCAAAATGATCAGTAAAGCAATACCTATCTATTCATGCCATGTTCATTCATATTTAAGTCACATTTTAGTAATGTAATAATTCATAAACAATGTGGTCACTAAGTTAAATATGGGGTTGCTTCCAAATAATTGCACCAATTATTTGGCACTCCATTTAAATTGTAGATAAATTAAATGATGATATCTTTGCATAAACTTGTCATGCCATCATGTGTTTGCGCATTGCACTTCAATATGTGTTGATTGCCTTGTTTCTTTTCGGTGTTTGCTTCTTCTCGTTAGAACACGAATCGAGATCGAGACGAGCCCGAAGTGGAGAGCTACAACACCGAAGGCCGACAATGGAGTATGGAGCGACAAGTCAACGACCCTGTTTTCCCCGAAGCCCTATATCTTTATATTGCCAACCAAGGAAAGAGATAACCTAACCTTACTGGCATCTAGAATCCTACTGTTTTATACAACTATTTTATCCACCATAATATTTCATTCGATTCCAATGTCAAATTTTGGACAAGATATAGAGTATCCTATGATATGCATGGTCCCCTAAACCATCACATGTTTTCCCTACTATGAACCATAGGTTGATGTGTTGGCCTAAGTTAAGGATATAATTTTTGGTATATATATGCTTAGGCATGCTTAGTCGAATGCTATATTGTCCTGTGATTAAATTCCATAATTATGATGTTGATGGAATGTTCGGACATGTTGGTTACTTGTCGTACTTAATTAAATTGCTTAAAAGGATTGGATGAGTTGCCATCGGGGATGGTGTTTTGCCTCATTCTTGCCCCTAGGTGCGAGTTCTTGTCTCTAGAACCAAGATCGAGCGTGCTTCCATTGGTGGGACATATGGAATCCTTACTGACCGAATAATTTGTGAGGGGCTTGTCAAGGGTCCTCTAGTTTGAGCTTTCCATTTGCGTGTGAGTGTGTGGGTGGAAAAGAGCTCGATGAGGACGGTGGTGTTTAGGATGTGGCCGCGGGGCAGGGCGTTGGAGGCGCTGAACCTGTCCTTCCGCACACTGATGATCCTTGAGTAAGCCTCATGCATGGTAAAGGTCTAACCGCGCCCACTCGCCGGCTTTCCCCGGAAGAGAGCTAATCAGGTGAGCCGGACGGTACCAATGGGTAAATTAGTACACCCCTGCAGGGTTTAATCTTTTCGAAAAGCCGTGTCCGCGGTTATGGACGACTTGGGAACGGATATACGAGACCATAGAAAATATAAACTTAACTAAAATTTGGCAACTAGAGGTTGCAACTCAACGTGTGTGAAAAGGTTCATTTCCTCGAGGGTGATTCGAGGGAGTGCCTTGGTGGAGATGAGTGGTGGTTTCTGGTTACTATTGGTTCAATGTGAACCGAAGATAAAGGTTTACTATCTTATCCCCTTTCAAAAAACCTTCTGAGTAGTCGATTGCCATGTGTCATGTTTTGAAAAATGAAAATTAGCTTTATGCAAATTAACTACTATACAGCTTTAGAGCCGTGTCATCATTGGGCCTATATCGCCCTACTAAACTTGCGAGTACATCGTACTCAGTCTCTCTTTGTTGATTATTACTTGTTTCAGAGGAGGACGACACCGAGCAGACAGGTGGGTTCTTCGTTGACACCGACGAGTAGTCTGGGGTCACTACAAGAAATATGCTAACCTATGACCTTTTGATAGTGACTCTGAAAATATTGGTCATAGATCTATGACCATTTTGTATCATTTGGTCACTCGCTGTTTTGAAGGGTCTAAACCCGAAAATATAACGACCAAATCTGTCTAAAAGGTCATAATCGTCTTACATGAATTGGTCATAATGCAAATAACATTAATTTAATATATTTTTTCTACCCGATTACGACCAATTTAAATGGTCATTCGTATTAGTTGACAGCCAACTCAGCAGTCTCGCCTACGTGTCACTGCTTAGGTGTCATTTTTGCTTACGTGTCAATACTCAGCCATCTCACTGACAAGTGGGACCCGTTGACAGGAGGAGCACATATTGACTTGTTGACCGATCTGAACGGTGGGACACGCCATGTGACTTGTCATGTGGGACCCATCATGTTGCCATGTGGGACCAGTGGGACCCTCCATGTGACTTGTCATGTGGGACCAGTGGGACCCGCCATGTGACTTGTCATGTGGGACCCACCGTGTGACCTGTGGGACCCGCCATGTGGGACCCACCCTACTGCCATGTGGGACCCGCCTGGTCGGACCCACCGTGTGACCTGTCATGTGGGACCCATCCTGCTGCCATGTGGGACCAGTGGGACCCGCCATGTGGGACCCACCGTGTGTCATGTGGGACCCGCCATGTGGGACCCACCCTGCTTGTAACATCCCAAATTTATAATAAGAATTAACAAGACCCAAAATTCAGAACCAACAAAAACTTTTTGAAATTACTTCACTATTGATTGTGTTTTCCTGTATATTGTTCTGTTTGACCTTGTGTGACTTGTTGTTTATGTTGTTTGACTAGTAAATATTAATCCAAGAATCTAGCCCAAGTAAAATATATTAAACTTGGTGCTCATGTTATGACAAGAGTAGATTCCATATATTCTTTTTCTAATCTTATTTTGGCGAAAGTCTATTTCAATGATGTTTGATTTCAGCAACAAATAAAATACCCTTTAGTTGAGAAAGTAAAAGTATTTCCAAAATTATGTGTTCCCAAAAATATGGAGATCTATATGTTATCTCCTATCTAAAGCTAACCATGATATTTTGCATGTATATGCAACTCCCATTTTATAAACCCTGATTTCCACTCCATTTGAAAACAACTCTAGTGGGAGATATATTACCCCACATATTTCCTTTCTCAAACCTTTTTGAAAACAATTAAGTTATGAGCTGAGACATTTCTTTAAACACCATCTTGTCATAATTGAGTGTGATCATTTTTACAAGATAGTATGGTTAATCATGGAAATGGTGGTGTGATTAATTCATATGGTTTGAATTGTGTGGTCTTGGTTGTGATGTGAGTATTGTTGTGTTTTATTGCTTGATGTGTGTGATTGCTAAGCAAAGGTGTGAATGAAAAGAAAAGAAATAAAAGCAACACCACCACAGGAAATAATGGGACAAGTTCCATACAAAAATTTCCCTAAGTGAGAAATTAATAGTTTTCTTATAAACCAAAAATCAGTGGGGTGACATAGTGCTCACTCCCACTTTGCTCTAATATTTCTTCCCTCTTCAAAATATATTTTCAAAAAATCTAAATTCGCATTTCTATTTCCTTCTTCAATCTTACCAAATCACAAAATGTGCTATGATGCACTTATCAAATAAATTCCATCATAGCCCCAAAAATCCCAAACACTTATTCTTATTTTTCCACAGCAATTGCACACTTGCACCTCACCTTTTTCCTTAGCATTAAAATGCAAATAGTGGCAAATAGTGCAAAATGGTGCCTCCACCCTATATTCCAATGGTAGCCCCAAACCAGCCCTAGGCTTGTTCCCTCCTTGTCCCGCACATGTACCAGCACCCCCCCACACTTGCTGGACAGAACCCTAGCCACTCCATGCCCTAAGCACCTAGCATAAGTAGCAATGGCATGGCATAGCCATCCACCATGCCCACCTTGTCTCAACCAGCAGCAAACCTGAGAGCCACCACGTCCTGGAGCTTCCCCTTGCTCCCTAGATGCTCCCCAACTCGAGCTCCTTGCTCCAGGCCCCTCTCCCTGCCCGTAATCGTCGGTGCACTGCCGGCCGACATTCTGTCGAGCAGTTGCTGTGCACCACAAGCTCTGCATCATGCCGGCCGACCAGCACCCTCCCGAGTCGCGCCCGACCGCCAGCAGCACGCCCACACGCTCCCTTGCACCCCCCGACACGGCCCCTTGCCTTTTCCCCACCGCACGTCGCCGCCCCCGCGTGCTCCCGTGCCGCACGCGGCATGGCAAGGCCGCCCGTGCCCCCCCTCTGCCCGAGCTCGCCCCGAGCTATAAAAGCACCCCCAAGGCCTCCACACTTCACCACACGACCACCGCACCACTCCTCCTTCACCTAGAAGCCACCGGAGAGGAGCTCGATGAGCTCCATCTCGAGCCACTCGGCAGCCAAGCCGTGCCGCCGCTGTGGGTCATCTCCGGCCACGCCGCCGGTGCCCAGACGCAGCCCCCGACCTCCTCCACCGCCCTGCACCCTCGCCGCCGACGACCGCCGCCGGCAGGTAGCTTCTCCTTGCCTCCCTCTCTCTCTCCTGTTCTCTGTCCGTCGGGAGGAAGAGGACGGCTGTGAGCCGTCGATCCCTGGATCAACGGCCACAGAGCACTCCCGCCCAGATTTCGAAATCTGGAGAAAACTGCTAAGTCTGAAATCTGTTTAGAGTAGCTAACTTTGCATGCAAATTCTGAGAAATATTCCCTACCAAAATTTGAAATCTTTGCATGGTTAGAAAGAGCAAGTTACATAGATTCAAATGATAGTTTTATATTTCCAAAATAGTTAATTTAGCTCAATGGAAACATGAGGCAAAGTAGCTATGTTATGTCTGTTTTCAGAAACTTCTGAAAACAGATTACTGCTTAGGTTTTTGATCTGATCTTAGCAATTAATCTAGATTTATTTAGATGTTGTATGGCGTGTCATGTAGTATGGTTAGTGTACTGCCATGACCAAGTGATGTGAACCCCAAAATAAATTCTGTGCAAAGGATAACATCTAGGGAAGTTAGCTAATCAGTGTGCTCCACCACATGAAATAACAGGGATAGCCACTTCCCATACAAGTTTCTATGCTATCCAGAGGCCTAAAAATAGAAAACTAAAATGTTGTAGCTAGAAGAATATGCCATCTTCACAGAGATGCAAGCCATGATCATGTAGGGTAATTCCCTGATTTAAAATGAAGATGACAAATGTGCTAATTGATAAACTTAAAATGGGTAGATTTCTCTGTCAAAAATTTGATTAGAACTTTGAAATTCAATATCTTGAGATCTAGGAATCTAAAAATAGCAAATGAAAATGTTCTGGAAAGCTTATGAAATTATCTAACTAACTAAAGTGGTTTCACCCCATTTAGGTTATTAAATAAATAATGATAATCAAAATGCAACAAAAGGTATAAAACCTAAACTTGTTTGTTTCTGATACTCTACTAATCCAAATGAGGTCAAACCAATTTTCTTAGATCACATATAAGAAATACTAGCTATCCCTAACAGGATCTAACTTTTGAGTAAAATTAACTTGAGTTGTAGCAAAAAGAAGAAAACCAACCTTCTGGATTAAAACATTTATACCGGGAGTTTAATACCTCAAATTGAATTAAATCCAATTGGGTTAGCTTCTACCCATCAATAGCTATCTATGGAATTTTAGTACACATTTTTGTGATGAGCAGAACTTAAGATATGAAATTATACACAAAACCCTAATTTCTGCCATATTTGTGACACCATTAAATAATGGGTAATTAAATCAAATTGAATTCAAATTATGTTGCTTTGTGAATGCAGTAGCTATGTGTGATGCTTGAGATTGGTTGTGATGCTTGATTGAGTAGTTTGGTAATGTATGTATTGCTTGGTTAGATCATTTCTGTGTAATTAATATGACTACCTTGCTTGTTAAACTTGGTGGTCTTTAAGTAAGAATCTAGTAATATCTCTACCTTAGCTTGGTAAGATATTTAGAATTACAGAAAATAGTTGGTAGCTTAACTTTTGTCTGAAGTATTTCCTATTGAAATAAAGATGCTTAATCACAACTTTAATCAGTTAATATAAACATGAGCAGTGTGATGATTGCCAAACTTGTTTGTCAAATAATAGTCATCTCTCATGATTGTTGTTTGTTAGTAATTGCTTAATGTTTGTTGTTGGAGTGTTGTACTGTATGTTGATTGTGTTCTTTCCTTTTTACGACGTTAGATACGAACGCTATTGGAGTGAACCTTGGAAAGGATTTATTGGAGAAGAACCGGAGTTTATTTCTTTGATCAGTAAGGAGAAGTCCAGGGACTATTATGACGCTGAAAACAGGCAAGCTACTTCGCTGAGCTTGCATTTACATACCTCTAATTTAATCACATGCAAGTTCCTAAAGTAGTGGTATTGATTTTCTGAAAAGCCTTTTCACAAAGGATATGAAAACTGCTTTATCACCCTATGTAGAATGTAGAGTAGACACCTAAGACTATAGGATGGGAAAAATATGATTATTCCAAACTCCTTTTTAAAGTACCTAGTTGATGATGAAATGCCAAGTTATCGGTGTTAAAGTGGAGAAGTGATAAAGGGAGTTGTTTATAAAAAAAATGCACATTGTGTCCTAGTACTTACGTCGACCAGCCGATAATCTGTGCGACCACATCTACCCAAATATGGGAACGGGCGTAGTCATATAATTTGCTCGTGTTAGTACTGGATACCTCATCGACGGAGACGACTCCGTTATGCATGAGGGGATGAGCATGGCGACTCTAACCCCTGACCTGGGTCCCGGCAATCTGAGGGATTGAGGGATTGAAGAGCTTCGCGCTCGCCGGGCAAAACTACGAGTCCTTACATCTAGGTTCCTCGACGGGGGATCCTGTACTAGGTGTGAAGGAATGGTGGAAATCGTAAGGGCAGGGTCCTATACTAGCATGAGCAAAGGAAAGGCTATGGCCGGTGGCTCAACTTCGCATACACCTTGTATGGCGGGACGTGGCAGACACGATGAGCTACCGGATGGGTGTGGGAAAAGCGTGCTACCTCTGCAGAGGGTAAAAACTATTCGAATAGCCGAGTCCTCGGATATGGACAGTTGGGAGGCCCTACTAGACCATGTGCAAAGTTTTACAAAGATGTGCAAGTTTTGGAAAAGTTTAAGAAAAGGAAACAAAAGTGGAGATGCTGTTACCCAACTATACCAAAGAGAGTGGTATGAGTTGTTGGAAAATAAATGGACCATGATGAGACATGGTCGGGAAAAAGGAGGAGTTTTGGATAAATAAACAAAATGGTGACTTTTCGGGGAAAACCTTTTTAAAAAGGGACTTCTTACTTTTTTTAACAAACATCTATTTTCGGGAAAAACACTTTTAAAAAGAAACTCTTTACAAAGACAATTTTATGGGAAAAGGATCTAAAAGCCTTCTTTTCTTTTCCAACAAAGGCTATAGATGTTTTCGAAAAATATACAAGGGTCACGAAAAGCTATAAAATTCTTCTTGCCTTTTTCAAATAAAGTTATAGAGTTTTGAAACACAGTTTTATTAAACAAAAGTCTATCCTTCTCTTTTCAACAAAGATATAGAGGTCTTTTTCAACAGAGATATAGAGATAGAGTAATAACTAAAAGTGCTATAGGAAACAACTTAAAACTGGTGCATACTCAGTAGAGGAGTAGTTTGCGAGTACAATTCCCATTGTACTCACATTGGTTTCGTCCCTGGCTATTGTCTTAGCCAGATTTTAAGGAAGAGCAGCTTGGAGAAGGAGACGGAAATGACGTCAATGCGAACTAGGGCGCTTCCCAGTCAGTTGCCTGTAGGGTTAAGGCGAACGACTTGGGCTCCACGTTGTTTTGTTGATTTCCGCTGCAAGTACCTATTGAAGATTATGACTTCAATCAAGTAAGTATATTCTTTCGGTATTTATGGATGTTCTTGATTACCAGATGATTGTGCTCAGCGACACACTGATCATGGGATCGCTGATGTAGGCACAAGGGTATTTCGGACAACTAGTCCGGGGTCCCCACACTGCTGCCATGTGGGACCCATCTGCTGCCATGTGGGACCAGTGGGACCCGCCATGTGACTTGTCATGTGGGACCCACCTGTGAGCTGTGGGACCCGCCATGTGGGACCCACCCTGCTGCTATGTGGGACCCGCCATGTGGGACCCACCCTGCTGCTATGTGGGACCCTCCATGTGGGACCCACCCGTGTAAGCAAACAAATAATGGAATAAAACCTGCTGCTATGTGGGACCGACCCATGTAAGCAAACAAATAATGGCATAAAATGCGGTGAACGGGAATCGAACCCCCGACCTCACTCTCAAACACATGAGCTCATAACCAACAGACCACAAACATGTTTCTGTCTTGGCTATGCTTTGGCCCCTTTTATACAATACATAGAATTGCTGGGCTTGGGCCTTGGTGAGCGAGGCCATCTTTTTTTTTTGCCGAAACATTTTTGGGCTGGCTGTGCGCTCACAGTGTGTGTAGTTGGGCTGCGGCCCAACTAGCTCAGCCGAAACATTTTTTTATTCCTTTTCTTTTTATTCCTTTTCCTGTTTTCTTTAGAACTTTTGATTTTGAACTCGGAATTGAGTCAAACCAGTTTTGAAACATTTGTAAAAACGTCCTCTGTCTTAAGAGACTATTGGGGACTATTTTTATCTGAAATAAACTAATGTTTAACCCTAAGCACATATATCTTGTCGTTTCCACCTGAATCGGCAGGAATTTGTCTTTTTTACGAGAGGTAGATAGAAACTGTTTGACACGCAACCATTTGGTTAATTTTATATATTATGTGGTATAGTATTTTTAGAAAATGTATTTCTCCTAGCTTACAACATATTTTCGGTAGTTGCTTCACAAAATAACCCATTTTTTTCACTCGGAATGTGATAAATGATTTTTGTGTGCACGGAAAATGAAAACTTTATTCAGAAACATTGTTCATGGTTCCAAGATGAATGTCTATGCCTAATATGGGCACATTTTAACAAACTATTCCATGAATGTGGCCATAACATTCGTCATTTGGCTTGAAAGACATGAATCTTCATAAATGATAACTCATTTCTGAGAACACTTTTTCAATACAACTTCCGTATTACAAGTCTATATTTTTTTGTGCTAACTAGGTCACATATCATGACTCCACGCGAAGGTTTTCCATTTATTTGATTTTTTGAATTTCGTATGCCGATTTCAATATACGGTCAAACAGGCGGACATGACCGTTTGTACCTAGGGGTTGAATCTTGGGAAAATTTTGTTCTATCTCTGATGAAATGGATACTTGTGAGCCTAAAAATTAAATTTTGAAAAAATAACGGGCAAGCTATGTGGCGGCTACAGTTCAAAATCTAGCGGTTTCCAACTGAATCGGCAGGGTACCGTTTAAATGGGCATAAATAGGTAAATAGCTCGGAAATGCATGCCTTTGGGTGAATGTACATAGAATGATGTCTACTTTGTAACAAACATGTATCGGTGCCATTTTGGCCGACACTATCGGTAGCCGCTTCACAAAAAACGCTATTTTAAGCACTTGAAAAATGAAACTATGCACGTTTCAAGATGCACTTTTGTGCGCAATATGAGGTCATTTGAAGAAACTATGCAATGAATGTGGCCATAACATTGGTCATTTGCCCTAAAAGCCATGAATCTTCGTTCATGATAGCTCATTTCTGTGAACACTTTTTCAAGTTAATTGTCGTATTCCAAGTTTATATTTTTTTCTGGTAACTAGGTCACATGTAATGACTCAATGAGAAGGTTTTCCATTTTTTTGAATTTATTTGAATTCTTTATGCCTGTTTCAAAATACGGTCAAAACGGCGGACATGACCGTTCATAGCTAGGGGTTGAACCTTGCCAAACTCTTGGTGTATCTCTGATGAAATAGCTAATTTTGTATCTAAAACTAATTTTTATGAAATTCCACGAGAAAACTACGAGGCACATGTAGTTCAAATTTGACCCGCTTTCAGTTGAATCGGCAAAATTTTGTCTTTTTCAAAAGAGGTGGATTGAAACCTTTTGAGAGGCAGATATTTGGTTATTTGTACATAAAATGTGGTCTAATAATTTTAAAAAATGTAGTGCTCCCATTTTGCAACATATTTTTGGTATGTGCTTCACAAAAAAACTCATTTTTTGCACTCCGGAAATGAAAAAAATTATTTTTATGCAAGGGAAATAAAAACTTTCTTCGGCAACATTGTTCGTGGTTTCAAGATGCACGTTTGTGCGCAATATGAGGTAATTTGAAGAAACTATGCAATGAATGTGGCCATAACATTGGTCATTTGCCCTAAAAGCCATGAATCTTCGTTCATGATAGCTCATTTGTGTGAACACTTTTTCAAGTTAATTGTTGTATTCCAAGTTTATATTTTTTCTGGTAACTAGGTCACATGTAATGACTCAATGAGAAGGTTTTCCATTTTTTTTGAATTTTTTTGAATTCTTTATGCCTGTTTCAAAATACGGTCAAAACGGCGGACATGACCGTTCATAGCTAGGGGTTGAACCTTGCCAAACTCTTGGTGTATCTCTGATGAAATAGCTAATTTTGTATCTAAAACTAATTTTTATGAAATTCCACGAGAAAACTACGAGGCACCTGTAGTTCAAATTTGACCCGCTTTCAATTGAATCGGCAGAATTTTGTCTTTTTCAAAAGAGGTGGGTTGAAACCTTTTGAGAGGCAGATATTTGGTTATTTGTACATAAAATGTGGTCTAATAATTTTAAAAAATGTAGTGCTCCCATTTTGCAACATATTTTTGGTATGTGCTTCACAAAAAAACTCATTTTTTGCACTCCGAAAATGAAAAAAATTATTTTTATGCAAGGGAAATAAAAACTTTCTTCGGCAACATTGTTCGTGGTTTCAAGATGCACGTTTGTGCGCAATATGAGGTAATTTGAAGAAACTATGCAATGAATGTGGCCATAACATTGGTCATTTGCCCTAAAAGCCATGAATCTTCGTTCATGATAGCTCATTTCTGTGAACACTTTTTCAAGTTAATTGTTGTATTCCAAGTTTATATTTTTTCTGGTAACTAGGTCACATGTAATGACTCAATGAGAAGGTTTTTCATTTTTTTTGAATTTTTTTGAATTCTTTATGCTTGTTTCAAAATACGGTCAAAACGGCGGACATGACCGTTCGTAGCTAGGGGTTGAACCTTGCCAAACTCTTGGTGTATCTCTGATGAAATAGCTAATTTTGTATCTAAAACTAATTTTTATGAAATTCCACGAGAAAACTACGAGGCACCTGTAGTTCAAATTTGACCCGCTTTCAGCTGAATCGGCAGAATTTTATCTTTTTCAAAAGAGGTGGGTTGAAACCTTTTGAGAGGCAGATATTTGGTTATTTGTACATAAAATGTGGTCTAATAATTTAAAAAATGTAGTTCTCCCATTTTGCAACATATTTTTGGTATGTGCTTCACAAAAAACTCATTTTTTGCACTCCGAAAATGAAAAAAATTATTTTTATGCAAGGGAAATAAAAACTTTCTTCGGCAACATTGTTCGTGGTTTCAAGATGCATGTTTGTGCGCAATATGAGGTCATTTAAAGAAACTATTCAATGAATGTGGCCATAACATTGGTCATTTGCCCTAAAAGCCATGAATCTTCGTTCATGATAGCTCATTTCTGTGAACACTTAAAAAATGAAAAATGGATTTTTTTGTGAAACATGTAGAAATCGACATGAAATCGTTTAATTATAAATGAAATTCCTGAAAAATAACGGGCAATATATATAGCACTTGCTGTTCAATTTTTAGTCATTTCCAGCCAAATCGACATGAAATCGTTTAATTATAAAGGGCATCTATCATACTAATTTTGTAACTAATTTGGTAAATACGGTCAAAACGGTCAAAACGATTTAATTTTTTTTTTATTTTTTGATTTTTATTTATTTCTAATGGCGATTTAAAAATACGGTCAAAACGATGGACATGACCGTTCATACCTAGGTGTTGAATCCTGCAAGAATCTTGGTATATCTTTGATGAAATAGATAGTTGTGCACCTAAAAATGATTTTTCAAAAAATCACGAGTAAACTACGAGGCAACTGTAGTTCAAATTTGACCCGGTTCCAATCGAATCGGCATAAATTTGTCTTTTTGGTGAGAGGTGTATAGATACCTTATGAAACACAAAAGTTTGGTTATTTGTGCATTACATGTGGTCTAATATTTTTATAAATTATTGTGGTTCAAAGTTCTAACATATTTTTGGTAGTTGCTTCACAAAACAACCCATATTCGGCACTCGGAAAATGAGAAATGATTTTTTTGTGTAACGAAAATGAAAACTTTCTTCGACAACATTGTTCTCCATTCCAAGATGCACGCTTGTATATAATATGGACATATTTAAACAAACTATGACATGAATGTCATCATAACATTCGTCATTTGGCCTGAAAGTCATGAATCTTCGTTCATGGTAGCTCATTTCTGAGAACACTTTTTCGAGATATTTGCCATATTCCAAGTTTCTTATTTTACCTCAAAACTAGGTCACATATAATGACACATTGCAAAGGATTTCCATTATTTTGATTTTTTTGAATTCTTTATGCCGATTTCAAAATGCGGTCAAAATTGAGGACACAACCGTTCTTAGCTAGGGGTTGAATCTTGCGAAAATATTGGTTTAACACAAACAACCGTTTAGTGAACCATTAGTTTTCACTAAAAAAGTAAGAAAACTAAACTAAAAAAAACTAGTATGGGCCGGAGCCTCGGAGAAGTGGATGAGGCCCATTCGTTTCTAGGTCACGGGAGCACGCCCCTTATAAGCAGTCGCCCAGCACCACCGCCCCAGTTCTCTTCCCCCCTTCTTCTCGCCCCTGGACGCTACCGCCGCCTCCACCACCACCTCGCCCCGCCTCCACCGCCGCCTCCCTTCCTCCTTCCCATCAACTCGCCCCGTCTCCCTCACTCCCATCCATCCTCCTCTTTCGCTGCCGGCTAGTCCGGCCGCCCAGGACCTCGTGGTCACCGAATCTGGCGGCGGCGCCCCCACATCACCGCCGCCGGATCCAGGGAGGAGAGGCCGACGATCCAGGGACGAAACCTCCGCATCACGTGGTCGTCGTGGGGATGGCACCGTCGGGCTCGCGGCCCATATGAAAGGCCTCGGCGCCGGTGGTGGCACGCGCCAGATCGTTGCTTGGAGGACCTCGGATGTGGCTGCCTCTCACTCCCCTCTATCTCTCTCAATCTCTCTCTTGGTTTCTCTATCTCAATTCCTCTCTTTCTCTCTCTGTGTAGGCACCCCTGGACGCGAGGATGGAGCCTCACCGGAGCGTGGATGGAACTGACGGGAGGTGGAGCACTGCTCACCGACGCCAACTCCATCCAGATCAGCGTCGACACCATCATTGACTGGTACTAGCCTGTGGATTCCCTTCTCTCCCTCTTGAGATAGCTAGTATTTTATGCTGTCAGTTGAATGGATGAGAGTAGCAGTAGGAAAGTATTTTTCTTCAGGTGCTGTGGTGAGATTATGGCACTGTTTGCTTCCTCTGGCCATGAGACTATAGCCTATAGGTTATTAGTATTGTTGATCCTGGCCATGAGCTTGAATGATGTAGTAGTAGAACATCGTTAGGTTAATTTGTAGCACTGATGTTACTGAATTTGTATGGAGATCTGTTATGTTTTATACATTGTGCTAACGATCAACTTGATCTACATATCACACTACGGGGACATTTTATTTACTTATTTGGAACAATGCGAGTTTCCACTAACCATGTAGCTAGAGTGCAATGTGTACAGTCAATGGCAATTTTTTTTTACATGAGGTTAATATGTTTCTTTTCTCAATCATTTGTTTGATTATGTTTGTGCTCTGCACTGTGCTGAATAACATATTATTCAGTTCATTACCATATGCATCTGATGTGTTTATGTTGGCTGTTGGTGCTATTTATAAAGTATAAACTGACTAGCAGTACTGTTCTTTGATCTGTAACTTTGTTTTATAAAATCCATATTCTTTCGATGATATGATGAAGTAGTGCCTTGTTGGTATTGACTAATTACTGTATTAGGGTTTAACAGTTTTATTGCTTTCTTCCTAGGTGTGCTTGCACTTTGCAATATCTGATTACTTATTGCGGGTTATTAGATTTTTTTTTGCTTTCTTCAATAACTGACTTTCTTTAAACCTGATGGGTAAGTTATAACAGTACAACGATGACATCACACTTGATTACTTATTCAGTTCTATTTTGTGACACACACTATTACATGTGATGAGATTCTGCTGGCAAATGTAAAACCACATATACTAAGTCATATGTGGTGCTACCTGAACTATGTTACAGTAATATTTTCTTGAAACTGTTCTTTCTCAAAGTTGCCCAGTCATGGAGGTGGATAGTGCATCTCATTTATTTGTACACAATCTGCTTAAACTGTATGTTCTGTTGCTTGGCTGACTTAAAGTTTGTGTGCTTCAAATGCAGAGTGTTCATGTTCAAGGTGTGGAAACATCTACTTGCTGAACTAAGTTTAGGTCAGTGCATATGCTACAAGCATTAACGTGTTGTTTTTATTTTGGCCTTCTCTATCTATGCTACAAGTCAGGTTGTTCTTGTGGCTTCCAGGGGCACAATGCTGGAGCCGGCCGGCAAGCTAGCCTCCATGGATTCATGAGAAGGCCCCAAAGGGCAACCTAAATCAGCCACAACCCCACGCTAGTGCCTTAAGGTTCTGTGCCCCATTCCCCCCTTTCTAAATTACTGAAATGAAAATGGCTAAGCCTGTTGTATCTGCTCTTGTAACTATTGCTCGATTGGTTATGACGTGATTCACCGACAATGATGCATCTACCATCTCATAGTAAGATCTGTATCCATCCCTATATGCCTTTAGTTATTTATGGAGATTAAATGGAACAGTGAGTGATGCTAATATATTTAAAAACTTCAAGCCAAAACTATGGCATCTCTTCTTCCACCCCACTGTTATCTTTATCGCCTGATCCCCATGATGTTGTTGTTTAGAACTGATATAGTATACTTACAGATTGTTGGCAGTTAGTACCATTATTCACTGATAGCAATTCTCCTTTTGCTTGTTCTACTGCTATTTATGCACACATACTGTCTATTGTTGGTCTGTTACCAATGTCCAATGTTCTGAGGTTCTAGGATGTGTTTTACCAGTGTCTCTTTGAATATTTACTCTGCTGAATGCTCTCATGTTAGTACTCAATTTTCCTTGCTGTGTCCTAGAGTGTTTTGCCTACCTATTTGCTCGATCATTCCTTTCATTGTCATGTATTTAAATCCTTTGTGCTCTCAATTATTTATCTCTTGGCAGGCATACGTACACTCACAGGTGATGTTTTCAGAAGTTGGAAGAGGAAGACAATAAATACCTGGGATATTTTGTTCATCTACTAGTGTCTCTTTAATTATGTTGTTATTGTGTCCATGTAAATTTTCTGTTTATATGTGTTCATCTAACGTTGGGAGATGGTACTATGTAACCATAAGATGATAATTTCTGTGATGATGACTTCCATTCGACCTGGGATATATATGTTATGTGATTTGAATTCCTGTTTTGAAATGTGTTTGGGATGGATGTATTTAATTGGGCTGAACATATATTTGTTGGACAAATTAATTGGGCTGTAAAAAGGCCACAGCCCAACCAGTATTGTGCTCTTTTCTAAATTAAAATCCAGTAAGTAGAAAATAAATTAACTGAAAAAAGGCTCAGGCTGAGAAAGAAATGGACTGTTAAAAGGCCAAGGCCCATAAAATAAAATGGATGAAATATGCATTTCGGCCTGTTAATTCGACCAGAATGAAGAGATTTTTTTCCTAAATGGGCCGCATTATTGGGCTCACCCTGTGTGGTGAAGCTGTATAGAATGGGCTGATTCTGATCTATGACCTTATAATTTAGTCATAAATTTACCACGTCAGCTTCACCACGTAGGATCTGACGTGGACTGGTCAGACAGCTAATGACCAAAAAATTGGTCATAGAATTATGACCCTCTGATTTGGTCATAAACGGTTATGACCAATCCACTAAAAAGGTCATTATGGATCATTTAAGACGCTCGGTATGTGACCTTCGGTTTTTGGTCATAAAAAGGTCATAAATAAGAAATAATGACCTTTTAGTGACCAAAATGGAGGGTCGTTAACAAGCATATTTCTTGTAGTGGGTTCCCAGGTGGCAGCTTGGGACGTCGTGGAACAAGCTGGCTGGGATTTGTTTATCTGTAGGCCTCTTAGGCCATATTTTGGATCTTGTTGTATTAGACAACTACCTCGCTTCCGCATGATGTACTGTTGGGTCTGTGACCCCTGTTGTGTAATTTGTATCTTTCTCACTATATGAGTTGCTATATGCTCTTTTGTGTCGTAGAGTCTGTGATGTGCCAGTTGTTCCACAAGTCTTGATCTCTCTATTATACATTGATAGCTATGCCAGTGTTTATGGCATGATCGAGGTGTTGCATGGGAGCGGTAACCCCATGCCCTTCGATTGTGTAGCATAGCCCGTGGGTTACATAGCCTCTCTGTATAATTCTGGGGTCGGGACGCTACAAGTTGGTATCAGAGCAGGACTGCCTGTAGGAAACCCGTTCTATTGGTCGATGTCGAGTCTAGTGTTGTGAAAATTATCTATAACCTAAAAATGAGTTGTGAAAACCCTCTTAGGATTCTTTTTACTCCTTACCCAACTCACTCTACTCTGAGTTATTTTACCTCTATTTGATTTTAATGGTCCTTCTGCTCGTCAGCAGATTCTACCCTCTAGGTTCACGGGGTTGACTTCTACCTTTAGTTTACTGGTTAGCTCTGCTCGTCTGCCAAATCTAAAGCCCGAAGAGAGGAAGTGTTGTGGTTCATCAAGACATTCCCTTGCTTTAGCCCAAGATCTTGAACCGAAGGTCCCGGATTGTGCTAGGACTCTAGTGTAATGATTCATGAGGGTTGTCACCCCTTGTGAGCATTATGCTATTGTGAGTCCCAGTACATGAAGCTGATCTTTAACCCAAGATCTTTTCCGTTGAACCCTGATGTTAATTGTCAAACCCTACATCAGGTTGGCTAAAAATTGAAGTTAATCTTCAAACTAGAGATTGCAGCCGTAATTGATTTGCTCAGCAATGCTCTTCTCTGTCACTAGCTTTAGCTGGACTCTCTATCAGGGAACCATCTGAATCACGACAGGATTGCTCTTGGCGAGTTTTCCATCAATGTTTGTGTTTCCTCCAATAACACTTGTTCGTGAAACCCTTTCGGCACTAGTTGTCGGAAGAGTGCTAACCAGGGCTTCTGCAACATCTCGAGATTGTTGTTAGCCCGTTCCTTACTCTAGATCTGTCGTCCGACCTCTATCTGTCTGTTGACAGTCAAGTTTATCGTGCGTTGGTGTGTTCTGATGCATGTTATTCTTGTGGTTCGTCAAGACATTCCACTTCGGGATGTCAGGAGAAACAAACTCCGGTACCTTGTCCATCTCTCGGCCAGGTCAAGTATTGAAAATTCGCGGAGTAAGAACTTGTTTAGCTTTTGTTCCGTTCCACCTTGGAGTGTCACACTCTTTTATATCAAGAGGTCGTGCTTAGTCTCATGACGTACTTGATGAAGTTATGCTCTTACCCTTCCTTATCCATCTACCTCCGAGCTACTCGGGCTCGAGAATGTTGAGGATGCATGTTGAGGTGGTAATCGGATATTCTTAGCAAATGTTGTTGCTTTGAAATCCAAGGACTCTGAAGGCACTCTTAGCAGGTTTAGCACTTAGGTTATCAAGATTAGATCGATAGAGCTTCCAAGTCCATTCGTTCAGGTGCACACCTTCGGTCAACTGAGTTAGATTCGTGTCGAAACTCTCAAGGCCACATCTTCTCCTTGAAAAGCAAGATTCCTCTCACAACCAGTGACATGCGGTGGTTCATGATATCCTGGATGTCTTTCCAGAAGTACTGCCGGGTTGTCCCGTGACCGTGTTGTCGAGTAGTATTGGAAACTTGTCAGAACCATCTACGTGTCATCACATAGTACGTGTTCTGGATGTCGGGAGTGTCCTTCTCTAGTCCCTGTGCAATGGTTGACAGTTGTCGCCATGGGTCCGAGTGAAGTCACTTTGTCTTCCCGGGAATAACCACAAATTGGTCATGCATGTGCGGATTGTTGTTGAGCTGTAGGTTGTTACCTCCAGTACTATAAATAAGTACATGTATGCGCACCAAGCCGCTGGCCAAGTTGTTCTTGAATAAGAAGAAGATATCAGATCTCATCGTCATACCGGTGTTTCCCAATCAGGACTTAGTTGTGCTTCATTGCTTGGGGTTCGAGCTGGTTCAATTTTCTCTTCGTAGTCGTGAGCCCATGGAACTCGCGATCTAGATCGTGTCCTGAATCTTGACACTGTGGCCCATGTCTTGAGAATCTAGTGACCCTACTTTCCGTTAACTTTCGCACACTCCCCTTCAGACCTGCTAAGCCTGAAGTGTCTGCGCACCTAACTAACTCGGAACCTCAAGCGGAAATGATGGTTGGGGTTTATCAAGAGTATGACCTAGGCCTAGTTGTAACCCCGACAAGGTCGGTGTTGTGGTTCACGCACCTCACCGGAAGATCTATTCACGAGATCTCTTGGCTCTTTAATCAATCCCACGTACGTTGGGTGAATACATCAGTCCCGTTAGGGCCAAGCTTTTAACCTTATGGAAGCATTTGGTATGTCGAAATCGTGGAGTCCAGAAGATGTCCCTTCTCCTCACAGTGATTCGAATCTCTACGGTCTACACATCGGGGTGGTTCGAAGTGATGTCTTAGTCTTGGACAAAGATCCTGAACAAAGTGATCGGTTGCCCTATCTTCTGCTCGACCTTTGTTTGGTCAAGTTGTTCCTAGTTTTCCCCAATGTCTTATGGTCCTGTGCAAAGTTCATATTTCCAACACTTGGAGAAAACTTGTCCAACACCTTGAGCTATGTCTGTTCCTTCCGCCACCTCGGCATGTCATGCTTGTTACCTTATGCTCTGCAACAAGGAAGATCATCTTGGGATCGAGAAGATCGTGGAAGACACTTGTTGTCATGTTTCCCTCCTCTCTCCTTCTACTCTAGAATCTCGGGACGAGATTCCTGTAAGGGGGGTAGATTTATAACAGCCCCAGTTTGGTACCCAGAAATTTGAGCCAAATTTTCACTTTTTCTTTTCATTGCATCATGGCATACATATTTAAATTGCTAAGTTAATAAAGCAACAATTGGAAAACATTAAAAAGGGAAGAAAAACCTTCCCAAAATTTCAAACCAAATAAATTACTCAAACTGGCAAAACCAATTGTTCTTGAGTCTCCAATTGTCCAGGAAGCTCAAGGATATATTTTATAAATATTTGTCAAAGGCAATTTCTTGCCGAGCACATAAATAAATTTGAGAATTCAAAATGGGTACAAATCATTACCTAATTTTAAACCAAGTTCAACTCGTAAAAAATTCAAAATAAAATGATGGGGAGATCCCTTATAATATGATGAGCCTCCATAAATATTTTTATAATTTATTGAATTGTTTAAGTACCCCAAGTAGATGAATTTTTGGAAATTATCAAAATTGCCTTTTTTAAGCCCTATGAACAAATGTTGCTCAAAACAAATTATTTTGCGACCCCAATTTTTGTGGAGCTTCTCCATGTCATGGGGAGGCTATATGAATTTTTGCAGAATTTATAAAAATGGTTTAGTGCCTCAATTTAAATCCCTAAAGTGCTGCTCGACCTAGTTACAATGACACTTTTAAATCAGCCAAGGGGTTATGTGCAAAGTCCTCGTCTTCCTCCTGTAGCGACCGAACCGCACGACGCCGCCGCCCTCCTGCACGTCCCCGCCGCACCTACACTACCGCCATGGCCACACTACACTGCTCCCATGCGACGTGGCCCCCCCTCATGCGTGGATAAGAGCTCCCCAAAGCGCTGAGCTCCCTCTCCCCCTCACCTGCTCCCCAGTTCCCATTCCTTCTCCTCCCGAGCTACCCCGTTGCCGCCGCTCGCCGAGCACCTTGCCGTCACCTGGAGCCGCCCCGCGCAGATCGAAGCCGATGGAAGGCTCCTCCGTGACCTCCTCTCCCTCCATGCCCAAAGAATCGAGCCGGGACGCTCGGGATCGCCGTCCCCATCCTCGACTTCGTCCGCGCCGGCTGAGCTCTGCTGATCACCTCGCCGTCGTCTCTGACCTTCCCATGCCTCGCCGTCGAGCTCCACGAGTCCCTGGTGAGCTTGCGGTGCTTGCTAACCTCCTCGCGCTCCTCCTCTCCCTCTAATCACTGCTCGACGTCGCCACCGCGCGCCCGGCCTGGGAACCGGCTTGGGCCGGCCAGGAGGCCGGCAGCCTCGGGCGTATGCCAGGCCTGGTGCCCAGTCTAGGCCGGCCAAAAGGCCGGCTGTCTCGGGGGCTCGCCCCGCCTGTGGGCCGGCCTGTCCGGTTTGGAGGCCGGCCTAACAGTAAAATAAAAAAATAAAATTAAAATGATAACTAATTAAATATAGTTTCAAATTGGGCAAACAATATACCAAATTGTTCAAAAAAAGAAACTCTATCTATTAGTATCATTGTCCTGGTCTTTTGAAACTATTATTTTGCTGTTTATTAAAAATTACTAAAATGGCAAAATTAATAACAATATTGGGAAAAATCATAACTTGATAAATAAATTAACCAAAAATGGTGAATAAAATATCAAAGTGATCAGCTTGACAAATGCTATCAAACCATGCTAATATCACATCATGATCACAAAGTTTCCTTTGATGTTTTTCTTTAATTGGTTAAAAGAATTAAATTCAAATAATTATTTAATTCACGAATTATTCATTGGTACTCGGAAAAAATACAAACGATGTATCAAAATGATCAGTAAAGCAATACCTATCTATTCATGCCATCTTAATTCATATTTAAGTCACATTTTATTAATGTAATAATTCATAAACAATGTGGTCACTAAGTTAAATATGGGGTTGCTTCCAAATAATTGCACCAATTATTTGGCACTCCATTTAAATTGTAGATAAAATAAATGGTGATACCTTTGCATAAACTTGTCATGCCATCATGTGTTTGCGCATTGCACTTCAATATGTGTTGATTGCCTTGTTTCTTTTTGGTGTTTGCTTCTTCTCGTTAGAACACGAATCGAGATCGAGACGAGCCCGAAGTGGAGAGCTACAACACCGAAGGCCGACAATGGAGTATGGAGCGACAAGTCAACGACCCTGTTTTCCCCGAAGCCCTATATCTTTATATTGCCAACCAAGGCAAGAGATAACCTAACCTTCTTGGCATCTAGCATCCTACTGTTTTATACAACTATTTTATCCAACATAATATTGCATTCGATTCCAATGTCAATTTTTGGACAAGATATAGAGTATCCTATGATATGCATGGTCCCCTAAACCATCACATGTTTCCCTCCTATGAACCATAGGTTGATGTGTTGGCCTAAGTTAAGGATATAATTTTTGGTATATATATGCTTAGCCATGCTTTGTCGAATTCTATATTGTCCGGTGATTAAATTCCACAATTATGATGTTGATGGAATGTTCGGACATGTTGGTTACTTGTGGTACTTAATTAAATTGCTTAAAAGCCTTGGATGAGTTGCCATCGGGGATGGTGTTTTTCCTCATTCTTGCCCCTAGGTGCGAGTTCTTGTCTCTAGAACCAAGATCGAGCGTGCTTCCATTGGTGGGACATATGGAATCCTTACTGACCGAATAATTTGTGAGGGGCTTGTCAAGGGTCCTCTAGTTGAGCTTTCCATTTGCGTGTGAGTGTGTGGGCGGAAAAGAGCTCGATGAGGACGGTGGTGTTTAGGATGTGGCCGCGGGGCAGGGCGTTGGAGGCTCTGAACCTGTCCTTCTGCACACTGATGATCCTTGAGTAAGCCTCATGCATGGTAAAGGTCTAACCGCGCCCACTCGCCGGCTTTCCCCGGAAGAGAGCTAATCAGGTGAGCCGGACGGTACCAATGGGTAAATTAGTACACCCCTGTAGGGTTTAATCTTTTCGAAAAGCCGTGTCCGCAGTTATACGAGACCATAGAAAATATAAACTTAACTAAAATTTGGCAACTAGAGGTTGCAACTCAACGTGTGTGAAAAGGTTCATTTCCTCGAGGGTGATTCGAGGGAGTGCCTTGGTGGAGATGTGTTGTGGTTTCTGGTTACTATTGGTTCAATGTGAACCAAAGATAAAGGTTTGCTATCTTATCCCCTTTCAAAAAACCTTCTGAGTAGTCGATTGCCATGTGTCATATTTTCAAAAATGAAAATTAGCTTTATGCAAATGAACTACTATACAGATTTAGAGCCGTGTCATCATTGGACCTATATCGCCCTACTAAACTTGCGAGTACGTCATACTCAGTCTCTCTTTGTTGATTATTACTTGTTTCAGAGGAGGACGACACCGAGCAGACAGGTGGGTTCTTCGTTGACATCGACGAGTAGTCTGGGGTTCCCAGGTGGCAGCTTGGGACGTCGTGGAACAAGCTGGCTGGGATTTGTTTATCTGTAGGCCTCTTAGGCCATATTTTGGATCTTGTTGTATTAGACAACTACCTCGCTTCCGCATGATGTACTGTTGGGTCTGTGACCCCTGTTGTGTAATTTGTATCTTTCTCACTATATGAGTTGATATATGCTCTTTTGTGTCATAGAGTCTATGATGTGCCAGTTGTTCCACAAGTCTTGAACTCTCTATTATACATTGATAGCTATGCCAGTTTTTATGGCATGATCGAGGTGTTGCGTGGGAGCGGTAACCCCATGCCCTTCGATTCTGTAGCATAGCCTGTGGGTTACGTAGTCTCTCGGTATAATTCCGGGGTCGGGGCGCTACACCACCCACATGCCAGGGGCGGCCCCCTGCCGTGGCCCTAGGGCAGCCCACGGGTGGTACCCGCCCCTGCCCTGTGGGCACCCCCTCGGCCGCCTCCGACGCCTTTAAAATCATCCCCGACAAAAAAAACCTAACCCCCGAAGGATTTTCCCAAATACGCAACAGAGCTCCGCCGCCATCACCGAAAAGTTTTGGGTGTTCAGAAGGTCCCATTCCGGCACCCTGCCGGTATGAGGATCGACCGCCGGGGCCATCTCCATCAACACCGCTGCTTCCCGCGATGACGAGGGAGTAGTCCCTCACCGGGGCTGAGGCTTATACAAGTAGCTATGTGGTTATCTCTCTCTCTCCCATGATGTGATCTTCATTGTGATCATGAGCTTTGTTAGTGTAGTTAAATACATGATGTTTCCCTATGTGTAATGGATATGATGTTGTTCAAGTGGTGTTATTTAGTACAATTTCCGGAGCCACTGTTGTGATCATGGTACCTCGGTGACAGGATGGGTGCCGTGTGTGACTCTATGGATAATAGATTGGAAGGATCTTCATCATGAGTTTGTTCTTTATTATTGTTGGATTGAATAGATCATGAGGTTTCTTGATGCTTGTGTTATTGAAGAAAGAGACTATTCAATAAATATGTTGTGGTGTTTGTTAGTACTATCTTTGGATGCGGATAATGATAGCATGAAGTGTCCATAGATGTGGAATACGAACTTTAAGGTGTGCTTTTCGTAGCCCTACGCAATTCTCATCCTATTTGATCCATGAAAGAATGATCTCCGAGTAACGTCTACCATGCATGTGTTTTTGTAGAACTATTATGTGTTTAATTATGTTAATGATGTTGAGAGTAGTCACTAGTGAAAGTATGAAGCCTAGGCCTTGATTCCAAGCATTGATACACCGTTTTTAGTCACTTTTGTCACTTGTTTGCTTGCTGCCATTTTTATTACAGAATTACAAAATCACCTTTTACCATCCATATCACTTACATTTTACCATCTCTTCGCCGAACTAGTGCACCTATACAACTGACAATTGTATTAGGTGTGTTGGGGACACAAGAGACTTCTTGTATCTTAATTGCAGGGTTGCTTGAGAGGGATATCTTTGACATCTACCTCCCGTGGATTCGATAAACCTTGGGTTACTCACTTAAGGGAAATTTGCCGCTGTCCTACAAACCTCTGCGCTTGGAGGCCCAACAAGTCTACAAGAATAGAAGCATGTAGTAGACATCAAGCTAATTTCTGGCGCCGTTGCCGGGGAGGTGAGCGCTTGAAGGTATCTTCTTTAGATTCTGCAGTCATATATTTTTGTTTCTTGTTTTTATTTCACTAGTTTGGCTTATGGAACGTTGTTCTTTGAATTTGCTTTTTGAGAGTGACATCTCCACCACTCCCATGGTGGATAAGGTTACTCCACATACTGAATGTATTCCTTTCAAGATACCGATGGGGATAATTGATCGTGGTATGAGCAATTGCTATGTAGGAGATGGAGCTATACATCCTAGTTATCATCTGCTTTATATCAAAGAGTTATGTGAGTTGTTTGAGATTGCAGGTGTATCAAGAGAGG
This sequence comes from Puccinellia tenuiflora, assembly GCA_012064385.1. Lineage (NCBI taxonomy): Eukaryota > Viridiplantae > Streptophyta > Magnoliopsida > Poales > Poaceae > Puccinellia > Puccinellia tenuiflora. Next base: position 1,165,613 of record QRDG01000119.1, read on the forward strand.
TAATCAAGTGGAAATTATTTTTCTTATCACTTAAGGAGAAAGAATTGGAGTGGTATAGGCTGCTAGACAATTCTCACTTGTTGGATTGGAAGGAGCTTATGTCTCTCTTTTATTCTAAATTTTATCCTCTTCATGAAATTCATCGAGATATAAATTATATCTACAATTTTTGGCCACATGATGGAGAGAGCATTGCTCAAGCTTGGGGGAGATTGAAATCATTAATGCTTAAATGTCCTAACCATGATCTTTCCAAGGATATTATTGTTAACAATTTTTATGCAAGGCTATCTCATCATGACAAGGAAATACTTGATGCTTCTTCTATGGGTTCTTTTACAAGTAAGACGATTTATGCTAAATGGGATCTTATTGAAAAGATTCAACAAAACATTGAAGATTGGGAGATCGACAAAGGTAAAGAGTCAGGTATAAATTATGAGTATGATTGCATTAAGTCTTTTGTTGAAACTGATAGTTTTAATAAGCTTAGTGCTAAGTTTGGACTTGACTCTCATATAGTTGTTGATATCTATAAATATTTTGCTTCTCATATTAATATTCCTAAAGAGAAATGGCCTAAGCATCATGAACCTTTCAAAGACATTTGCAAACAAAATGAAATTGTTAATGATGATTGCAATATACATGATCCAATCTCTACAAATAATATTCCATATAAGCATGTTAATTTTTGTGGAGTGCATAGACCTTGTGAAAGCACTCGGGTTGAAGAAGATAAATATTGTAAGCAACATAAGCATGAAAGAACTAGCAAATGGCTTAAGGATTTATATAAATTTTCTAGAGAATTAAATGACCTCTATCCTTTTATGTGCGAACTTTGCAATGAAGAAGGTCATTTTAATTTCCAATGCTCGTACTTTAATGATAGAATTATTAGTCAGTTTTGTGATAACCTGATCACCTCTAGTCTTTATGATGAACTTAATTTATTTTTGGGGTGTGAAGAGTTGTCAGAAAAAACTTCTTGGTTAGATAGTAGTACTTTTGGGAAAAATAGCATTCTCAAGTGAGCTTATCATTATTGTGTTGTGAATTGCCGTGACAATGCTTACATTGCAAAAATTAGAAAGAATATCACTTCACCAAAGTATAAAAGGACATATGTTTCTTATTTTGCCAATAATGAAAGGGATAGATTCTCCCAAGTTTCTCCTATCTTTTCTAATAATGAATCAGATTATGTGGAGAAGCTCCCTTTCCAACCACTCCCTCCTAAGGTGGTGAAGAAGAAGAAGAAGAAGAAGAAGAGAGGGGGGAGTAAAAATAAAGAGGAAACAGTATCATCCCCTAAGCATATTTCTCCCATCATGGTTGTTCCTAATGAGCATGAATCAAAAATTATTGAAGATGATCCACTTAATTGTATTCATTATTATCTTGATGTTAAGTCTATAAGCACTATTGAAGAAGATTATGTTATGCCTGTTACTTATTGTGATGATCATGATTAGGAAAATAATACTACTTATGATCTCGAAAATCTTTTTGGCACCAATTTTGAAAATGATGATATTGATAATTGTTATACTGTTGGGAATATTCATGTTTCTTCTAATCATAGTGTAGAAAACCCCAAGCTTGGGGATGATGGGTTTGAAAATCCTTTTGGTATTGAAAGTCATGATGATTTGTTTACAAAAATATATGCTTGGAAAGATGACTATCCCTTTGCTTATGATGATATTATGCCTCCAATTTTTCATGATTATTGAGATGATAACTATGCCATAAAGAATGATTTTAATCATCCCTACTGAACATCATCTTTCTAATACAAAATTAGTCTATCATGTCCAAGTTCTATATGATAGTCCTACTCTCAATGCTACTAATAATAAAGATTTTACTTATGTGGAGAGTAATAATAATACTTTTATGCATGTGAATCATGAGAAAAATGCTTTATGTGATGGTTATGTTATTGAGTTTTCATATGATTCTACTGAAAGTTATTATGAGAGAGGGAAGTGTGGTTATATAAATTTTCATCTTATGAAGTTTCCCCTCTTTATGTTGAAGGTTTTAATGTTGCACTTGCTTTGTCTTCCTATGCTTAATGCTTTATGCTCCAATGATTTATTTTCTTACAAGATTCCTATGCATAGGAAGAGAGTTAGACTTAAATTTGTTTGATATTTGCTTCATGATGCTCTCTTTTGCGTTCCAACTCTTATTCTTATGAGAGCATCATTAAAATTATCATGCCTAGCTAAAAGGCTTAAAAGAAAAGCGCTTGTTGGGAGACAACCGATCTTTTACTTTCAGTTTTTTTTTTCTTGAGTCATGAAGTTGTTGCCTCTGTACCAACTTCATTGTATCTTTTTGTTTTGGTTTTTTGTGCCAAGTTTAGCCTCTAATGCATTGAAAGTGCGAGCTGTTGTTTTGCTGTCCAGAAACAGATTTTTGTCCTTCACTGTTCGAAAATCTAGAAAATCCCTGAATTTTATCTTTTTCTGATAATTTTAGACAACAAGCCTGATACTTTTATCCATCTTTCTTTACTTTTGAGTTTTCTGATTTGAGCAACAGAATGGCCTCGAAAAATTCAATCTTTATAGGCTATTCAGTTTTTGACAGATTCTGCTTTTATTTTGTATTCGTCTCTTTACTATCATCAAATGTGATACTCTTGAGGAGGAGTGCCACATTGAGGCTTAGTAGACAGTAGCTAATACCCAATAAAGTTGTTTGCAATTTGTCTTGAGTTGAACACATATGTATTTTTAATTTATGAGCACTAACCCTCTAATCAGTTTATGAGAAGTTTTGTGTGAAGGGAGTTTTTAAGTTCCAAAGAAGAGGAACATGAAGAAATTAAAGATGGATCAAAGCTCAAGCTTGGGGATGCCCCCATGGCACCCCCTCTGAATATCAAGAACCATCAAGCGTCTAATCTTGGGGATGCCCAAGGCATCCCCTCTTCTTCATCGACTATCATGAGGTCGTCTTCATTGAACTAAGTTTTTATCACTTTACATATTATGTGCTATGCTTGGAGCATCTTTTTACTTTCAGTTTTGTTTTTTTGTTTGCTGGTCATATGCTTGTTGGATCCTTGCTTTGTTTGTGTGGGAGAGAGACACGCTCCGCTTTTTCATTTGAATACTCCTGCGCTTCGCTTATATCTTGTTGAGTATTCTTAGCTACTGTTTGTTTGCTAGTAAGCTCTCACTTTTAGCTTTTATCTTGTTTAGAGCTGCTAGTAGTTGATATTAAACTCAATTGTTCTTCACTTATATTTGTTAGAGAGTTGTTTTGGTTGCTTGGTTGATTTGTTAGAATGATAAAATGCTATGCATGTGATATTGGAATGAAACGAAAGCCTGCATAGTATTGTAGATCATTGTGTGGATAATTGATACTTCTCTTTTGTTTTGAGATATTAAGATGAATGCTTAAACTTGCTGGTTATTTGAGTAGAATTGATTAGTAAAGAAATACTGTTAAAAACTTGAAACTGTGTGGTGTTTCGTAGTTGTTAATTCATTAAGCTAATCTTTCCATCAAAAGAATTGTTTGGTCAACATTGGAGACGATGTGGAGCTTTTATGGTTATGATTGATAAATGTCTTATGCTACTCTGTTACCGGTTAATTTTAGATGTTTGCTTCAAATACCTTCTTTGCTAAGCCCAAAAATTCGTACTGAGTGTATGGTTCACTCGTGCATCCAAATCCCAAAGCCAAACTATCTTGCCAGCTGAGTCCACCATATCTACCTATGCATGGTATTTCCTGCCATTCCAAGTAAATTTGTCATGTGCTATCATTAAAAATTCAAAATACTCCTTTTTGTGCCTCTGTTTTTAATCTCATGAGGGAGCAGTAGAGAGCTAGATATAACTCGTGACGAGCAAGGTCATTTCCCCCCTTTCACCCGGTGTCGATGGATTACGTCTTCACTTGAATCAACCCGAGAGCAGCTTAAACAAAATATAAATATAACTCACCATTCTCCTCCGCGCAATGAAAATCTGAGAAATCAGCTCAAAACATTGGACAGTGGTGAAACCAAGGAGAAAGAGGAGCGTACTCGCTCCTCTAAAAACCAGCTGCTCTCACAAGTCTAAAAGCCTTGCTTGTTATGGGGGACTAGATAGCTTCTCTGTTGTGAAGTCATTGACGAAAGCATGCATGTCTCAAAATTGTTTTACTTCTGTTTCATAAAAAAACAAAAAGCTCTAGCACATGACTAATCCCTGCTTCCCTCTGCGAAGGGCCTTTCTTTTACTTTTAATGTTGAGTCGTTTTCCTCTTCCTTCTATCTCCACCAAAGCAAACATCTAGCATTGACCATGGGTATCATTGATCATATTGCATTGTCAGATTAAACATGAATCTTTATATTGACTTTACCGTTGGAAGTTGAAGCTTTTTGCTAAAACTTGCAACTTCTTTGTTTTCATTATCAAACACTTTTGTCATGGAATTGTTAACTTTGAGAATTAATCAAATATGTGGATCACATTGCTTTCATGTCTTTAATGTACTATTTATGAAAGGTTTTGCTTGAATGATTTAACTTGGTTATTCATTGCTTTATTGCTATCAACTATAGAAAATTGTTTTGCATCACTTCACTCACATCCTATGCTTTACATTACTATCTTGATCATGTTTGTGTTGGTTGCATGTCCCATCAAAAATTATTTTGTTATCACTTACCTACTCGAGGACGAGTAGGAGTTAAGCTTGGGGATGCTCATACGTCTCAAACATATCTATAATTTTTGAGTGATCCATGCTAGTTTTGTGATGTTGTCACATGTTTTTGCTATCATATTACATCATTTTTATGCATTTTGTCGGACTAACCTATTGACAAGATGCCCAATTCCAGTTTCCTGTTTTTTTCATGTTTTTGTTGCAGAAAGTTACTTCTGGAAATATTCTCAGAATTGGACGAAAATTTACGGGGATTTTTTATTGGACAAATGAAGACCGGAGCAAAAAGGGCGACCTGGGGGGCCACCCACAGGCCAGGGGCGGCCCCCTGCCGCGGCCCTAGGGTAGCCCGCGGGTGGGACCCGCCCCTGCCCTGTGGGCACCCCCTCGGCCGCCTCCGATGCCTATAAAATCATCCCCGACGAAAAAACCCTAACCCCCGAAGGATTTTCCCAAATACGCAACAGAGCTCCGCCGCCATCACCGACAAGTTTTGGGGGTTCAGAAGGTCCTGTTCTGGCACCATGCCGGGACGGGGATCGACCGCCGTGGCCATAGCCATCAACACCGCTGCTTCCCGCGATGAGGAGGGAGTAGTCCCTCACCGGGGCTGAGGCTTATACAAGTAGCTATGTGGTTATCTCTCTCTCCCATGATGTGATCTTCATTGTGATCATGAGCTTTGTTAGTGTAGTTGAATACATGATGTTTCCCTATGTGTAATGGATATGATGTTGCTCAAGTGGTGTTATTTAGTACAATTTCCGGAGCCACCGTTGTGATCATGGTACGTCGGTGACAGGATGGGTGCCGTGTGTGACTATGGATAATAGATTGGAAGTATCTTCATCATGAGTTTGTTCTTTATTATTATTGGATTGAATAGGTCATGAGGTTTCTTGATGCTTGTGTTATTGAAAAAAGAGACTATTCAAGAAATATGTTGTGGTGTTTGTTAGTACTATCTTTGGATGCGGATAGTGACAGCATGAAGTGTCCATAGATGTGGAATACGAACTTTAAGGTGCGCTTTTCGTAGCCCTACGCAATTCTCATCCTATTTGATCCACGAAAGAATGATCTCCGAGTAACGTCTACCATGCATGTGTTTTTGTGGAACTATTATGTGTTTAATTATGTTAATGATGTTGAGAGTAGTCACTAGTGAAAGTATGAAGCCTAGGCCTTGTTTCCAAGCATTGATACACCGTTTTTAGTCACTTTTGTCACTTGTTTGCTTGCTGCCATTTTTATTACAGAATTACAAAATCACCTTTTACCATCCATATCATTTGCATTTTACCATCTCTTCGCCGTACTATTGCACCTATACAACTGACAATTGTATTACGTGTGTTGGGGACACAAGAGACTTCTTGTATCTTAATTGCAGGGTTGCTTGAGAGGGATATCTTTGACCTCTACCTCCCGTGGATTCGATAAACCTTGGGTTACTCACTTTAGGGAAATTTGCTGCTGTCCTACAAAACTCTGCGCTTGGAGGCCCAACAAGTCTACAAGAATAGAAGCGTGTAGTAGACATCACTGCTGTACCTAAATGGGAAGCTATGGAGGCCGAGATGAGAGGTAGAGGGATCATTCCAGGTACAGATGGATGGCCCGAAAGGTCAAAGCACTGGTGGTACGGGCATGGGGGAAGGTTGGACCCAGAAATAGGGGTGACAATTTTTGAGGAGAAAATTTTAATACCCTCCAGAGCAATTGTTCAAGCAATGGCCGATGGTCAAGCGGGATTGTTCCGGTCCGAGAGAGAGAACGACGATCCGACACACGCCATCGAGAATCCTGAAAAACTAGGACGAACACGAGGCAAAGGCTCCAGTGTTTCGTGGAAGGAAGGGTTTCCCGAATACGATGACAGTTACAGAAGCCGTCAGAGAAAGAAGGATATAGAGACAGACCGGATCGGGAAGACAGAAATGGACTAGGGAAGATGAAGAATTTAGTGGAAGCACTTAGCCAGCAAAGGTCATCTCATCCGCAAGAAGATCCTGCAGATAAAAATAACAATAGCCAGCGGAGAAGCAGCGTGGCTTCCACGGCTGAGGTCTGGGCTGATGATCATGCACTGATGGATGATGCACCAGCACCTCTCTACCCCGTGGATGATGTCGGGGAGATGAAACATTGTGTGCTAAATCAGCCAATGAAGAACATGTCCTTCAAGGTGGCGGTCGGCACTGCTTTACCTTGTCTACCTGGAGCACTCCACCATGGGCATCCGATTCCAGCTGGCTATGCTCGTGTCACGGTGGATCACCTAGTGGAGGGGTATGAGGACCTAGAGATTGACATCGCTACACCTGAAGGGGATACGAAACTAGGAGATGTCAAACGTCATATCATTCTATGGCAAAGAAATACATCAAGTTTCCAGGCTCCGCGCCAAGGCCACCGACACGTCAGCCAACGCCGCCCCCTAGTCCACCTTCGGCGCGTCAGCCAACGCCTCCCCCTAGTCCACCTCCGGCGCGTCAGCCAATGCCTCCCCCTAGTCCACCTCCGACGCGTCAGCCGATGCCTCCCCCTAGTCCACCTCCGGCGCGTCAGCAGGGGCTAAAGCGGAAGAACATGGCCACCCCTAGTACTACTCAGAGAAAGACTCCAAATCAGTCAAGGATACCCACCGCGCCAATAAAGCCTCTTCCCAAGAGACCTTATGACATGACTGTTGAGGAAAAAAAACTGATAGTGGATGCCCAAGTCAAGACCCATTTTGCACCGAAAATGCCCGATCCAAAGCCGGTGTATGATGAAAAAGCCAAATAGTGGGGTAAGGAATTTCTTGAGCAACCAGCACAATATAAGATGAATCTGAGATCAGACTACGACCGCGAACTTATTAAGCAAATGAGATTGAAGTCTGAGAAGAAAAAAACAAGTGCAAAAAGCGGGAAACAAATTCCCCAGCTCGGAGAACAGAACCATCAATCGGTCCCCCCCGCTCATAGTGTGTTTTTCCGATATCGACAAGGAATTCAGAGCCGTTATGGATAAGGACTTCCAATTATTGGACCCCAGAGCCATAAGTGCTGCTAGACAAATGGGTATAACTATAACGCAGGCCAAAGAAAATACTGACGCATTTGGTATGTCTATTGGTCAACTGTTAGGCTATGACAAGCGCCAATGTGTGAGATGGCACGGCAGTATGTCAAAGGTCAGCCTCTGGTCAGTCATGTGGAGGAAACACAGCTATCAACAAATATGCGAATGCTGCACAATTGGTACATGACGGTAACAAGAAAGTACTCGAAAGAATGGCTTTCGCCGGATGTTAGAAAGGAGTATCACTTCAAAGATTACTTGATATATATTCAAATGAACGAATTGTTTCAGTTATACAATCAGCACGCCCTCGACAAATCTATCCTCGGTTGTTAATGTCTGTAAGTGGTTTATTTCTGTAATTAATGAAGTCTGTAGCTCAGCTCGTTCATTGCCTGTAATATATTATCCTGACTAGCTATATTCTTTTATATGCTATTATGCAGAATGAAGATGCTCGAATGCAAAAGAAATAATGTCTATGACAATGGGTTCATTGACCCATATATCGTCAATGAACATACGTTACACGAGCACCACAAAGACGTGGAGCATGATATGTACACCTTTTTAGTTGAGAATCATTTCTGTAAGGAAATACTATTTCCTTACAACTTGAAGTGAGTGTTTCTATCTTGTACACATTCTTTTTTGCTTACTCGATGTTAAGTGTAATTGATGAGTTATGCAAATGTAAACGTCCACAGTTTTCACTGGATTTTGCTAAGCATTGAACCTGACAAGTCCCGAGTTGAAGTCATGGACTCATTAAATAGGGACGAAAAGAAGTGGAGCGACATGAAAGCAATGCTCCAGAAGTAATTTCAATCATTATCACGTTATATCGGCCTCTTTTGTTCATTTCCTGATATCCAGTAATTAATAACTCCTTTGTTCATTTTCTTTGCCGAGCAGGTGTTGGACACGATTCAAAAAGAAAGTACAAGGTCCATTCGACGACGTGCTAACTTATAAAACGGTGAAGGGTTTGGAGCAGCCACGGGGGACTCATTTATGTGGATTCTACGTTTGCGAGTACATTCGGTCGATGACCAGTGAGCGGAAAGCTGATACGAGCTTACTTTAAGTACATAAACAATATTCATAGTTTTATTTTATTACCATCAATTGTGTTCAGTTTCATTCAACTTATAGATATATATCCATATTTATCTCCTTCTTAAAGATCATGAATATACGGGAGAAGCTCCTACCAGACGAGCGCATACGAGGAATTCAAGAGGAGTTGGCGGTATTTCTGTTGAAGGAGGTCATTGATAGCAAGGGAGAACATCATGCGGAGGACGATGAACTAATTTAGTGATCTCCATGTAATTAAATAGTTGTATATATCAAATTGTACATATGTATGCTCGCAAGAGATCGAATATTATATATATGCATCAACGTGCGTACTGTGTGTATGTAGTAGCGTATAATATGTGTACGGAAACATGTTTGAAATTAAATGAAACAGAAATTGAAAAAGAAATGAAATGAAAAACACAAAATCCGGCCGCGGCAGAGAAATAGCAGAAAACCCTGCCGCGGCAGGACATGCTTTAGTCCTGGTTCGTGTTTCAACCCGGGACTAAAGGTCCTCCAGCCCGCAGCGCTGCGCGCAGCCTCCTGGACGGCCTTTTTGTCCTGGGTCGTGGCAAACCGGGACTAAAGGGGGGCCTCTAGTCCCGATTAGCTAGTCACGGATGGAAATCCGGGACTAAAGCCAGTTCCAACCCGGGACTAGAGGCCCGTTCTCCACTAGTGAGAACTCGGGTCCTAGGAGACACTAGCAGAACAAATCACCACGATTGGCCTTCTGCCGGTGCCTTATCTTTATTAATTATTCCCATCACCAAACATTATAGATTAACATGTGAATTTAACCCAAATATCATATTAAAGCATAACTATAACAAGACTCGAGCAAAACAAAGCTAAGCATGCGTTACGACCCGTAAAGGCCAACAAGGTAAACAAACAACATCTTAATTGGATGTGGAGGTGTGGCTATGTAACAGCCCCAGTTTGGAACCTGAAAAATACGAATAATTTTTCCACTTTTTGCATTCTCATGTTTACATCATGGCAGATGTTTTAAATTGCTAAAGTTGGCCAAACCCAATTGGAAACAATAAAAGGGGGGAAACCAAACCTTCCCAAACCTCCAAACTAAATGCAAATTGCTCCAACTAGCAAAACAAAATATCCTTGAGCTTCTATATTTGTCCAGGAAGTTCCAACAATGCATTTACATAATTATTTGGCAAGGTCAAATTCTTGCCAAACAATTAGATTAATTGGGTCTTCAAATTTGAGTTAAACCAATTCTTATTTTGGAAACCTAATTAACATTTCAAAAATTCAAAATAAAAATATGGTGAGCTGCATTATCTTATTAGGAGCCACCATGTTTATTTTCATAATTTTGTGAGTTGTTTAAATACCCCAAATAAATTGTCAAAGTCACCTGTTTTCAAGTTATGGAAAAACAGAGGAAGGAAAAAGGAGCCAGGGGGTTTTGTGCAAAACCATCATCGTCCTCTCCTGTAGCTCGCCGCTATAGCGACCGAGCCGCTCCTGCGCGTTCCCGCCGCACCTGCACTGGCGCCATGCCGCCGTGGACCCTGCCGCGCTTGGTCAAGGAGGACCCGACGCCCACGACGCCCTCTCTCCTCTTCCTCACTTGCTCCCCTGCTCTTCCCTCTCTCTTGTCTCTCTCCCGAACTCCACCGTTGCCGCCGCTCGCCGAGCACCTTGACGTCGATTGTGAGCTCCCCGTTCGGATCGAAGACCACCGGAGGCTCCGCCGCGTCGTCCTCTCCCTCCCCACCGGCGGAATCGAGCCGGGAAGCCCTCTACCGTGGGCACGCCGTCGCCCCCTTCCGCGTCGGCCGAGCTCCGTCGAGCACGCGCGTGTCGCTGTTAGGCCACCCCGACCCTCGCCGTCCGCTCCAACACCACACGGGTGAGCTCCGCATCCGATCTGACCTTCTCCCTCTCCCACCCCCTTTGTAACACCGCCGCCGTGCGCCACCGTCGCCGTCGGTCACCACTGCGCTGCTCCGGTCGTGCCGGCCTGGGGATCGGCCTAGGGCGGCCACGAGGCTGGCAGCCTCAGGCCCATGCCCGGCCTGGGAACCGGTCTGGGCCGGCCGGGAGGCCGGCAGCCTCAGGCACAGGTCCGGCCTGGGTCGGCCAGGAGGCCGGCCGCCTCAGATACATGCCCGGCCTGGAAACCGGCCTGGGCCGATCTGGAGGCCGGCCCAATAGTAAAAATATTTAATTAATTAAATTAAATTAAATAATAACTAATTCAATATTGTTTCAAATTTAGCAAACAATATACCAAATTGTTCAGAAAAACAAACCCTACATGTGAGTATATTTGTAATGGTCTTTTGAAACTATTATTTTTTTGTTTATTAAAAAATACTAGAATGGCGAAAATAATAACAATATTGGGAAAATCATAACTTGATGAATAATTACCCAAAATTTGCGAATAAAATATCAAAGTGCTCAGCATGAAAAATGCTATCTAATTATGCTAATATAAAATCAGGACAACAAAGTTTTTCGTTGAAGTTATTCTTTAATTGGTTAAAATAATTAAATTCAAAAAAAAATTATTTAATTCACGAAATATTCATCGGTACTCGGAAAATTCCAACCGAGGTACCAAAACGATCAGAAGAATAATACCTATCATTTCATGTCATGTTCATGCATATTTGAGCCACTTCTTAGTAATGTATTAATGTATAAGCAATGTGGTCACTAAGTCAAATATGGGGTTGCTTCCAAATAATTGTACTAATTATTTGGCACTCCATTTAATGTTGATAGCTAATCCAAATGATGATAATGTTGCATGAACTTGACATGTCATCATGATTGTGCATTGCACCTTGTCTTCATGTTATTTATTTGTTCTTCTTCTATTGTTTGGGTATCGATAGATTCCGGAGTCGAGGTTCCCTCCTCATACCCCGACGATCCGTACTACACGCCCCGTCAGCAAGGCAAGAGATAACCTAACCTTCTTGGCATATAGCATCCTATTGTTTTATACAATTATTTTATCCACCATAATATTGCATCCGATTCCAATGTCACTTTTGATCAAGATATAGAGTACCCTATGAATTATATTGTCCCCTAAACCAATACATGTTTCCCTACCTATGAACCATAGATTTGATGTATTGGCCTGAGATAATTTCATATCGGTTGTATATATGCTTAGCCATGCTTAGTCAAATGCTTTATTGTCCAGTGATTTAATTCCATAATTATGATGTTGATGGAATGTTCGAACATGGTGGTGGATAATTAAATTGCTTAAAAGGCTTGGATGAGTTGCCATCGGGTATGGTGTTTTGCCTCATTTCTTGCCCCTAGGTGCGATTTCTTGTCTCTCGAACCAAGGTTTGAGCGTGCTGCCATCGGTGGGAGTATGGGGTCCTTACTAACTGAATAACTTGTGCGGGCGTAGCCAAGGCTCCTCTAGTTTGCGCTTTCCATTCGCATGTGCATTGCAGGTGGAGGATGGCGCGAAGAGGGTGTGGTGGTGTTTAGGATGTGGCGATGGGGGCAGGGGCTGAAATAGGCTGGATAAACTTGTCCTGTCGCCACAGATGACTCTTGGATAGTCTCACGCGAGGTAAAGGTTTAACCGCGCCCACTTGCCAGCTTTCCCTGGAAGAGAGCTAATCAGGCGAGCCGGACGGTACCAATGGGTAAATTAGTACACCCCTGCAGGGTTTAATCTTTTCGAAAAGCCGTGTCCACGGTTATGGACGCCTTGGGAACGGATTACGAGATCATAGATAACTTTTGAACTTAAATAAAATTTGGCAACTAGAGGTTGCAACTCAACGTGTGTTAAAAAGGTTCATTTCCTCGAGGATGATTCGAGGGATTGCCTTGGTGGATATGAGTGGTTTCTGGCTACGAGTTGGTTCAAGGTGAACCGAAGATAAAAGTTTACTATCATATCCCCTTTCGAAAAACCTTCTGAGTAGTCGATTGCCATGTGTCATGTTTTGAAAATGAAAATTAGCTTTATGCAAATTAACAACTATACAGCTTTAGAGCCGTGTCATCATTGGGCCTATATCGCCGTACTAAACTTGCGAGTACGTCGTACTCAGTCTCTCTTTGTTGATTATTAATTGTTTCAGAGGAGGACGACACCGAGCAGACAGGTGGGTTCTTCGTTGACATCGACGAGTAGTCTGGGGTTCCCAGGTGGCAGCTTGGGACGTCGTGGAACAAGCTGGCTGGGATTTGTTTATCTATAGGCCTCTTAGGCCATCTTTTGGATCCTGTTGTTTAGACAACATATTTGGCTTCCGCTTGATGTACTGATGGGTCTGTGATCCCTGTTGTGTAATTTGTATCTTTCTCGTTATATGAGTTGCTTTATGATCTTTGTGTCGTACAGTCTGTGATGTGCCAGTTGTTCCACAAGTCTTGATCTCTTTATTATACATTGATAGCTATGCCAGTGTTTATGGCATGATCGAGGTGTTGCGTGGGAGCGGTAACCCCATGCCCTTCGATTGTGTAGCATAGCCTGTGGGTTACATAGCCTCTCTGTATAATTTCGGGGTCGAGGCGCTACAGGCTATATCATGGCTGCCAGGTAAATATGCAAATAGGATCGGGACACAAGCATTGTAACATAGGGCTAGTAAGGAACAAAAGGTAGAAGACGGAAAAACGAGCAAAGATAGCGAGGGAGTACTACTTGCCTGCAATCCGGTAGAGATAGCAGAACCTGTTGTTGCTCACATCAACTCAATGGCCTATCCGCGAAGAAGCAACGAACACTGGACAACGCAAAAATGCATCTTACTCTACGGCAAAAGAACCGCATGTAGATGACATGAATGCATGACATGGCAAAATGCAACTTAAGCCAATTCAAATGAAACCGAGATTCCGACATTTAATTATATAAGGTTCAAGTTAGTTTTCTAACGCTCAAAATTAAATGTTATTAACAAGTCTAAACAATGCATGGGTGAGCTACTCAAAATTAAATGGAATGGGGACATTATTTATATTATTGCCCTCATATTCCATATTTAATTATTTAGTTGTTATTATATCTACAAACAACAATGAAGGTGCAAGCTATATGATGTAAACATGGATGAGCATGGCATATTCAAATTCCTTACATTTTTCTGAACAACTTTCATATATAACATTTTTAGTTTGCACTTATAGATTAGAAGGTATGATTTAAAACATAATTTGCAAAAATAATAAAACAATGAAAAGGGCAGGGAATTGTTCGGCCTATGATTCGAACTTGGGCCATCTGGGAAAGGAAGCAGGAGCACTGCCAATGGGCTGGCTCGGTGTTGGTGTTTGGATCGGAAACTGAAACTACATGAAGAGAGGACACCGGGTTAACTGAATTTGGAACAGAAAGATGCAGACTTTGGGCTCCGCTGGAGGACGGTGACGACGGGAGAATGAGGCCGGCGACGACCAGAATCTAGAGGCGCATGGGGCAAGCGGTGAGAGGGTGTGGACGTGCGCGTGTAGGTGCCTAAGGGGAGAGGGGAGCAGAGCAGCAGCCGCAGCAGCACGTGCGCGTGGACGGAGCCAGCAGCCATGGCCGTAGCGGCCATGCAGCTCGAGCAAGAGCGTGATGGCACCTACTGTGATGGGCCAGGAGGGGAAAGAGAGGAAGGCTGCGCAGCTCACCGAGGAGAGGTCGATGCAGAGCTCGAGAGGACGGAGGAGAACGGAGTCGACGCCGAGGAAGAAGGTGACGAGATTGAGGAAGAACTCCCCGGCTGTCGCACTGAAGATGATGAAGAAGATGACGTCCCAGGGCAGATCCTCTCTTGCTGCTGCGTCGGTATTGAGGCAGACGACGCCGTGGTGCGGTTCCCATGCTCGGACGTCCTTCGCGTCGACCACGTCGTCGGCTTGGTTGAGCTTCTAGGCGCCGGTCATGGAGACTCTCGGGAGAGGTGGAAGGAGGTGGTGTAGCGCCCCGACCCCGGAATTATGCAGAGAGGCTATGTAACCCACAGGCTATGCTACACAATCGAAGGGCAGGGGATTACCGCTTTCACGCAGCACATCGATCATGCCATAAACACTGGCATAGCTATCAAAGCATAATAAGGAGATCAAGACTTGTGGAACAACTGGCACATCACAGACTCTACGACACAAAAACCATATAGCAACTCATATCTGATGAAGATACAAATATTACACACAAAAGGTCACAGACCCAACAATTCATCATGCGGAAGTGAAGTAGTGTTGTCTAGTACAACAAGATCCAATATGGCCTAAGAGGCCTACATATAAACATAACCACATGCCAGCTTGTTCCAACGTCCCAAGCTGCCACCTGGGAACCCTGAACTATTCGTCGATGTCCAGGAAGAAACCACCTGGCTGCTCGGTGTCGTCCTCCTCTGAAACAAATTATAAAGGCAGCAAAGAGAGACTGAGTACAACGTACTCGCAAGTTTAGTAGGGCGATATAGGCCCAATGCTGACGGAGGCTCTAAATTTGTTTAGTAGCTATTTTGCATAAAGCTAATTTTCATTTATAAAAGTATAATTGACTCAAATGGCACCGTCTACTCAGAATGTTTTCTCAAAAGGGGATAAGAGAGTAAACTTTTCATCTTTGGTACTCATCGAGCCAACTTGTAGCCAAAATCATCTCTCATCTCCACCAAAGGCACCCCCTCGAATCACCATTGAGGAAATGAACCTTTTATCACACGTTGATTTTTCAACCTCTAGCTGCCAAATTAATTAGGTTAATATTCTCTATGATCTTATCGTCTATTCCCAAGTCGTCTATAACCGCGGACACGGCTTTTCGAAAAGATTTACCCTGCAGGGGTGTACTAATTTACCCACCGGTACCGTCCGGCTCACCTGACTGGCCCTCTTTCGGGGAAGGCCGGCGAGTGGGCGCGGTTAAACCTTTACCTCGCGTGAGACTATCCAAGAATCATCTGTGGCTACAGGGCAAGTTTACCCAGCCTATTTCAGCCCCTGCCCCCATCGTCACATCCTACACACCATCATCCTCATCATTTTCTTTTCAACTCACACACCCACACGCAAATGGAAATAGCAAACTAGAGGACCCTTGGATACGCCCGCACAAGTTATTTAGTTAAAGGGGATTCCATATGTCCCCACCATTGGAAGCACGCTCGTCTTGGTTTAAGAGGTAAATAACTCGCACCTAGGGGCAAGGATGAGGCAAAACACCATCCCCGATGGCAACTCATCCAAGCCTTCTTAGCATTTAATTAAGGTACCACAAGTAACCACCATGCCCGAATCATTCCATCAACATCATCATGATGGAATTTAATCAACGGACATACTAGCATTTGACTAAGCATGGCTAAGCATATAAATACAACAATTATATTCTTGTCTCCGGCCAACACATCAAACCTAGGGTTCATAGGTAGGGATACATGTATTGGTTCGGGGGAAGACATGCATACATAGGATAATCTAGCATTGACCAAAATTGTCATTGGAATCGCATGCAATATTATAGTGGATAAAATAAGTTTATAAAAGCAATAGGATGCTAGATGCCAAGAAGGTTAGGTTATCTCTTGCCTTGCTGCCGGGACGTGTAGTACGGCTCATCGAGGTAGGTAGGGGTGACCTCAACTCAAGAATCTATTGATACCCAAGCAAGAATAGAAGAACAAAATAAATCACACGAAGACAAGGTGCAATGCATAATCACATGATGACATGACAAGTTTATGCAAAGATATCAACATTTAATTTATTTGACAAATTAAATGGAGTTCCAAATAATTAGTGCAATTATTTGGAAACAACCCCATATTTATCTTAGTCACCACATTATTTGTAAATTAGTACATTATTAGAAAAGTGGCTCAAATATGCATGAACATGATATGAATGGATAGGGTTTGTCCTTCCAATCAATTAGGTACCTTATTTGTAATTTTCTGAGTACCGAAGAATAAATAGTGAAATAAATAATTAAGTGAATTTAATTCTTTTAACCAATTTATGAATAACATCAAATAAATATTTGTGATCATGATTTGGTAATTGCATGGTTTGATAGCATTTGAAGTGTTGATCACATTGATATTTTATTCCCAATTTTTGGTTAATTATTTGATAAGTTATGATTTGTCCCAATTTGGTATTATTTATGCCATTTTAGGAATTCTTAGATAAACAGCAAGAATATAAATTCAAAAGACTATTAGAATGATTCTATCTTGTAGAGTTTGTTTTTCTGAACTATTTGATATTTGATTGCTAAATTTGGGGCATTATTTAAAAAGATATCAATTATTTCATCTTGTTTTTATTTTCCAAAAAGGGAAAAGAATTCCCAGACAGACCGGCCTTGTGCTGGCCAGGCCGGGCCGTAGGCCGGGGGGTGACCCGAAGCCATCGTCCTTTGGCCGGCCCAGGCTGGGGATTGAGGCTGGGAGGGTGGCCGAGGCTGCCGGCCTTTGGCCGGCCCAAGCCGAGCCCAGGCCGGGCCTCTGCCCGAGCCATCCGGCCTCAGGCCGGACAGGCCGGGGCCAGGTCGGATGCACGGTGGCGTGTGGTGACCGACGGTGACGTCGACGGCGACCACGATTCGGCAGCGCTCCGGGGTGTGCGGGAGGCAAAACACGTGCGGTGGGGTGGCCTTAACCGGGCGCGTGCTCGGAGCTGGAAGGAAGGTCGCACGGCGATGCGTGTGTGCTCGACCACGCACGGCACCGGCAGGATGCACGGCGGCATCTCGCACGGAGGCGAGGATGCAGAGGGGGAGGAGGAAGAGGGGGTTGTCCCGAAGATGCGCGGGCTCACCCTTGAGGCGTGGCTGGACGCGGGGTGGTCGGAGGAGGTCGGTGGCGACCGGAATTGGGCGGACGGATTCGGAAGGAAAGCTCGATTAGCTCGAGTCCTGCCCTCCTAGCAAGCGGGCGACGGCGAAGAAGCTAGAGGGCGAGGCGACGGAGCTCGTGGTGGTCTTCGATGGGGACGGGGAGGTCCTCAACGGCGGCGTCGCGCGACGGTGACCTCGGCTAGGACACGGCCAGGTCGGGCGGGAGCTAGGGTTTCGTGGGTGGGGAAAGGGGAGCAAGTGAAGCAAGCAGGTAGAGCAGGGGGCGAGAGAGTAGAGTCGGGACCTCCTTGTTCTCTAGGGGAGCAGGTGGCGCGGCGTCCGGCAGCACGACATGGCGCCAGTGCCATTATGGCACAATGAAGAGGGAGAGGAAGAGGAGAGGCTGACAGGGCCCCCCCCTGTTAGATTTTTAAACATTTGCCCCTTTTATTTTTTTGATTTTTAAAATAGCAGGTTTTAGCTATTTAAATGAGCCAATTAAGCAATTTTTGAAATTCTGGAAAAATTCATGTGGGCTCCCCATGTCATGAGGAAGCTCAACAAAATTTGTTATTCCAAAATAAATTGTTTAGATTCAAATTTATTCATATTGTTGCAATATGATCATTTTTGATAAATTGCAAAATGCATTTATTTGGAGCACCTAAACATTTCCAAAAATAATGAAATTAATCATGGAAGATCCTAATGTGAAAATGAAGCTCCCCATAATTTTAGTTTGAATTTTTGGAAAGGTTTAGCTTGGTTTCAAAAATAGGATTTGAATTGAACCAATTTTGGATTCTCAATTTCATTTCTTATTTGGCAATATTTGGAATTTGAGAATTGGTTATAAAATGTAAACTTGGAACTTCCTAATCAATTTGGAAGTCCAAGAATGATTTGTTTGCCAAGTTAAGCCATTGCATTGATTTGGATGTTTGGGAAGTTTGCTTCCCCATTTTAATTGCTTGCATATTTTGATGGTTAGAAGTAGCAACTTCATATGCATGCCATGATGCAAACAAGAATGCAAAAAGTGAAAAAAATTCTTCGTATTTTTCATTGCAAAGCTGGGGCTGTTACAATTCTACCCCCCTTATAGGAATCTCGTCCCGAGATTCTAGGCTTGAGTGAAGAAGGTGGGACATTCCTGTCGAAGACTAGTTTCTCGCTCCCAAGTCGCTTCTTCTTCGGAATGGTTAGACCATTGGATTTTGAGTTACTTGATAGTCTTGTTGCGGGTTTTCCTTTCCGCTTCATCCAAGATGCGGATAGGATGCTCGCGGTAAGTCAAATCCTCTTGGATGTCTAACACCTCATGATCAACCCCACGGATTGGATCTTTGAAGCAACGCCGGAGTTGGGAGACATGGAACACATCGTGCACATCCGGGAAGTTGGAGGGCAACTCGAGTTGATAGGAGAGATCTCCTCGCTTGGCTAGGACGGTGAAAGGGCCAACATAGCGAGGTGCCAATTTTCCCTTGATTCCGAAACGACGAACGCCTCGGAGTGGAGAGACTCGAAGATAGGCCTTGTCACCAATTTCATAGTGGACCTCTTGATGGTGCTTGTCATAGTAGCTCTTTTGCCTTGACTGAGTAGCCTTGAGATTATCCCGAATGACACGGACTTTCTCCTCGGCCTCATTGATCACATCGGGACCGAAGAGTGACCTTTCTCCGGTTTCAGACCAATTTAAAGGAGTTCGGCATTTTCTCCCATAGAGAACCTCAAAGGGAGCCATTTGCAAACTGGCTTGGTAGCTGTTGTTGTAGGAGAACTCGGCGAGTGGGAGATACTTTTCCCAACCCTTACCGAAAGGAGATGACACATGCCTGAAGCATGTCCTCAAGAACTTGGTTCACCCTTTCAGTTTGACCATCGGTTTGAGGATGATAGGCGGTGCTGGAGTTGAGGCGGGTTCCCAAAGCTGTTTGGAAGCTCTGCCAGAATTTGGAGACAAACAGACTTCCCCGGTCGGAGATGATCCGCAAAGGAACCCCATGCAAAGGAACAATCCGGGCCATATATAAGTCAGCAAGTTGGCTTGCTCGAATATCGTCACGGACCGGAAGGAAGTGGGCGACCTTGGACAAATGGTCGATGATGACCCAAATGGCATTGTTGCCCTTTTGTGACTTTGGAAAACCCGTGATGAAATCCATACCAACTTCATCCCATTTCCACTCGGGAATGGCTATGGGGTGAAGGGTACCAGCTGGCCTTTGATGTTCAGCCTTCACTCGGCGACAGACGTCGCATTCAGCAACATATTTGGCAATTTCCCGCTTCATGCGAGTCCACCAGAATTTGGGGCAGAGGTCTTGGTACATTTTGGTGCTACCAGGATGGATGGATATGGGAGATTCATGTGCTTCTTGGAGTATCAACCCCTTGGTATTTCCACTCTTGGGCACCACAAGACGGTTCCCAAAATAGACAACACCGGAATCATCAACGGAGAAACACTTGGCCTTCCCACTTGCAATATTCTTCTTGATCTTGCGGATGCCAGCATCATGTTGCTGGGCGGCCTTGATTTCATCCTCAAGAGTGGATTTGATCTCCAAGTTGGCTAGGTATCCGGAGGGAACAATCTCCAGATTTAACCGAGCAAATTCCTCATGGAGAGCTGGTTGTGCCTTTTCAACCATCAAGGTGTTGCAATAGGCCTTGCGACTCAGAGCATCGGCCACGACATTGGCCTTGCCGGGCTGATAGTTGAGGGTCACATCATAATATTTGATTAATTCAAACCATCTTCTCTGTTTCAGATTCAGATCCGGCTGGGTGAAGAGATATTTCAGACTTTGATGATCTGAGAAGATTTCACAACGGTTGCCCAACAGGTAGGGCCACCATTGCTTCAGAGCGTGCACCACGGCAGCAAGCTCTAGATCATGAGTAGGATAATTTTGCTCATTTAGTTTGAGTTGACGGGAAGCATAGGCGACAACATGGCCTTCTTGCACCAAAACACAGCCCAAGCCTTGGAGTGATGCATCACAATATACGACAAAGTCTTTGTTGGTGTCAGGAAGGACAAGCACCGGTGTGGTAGTGAGCTTGACCTTGAGAGTTTGGAAACTCTCCTCAGCTTTGTCTGACCACACAAATTGTTTATTTTTCTTGAGGAGGTCGGTCAGTGCCTTGGATATCTTAGAAAATCCCTCAATGAATCTGCGGTAATAACCCGCCAATCCAAGGAAGCTGCGGATGTCTTTGACGGACTTGGGAGTGGGCCAATCTAGGATTGCCTGAATCTTGTCAGGTATCACCGCTACTCTAGCAGTTGATACCACATGACCTAGGAAAATGAGCTCCTTCAGACAAAATTCACACTTGGAGAACTTGGCATAGAGGCGGTGATCACGGAGCTTGGTCAGGACCAGCCGAAGATGCCCAGGATGTTCTTCTTCGGTTTTGGAGTAGACAAGGATGTCATCAATGTAAATTATGACGAACTTGTCGGGGTACTCGTGGAATATGGAGTTCATCAGCCTCATGAATGTAGCCGGAGCATTTGTGAGGCCGAAGGACATGACGGTGTACTCATATAACCCGTAACGGGTAGTGAAAGCCGTCTTCGGAATATCCTCCTTTCTGATTTTGATCTGATGGTAGCCTGACCTCAGATCCATCTTGGAGAATACCGTTGCACCAGCCAGTTGATCGAATAGGTCAGTTATTCGAGGAATGGGATACTTGTTCTTGATGGTCACCGCATTCAGAGGGCGGTAATCAACAACCAGCCGAGGAACATTTGTATCCCTCTTTTTGACGAAGATGATCGGGTAGCCCCATGGCGAGCTACTCGGACGTATGAATTCTTTTTCCAGCAGCTCTGCTTCTTCAATTCAGTTAGCTCTTCCGTTGGCATGCGGTAGGGCCTTTTGGAAATTGGGGTAGTTCCCGGAACCAACTCAATGACAAATTCACACTTCGATCAGGTGGCATGCCAGGCAATTCCTCCGGGAAGACATCTGGGAAATCACACACCACCGCTACTTCATGCATTTCAGGTGGGGTGGTACCTTCCAGGAAGCATAGGCTGATCTCCGGCGAGAGAGGAGTGGCAGCAGACGGAGTTGCGGATGAAGGTGACCAATAACTCACCAGCCTGACTGTTGGGTGGATTACGATGACAGACTTGGCAGCACAGTCCAGGTTGGCCTGATATTTGACTAGCCAATCCATACCCAGAATTACATCTAGCCCATCTGACTTCGGTGCTATCAGCTGGAACGGAAAGGACCAATAGCCTATGGTAATCTGGACTTCCGGAGCAATACATTTAGTCTGCCAACTAGAGCCCGGTGTTTTGACCACTAGAGGGGAGTCCATGCTCACAAATGGTATTTGATGGTTGTGTGCAAGTGCTATAGATATGAATGAATGCGATGCTCCAGAATCAAATAAGACTGAAGCCGGGTAATCATTGATTCGAAGCGTACCCATGAGAATTCCAGGGTCCTCCTCAACGCTTTCAGCCGAGACGTGGTTCAGGCAGCCACGGCTGACGGTCATGGCCTTGGCGGCCGGTGTAGAGGGAGCTGGTGCAGGTGCTGAGGTAGCCGGTGCCTTCTGGGGACACTCCCTGGAGTAGTGCCCCGGCTGGCCACAGGCGAAGCAAGTGGGCCTCGGTGGTGGTGGAGGCAGCTGAGGGCGGAAACCACTCCCAGCCGCACCCAAGGTTGAGGTAGCTGGGCGAGGCGGAGGTGGCCTGAACCCTGAAGGCCTTGGCGCGAACGGTGCACGAGGCACAGCACTGAAGGGCACAAAGACCCTGCGCTTCTTGCCCTCAAAAGAAGAGGAGCTATGATGGTCCGTGGGAGCTGGCCTCTTGGAAGCCTCCAGCTCCTTCCTACCCTGCTCCATAGTGAGAGCCTAGTTGTAGAGCTCCTGGTAGGATTGGAACTTGAAGGGTAGGAGCTCGTATCGGAGGCGAGTGGCGAGCCCCTTGCGGAAGAGGTATTGCTTGTCCTCATCGTTTGTCACATCCCGAGGGGCGTAATGGGAGAGGTGGTTGAACTCGCGTCCATATGCTTGGACGTCCATGCGTCCCTAGGTCAAGTCCAGGAACTCCCTCCTCTTGAGGTCCATGATGGGCTTGGGGATGTACGCCGCACGGAAGGCGGTGTGGAACTCCGCCCAAGTGAAGACATGGCCAGCGTCGAACATCGACACATGGCTCTCCCACCAGGAGCCGGCGGCTCCATTCAGCAGGTAGGTGGCGAAGTTGACTTGTTCCGCCACCGGAACGTGCAGAGCGGCAAACTTGTGCTCGAGAGCCCGGAGCCAATCATCAGCATCCAGTGGCTCTTTAGCTTCAGTAAAGGTAGGAGGTTGGGAGCGCAAGAACTCCGTGAGAGTGTTGCAGTCCGTGTTCCTCCTTGCCCCTTGCTGCACCAACTGCTCGAGCAGATGCTCGTTGCGCAGGCGGTTTTGCTCAATGGCCATCAGGACCTCCGCCATTGAGGGTGGCGGCGGTGCATCAGGATTGCCTTGTTCCCCACGACGGGTAGGAGCCATTCTGAAGATTTGGAACAATGACATAGTTAGTAACCAATTCCCACAGTTAGGATAGATAAAAAGAGTCCTTCCAGATATAGCGATTCAAGATGGCACTAACACTAAAAACAGATTTAGGCAACCACGGTGACATCACGTCATCGCGGCGATAGCAAACGGATAGAATGGACTCGAGACAAACACCGAACGGTAGAACCCAACCCCGAGAACCTAAACTTCGACACCAAGCTTAAAACAAATAGAGATAAGAAATCAGAGTAGAGCGAGTTGGATGAGGAGTAAAAAGAATCCTAAGAAGGTTTTCACAACTCATTTTTAGGTTATAAATAATTTTCAACTAGACTCGACATCGACCAATAGAAAGGGTTTCCTACAGGCAGTCCTGCTCTGATACCAACTTGTAGCGCCCTGACCCCGAAATTATGCAGAGAGGCTATAACCCACAGGCTATGCTACACAATCGAAGGGCATGGGATTACCGCTCCCACGCAGCACATCGATCATGCCATAAACACTGGCATAGCTATCAAAGCATAATAAGGAGATCAAGACTTGTGGAACAACTGGCACATCACAGACTCTACGATACAAAAACCATATAGCAACTCATATCTGAGGAAGATACAAATATTACAAACAAAAGGTCACAGACCCAACAATTCATCATCCGGAAGCGAAGTAGTGTTGTCTAATACAACAAGATCCAAATATGGCCTAAGAGGCCTACACATAAACATAACCACATGCCAGCTTGTTCCAACGTCCCAAGCTGCCACCTGGGAACCCCGAACTATTCGTCGATGTCCAGGAAGAAGCCACCTGGCTGCTCGGTGTCGTCCTCCTCTGAAACAAATTATAAAGGCAGCAAAGAGAGACTGAGTACGACGTACTCGCAAGTTTAGTAGGGCGATATAGGCCCAATGCTGACGGAGGCTCTAAATCTGTTTAGTAGCTATTTTGCATAAAGCTAATTTTCATTTATAAAAGTATAAGTGACTCAAATGGCACCGTCTACTCAGAATGTTTTTTCAAAAGGGGATAAGAGAGTAAACTTTTCATCTTCGGTTCTCATCGAACCAACTTGTAGCCAAAATCATCTCTCATCTCCACCAAAGGCACCCCCTCGAATCACCCTCGAGGAAATGAACCTTTTATCACACGTTGATTATGCAACCTCTAGCTGCCAAATTAATTAGGTTAATGTTCTCTATGATCTTATTGTCTATTCCCAAGTCGTTGATAACCGCGGACACAGCTTTTCGAAAAGATTTACCCTGCAGGGGTGTACTAATTTACCCACCGGTACCGTCCGGCTCACCTGATTGGCCCTCTTCCGGGGAAGGCCGGCGAGTGGGCGCGATTAAACCTTTACCTCGCGTGAGACTATCCAAGAGTCATCTGTGGCGACAGGGCAAGTTTACCCAGCCTATTTCAGCCCCTGCCCCCATCGCCACGTCCTACACACCATCATCCTCATCATTTTCTTTTCCACTCACACACCCACACGCAAATGGAAATAGCAAACTAGAGGACCCTTGGATATGCCCGCACAAGTTATTTAGTTAATGGGGATTCCATATGTCCCCACTGTTGGAAGCACGCTCGTCTTGGATCAAGAGGTAAAGAACTCGCACCTAGGGGCAAGAATGCGGCAAAACACCATCCCCGATGGCAACTCATCCAAGCCTTCTTAGCATTTTAATTAAGGTACCACAAGTAACCACCATGCCCGACTCATTCCATCAACATCATCATTATGGAACTTAATCAACGGACATAACTAGCATTCGACTAAGCATAGCTAAACATATAAATACAACAATTATATTCTTGTCTCCGGCCAACACATCAAACCTAGGGTTCATAGGTAGGGATACATGTATTGGTTCGGGGGAAGACATGCATACATAGGATAATCTAGCATTGACCAAAATTGTCGTTGGAATCGCATGCAATATTATAATGGATAAAATAAGTTTATAAAAGCAATAGGATGCTAGATGCCAAGAAGGTTAGGTTATCTCTTTCCTTGCTGCCGGGGCGTGTAGTACGGCTCGTCGAGGTAGGTAGGGGTGACCTCAACTCCGGAATCTATCGATACCGAAGCAAGAATAGAAGAACAAAATAAATCACACGAAGACAAGGTGCAATGCACAATCACATGACGACATGACAAGTTTATGCAAAGATATCAACATTTAATTTATTTAACAAATTAAATGGAGTTCCAAATAATTAGTGCAATTATTTGGAAACAACCCCATATTTATCTGAGTCACCACATTATTTATAAATTAGTACATTATTAGAAAAGTGGCTCAAATATGCATGAACATGATATGAATGGATAGGGTTTGTCCTTCCGATCAATTTGGTAACTTATTTGTAATTTTCTGAGTACCGAAGAATAAATAGTGAAATAAATAATTAAGTGAATTTAATTCTTTTAACCAATTTATGAATAACATCAAATAAATATTTTTGATCATGATTTGGTAATTCCATGGTTTGATAGCATTTGAAGTGTTGATCACATTGATATTTTATTCCCAATTTTTGGTTAATTATTTGATAAGTTATGATTTTCCCAATTTGGTACTATTTATGCCATTTTAGGAATTCTTAGATAAACAGCAAGAATATAAATTCAAAAGACTATTACAATGATTATATCTTGTAGAGTTTGTTTTTCTGAACAATTTGATATTTGATTTGCTAAATTTGGGGCATTATTTAAAAAGATATCAATTATTTCATTTTGTTTTTATTTTCCAAAAAGGGAAAAGAATTCCCAGACAGGCCGGCCTTGTGCCGGCCAGGCCGGGCCGTAGGCTGGGGGGTGACCCGAAGCCATCAGCCTTTGGCCGGCCCAGGCTGGGGATTGAGGCCGGGAGGGTGGCCGAGGCTGCCGGCCTTTGGCCGGCCCAAGCCGAGCCCAGGCCGGCCTCTGCCCGAGCCATCCGGCCTCAGGCCTGACAGGCCGGGCCAGGCCCGGATGCACGGTGGCGTGCGGTGACCGACGGTGAAGTCGACGGCGACCACGATTCGGCGGCGCTCCGGGGCGTGCGGGAGGCAAACGCGTGCGGTGGGGTGCCTTAACAGGGCGCGTGCTCGGAGGTGAAGGAAGGTCGCACGGCGACGCGTGTGTGCTCGACCACTCACGGCACCGGCGGATGGACGGAGGCATCTCGCACGGAGGCGAGGATGCAGAGGAGGAGGAGGAAGAGGAGTTGTCCCGGAGAAGCGCGGGCTCGCCCTTGAGGTGTGGCTGGACGCGGGGTGGTCGGAGGAGGTCGGTGGCTGCCAGAATTGGGCGAAGACGACGACGGCGAGCGCGGAGGGTGACCTCGGATAGGACACGGCTAGGTCGGGCGCGAGCTAGGGTTTCGTGGTGGGGGAAAGGGAAGCAGGTGAAGCAAGCAGCTAGCGCAGGGGGGGAGAGAGAGCAGAGTCGGGACCTCCTTGTTCTCCAGGGGAGCAGGTGGCGCGGCGGCCGGCAGCGCGGCATGGCGCCAGTGCCATTGCGGCACAGTGAAGAGGGAGAGGAAGAGGAGAGGCTGACAGGGGCCCCCCTGTCAGATTTTTAAACATTTGCCCCTTTTCATTTTCTGATTTTTAAAACAGCAGGTTTTAGCTATTTAAATGAGCCAATTAAGCAATTTTTGAAATTTTGGAAAATTCATGTGGGCTCCCCATGTCCATGAGGAAGCTCCACAAAATTTGTTGTTCCAAAATAAATTGTTTAGAATCAAATTTATTCATATTGTTGCAATATGATCATTTTGATAAATTGCAAAATGCATTTATTTGGAGCACCTAAACATTTCCAAAAGTAATGAAATTAATCATGGAAGCTCCTAATGTGAAAAAGAAGCTCCCCATAGTTTTAGTTTGAATTTTTGGAAAGGTTTAGCTTGGTTTCAAAAATAGGATTGAATTGAACCAATTTTGGATTCTCAATTTCATTTCTTATTTGGCAATATTTGGAATTTGAGAATTGGTTATAAAATGTTAACTTGTAACTTCCTAATCAATTTGGAAGTCCAAGAATGATTTGGATGTTTGGGAAGTTTTCTTCCCCATTTTAATTGCTTGCATATTTTGATGGTTAGAAGTAGCAACTTCATACGCATGCCATGATGCAAACAAGAATGCAAAAAGTGAAAAAAAATTCTTCGTATTTTTCATTGCAAAGCTGGGGCTGTTACAGGTGGGAGGGAGAGCAGAGCTAGGTGATGGAGAGGGTGGCAGCGCGGGAGGGAGAGGGGCTAGGGTTGGAGGAGGGCTCCTCCTAATTTTATAGAGGGGAAAGGAGGAGGGGGCGCGGTGGTGCGGTGGTGCGGTCACGCTCCTTGCGTGCTCCCGTACGAAGGAAGAAGACAAGGTGGGGGGGGGCCGGAATTGCACTCCACGACCTGATAGGAATTTCTTGGATTTCCCGATTTGGGAAATAGGGAAAGAGAGAAGGAAAAGGGAGAAAAGAAAGAAAGGAGAACAAAAGAGGGAGAAGATTTGTAAAATAAAATAGGGTTTGCCAAAATATTATTTTGATTTATTTTACAAAATGTGCAAGGTGATTGAACGCATGATGTCATGATGATGCAAAAATAACAAACAAATCTAATTTGGGGAAAACCTCGGGACATTACAAGGAAGATATTGTTTTTGTGGACTAACCCCTCTAATAAAGTTGCTATAAGTTTTGCGTGAAGGAAGTTTTCAAGTATCCAAGTGCGAGGTGATGAAGGAATAAAGAAGGGATAAAAGCCTAAGCTTGGGGAGGATCCCATGGACCCTCCTCCTAAATCAAGAAGTCACAAGCGTCTAAGCTTGGGGATGCCCAAGGCATCCCTTCTTCATTGACAATCAGTCGGTTTTTCTCATGGTCCTATATTTTTATTCCTTTACACATTATGTGCTGTTCTTGGAGTGTCAATGTTTTTTACTTTCAGTTTGTTTGTGTTTTATTCTCTGATCTTTACAATAATTTGGATCCATGCATGCTTGTTTGGAAGAGAGACACGCTCCGGTTTTTCGTATACACTCCTATTCTCACTTATATGTGTTGAGTGTTTAGCATTGTTATCTTTGCTACTAGCTCTTGTTTTCAAGCATCTCTTGTTCAGAGCTGTTAGCTTTTGTAGTTAGGAAGTATTGCTTTTGTTGTTTCACCCTTTTAGTTTTGTTTCAAATAAGTTGATTGTGTTTGGTTGAATGGAAATTATCATGTAGGAAGTGTTAAAAATGCTGCTTAATCTTGTAGACCATTGTCTTGAATCTTGATACTTGTCAATTGTTTAGAGATATGAAGTAGATTAATGCTTAAACTTGTGGATCATCTAGTAAGAATAGATTAGTAAAGACTGCCGTAAAGCTTTAAAATTATGGTGCTTATCCTGCTTGGTACTCTCATAGTCTAGATATTCTTTTTGCAAAGATTGGTTTGGCTAACAAGGTAGACGGTGTGAAGTCCAGTGGTTATGCATGATGTATATCTGTAGTCATTCATTGAACCAAGTTGATGTTATGTGCTTGCTTGATATCTTGCTAAGCCAAAAATTATGTACTGAGAGGGTGAAAGAACAAGGATGTCACCTAGAGGGGGTGAATAGGCGATATAAACCTTTTCGATTTATGGCTTGATAATGCGGAATAAAACTAATGTTTAATTTATCAAGCACACACCTAATATACTAGGTTCATCTATGTGCACCAACAACTTGCTAAGCAATATAACAACAAGGTGATAGCAATATATATAACTTCAAGCACAAAGGCTATCACAATGTAAAGTGCATAAGTAAAAAAGCTCGGGTATAGAAATAACCGAGCCACGCGGAGACGAGGATGTATTCCGAGTTACTCCTTGTTAAGGGAGTACGTCTCATTGGAGGGGTATGAGCTCGCCACAACAGGCCTACTCAACGCCATAAAGGCCTCACCCTATCTCCGATGAATCGCGCCACAATGGCGCGTTCACCTTCCACGATCGGAATCCTTTGAGGCGGAATCCGGAGCCTTTACAAAGTTCTTGAGGCACAACAACCCACAACTCAATCGGGGGCTCCCAAGAAACCACAACACGTCTAGC